>OZ038468.1:18627182-18974682 GCA_964036295.1 Plumapathes pennacea
CAATTCCAAACTAGCATGTTTTTTTTTTTAGCTACATCCCTGGCAAAGGGGCCCTACAGTAGGCTTTTGTAAGCATTGAAAACGTCCCTGCACATTTTCTTTCTAATAAAACACTAGTAATAGAATAATTTGTTATTCTCTGATCTTCACCAGGTGTGACCACTAGCAAGCCAGAGATCTGGTACCTTGACAGGTGTTTGGATTGGTGGTTTATTGCCGACAGCTTCACAGATTTCTTCAGGATTATGATCATGCATCTTGGTCTTCCGCAGTGGCAGTATGTATTCACAGATGCTGGTATCAGCCCAGAAACCAAGGTACATGGTATACACACTAACAGCACTCAGTACAGAACTAAACAAAACTAACCTCAGAAAAACGGCAGATATGATTTATTGTCAAGCGAGTGAGAAGGGGAGAGAAAAATTTAAGTACATGTACTTGTAAAAGTTCAACTCTTCCAGTGCACTATTTGAATTGGCATGCCTGATGATACTATCATTATAATAACAATATTAATTCTTCTTGTTTTCCCAGCAATGGTTCAACATGTACGCACCTGTTAGACTTGAAGTGGACTCCGACATCCAGTCGATGGAAAATAACCCACGAACCTCAGGCATGCCTGTCAACTCTCTCGACATCAACAGACTTTTCAGAGGTAAATCCGACAAAAACAGAAGCAAGCAAACACAGGCAAAGCGTCCTGCCGCAGCAAAACACCCCCAGAATGCCCCCCAAAGCCGTGGTAGTCTTGGCACACGGGTCTCTCAAAGATGATGAGTTATATCAAACAAAAGCTGATGAACACACGCTGGACTGTCCAATGGACATGCATAACATGGTGATGGATGCACTGGACAGTACTGTAGTGAGCCCTCCTTCACTTCCTCAGCACTTGGCTGTTAATTTCTGCCACATAACTGAGTGACATGCTATTGTTCGGAATACACTGCAGACTGTGGCTGGAAGATCAACACGAAGTTTTGTTGACAAGCACCCAGAGGATCACTGTAACTCACTCATAATGAACAGCAACAGCTTACAATACAATGAAATGACTATATTTATTTGATAATATATTTACTGTACAAAGCACAGCCTAAAAAAAAAATATTTACAGAGCTACTCGCATCTCTAAGTAGTACTCAGTTGTTGGTGTTTAAATAGTGTGTGTAGCGGCTCTCCCAGGGAAGGGAAGGTGTCTGGTCTGAGCGCGAATGCAAACCTGAGGAGGGGGAATGACATGTCCGCGCTCGGACCAGATCCTCTCACCTTCCGTTCCCCAGGAGAGCTGCTGCGTAGGCCAAATGACCTCTGATCTAACTACATTACTACTGAATTGTCACTGAGACTTGAACTATCGCTGTCACTTTCATCGCTTGAAGAATCCCTACACATTCTGGCAACCCTTTTCCTTGAGATGTCAGATCTTTTCCTAAGTGGCATCTTTCTCTTCCGAAAATCCCACCTGCAGATAAAGTGAATACAGTATGATGCAGCAATAATATCTTTTCATGACAAATAACTTTAATAAAAAAAGTAGAACTCTATTGTAAGAAATTTTATCTCTGGAGTTGGAAACTGGATCAAACAAGTGTTTGATCCACCTGACCAAACAAGATGCTCAACAGTGCGCAGTCATTTACCTCGGGTCCACTTTAGGGCACCAAGTCAAGTTGCCATCTTCTTCCTCCAGCTCTGAGTTGCCACTACTCTCACTGTTTGTGCTACTCATCACCTGAACCATCCTTGGCCTCAACTTGTCTGAAATGGAGCTCCCTGTGTCACTTGCACTGTAGCTCACTCTGTCCGAATCACTCTCTGATGCCTCACTGAAAATATATTCAAAACTAAGACAGGTATAACCTCTGAAGAGCTTGTTCTGGTAAACTCGAAGTACAATAAATAGATCTAGATAACAAAGTACAGTATTGGATTTTTTTATGATTAGCTTTTCAAACTCTTTCACTCAGGAAACAACTCTATAATTTCCCAACCATTCAAGAAGAAAATTAAATATAATGGTGTACTGGCTCAAGCAATCAAATATTAAGTTCTCTATGTTGTATGATGTCTGATGAGACGCTGTAAGAAAAAACTGAAGTTATCACTCCCAGGAGCAAGATGGCTTACCTTTCCTCTGTACTACTGGTTTCATCAGATGAAATGCTGCTTGCTAATCCCTTCGACTTTCCCCGACTTCTTTTGGGAGTCACCACTTCCTCATCACTGTCCAAGTCTTGGTTAAAATCAGCGACCTTCCTCTGAGATTTCCTTGTCAAACGTTGTTTTGCCTCACCTCTCTTACTGCTTGTTGTTCCCTTTGACTTTCTTGGACTTCTTTTGGGAGTCACCACCTCCTCATCACTGTCCAAGACTTGGTCAGAATCAGTAACCTTCCTCTGAGAGTTCCTTGTCAAACGCTGTTTCACCTCACCTCTCTTGCTGCTTGTTGTTCCCTTTGACTTTCTTGGACTTCTTTTGGGAGTCACCACCTCCTCATCACTTTCCGAGTCTTGGTCAGAATCAGTAACCTTCCTCTGAGAGTTCCTTGTCAAACGTTGTTTCACCTCACCTCTCTTGCTGCTTGCTGTTCCCTTTGACTTTCTTGGACTTCTTTTGGGAGTCATCACCTCCTCATCACTTTCCGAGTCTTGGTCAGAATCAGTAACCTTCCTCTGAGAGTTCCTTGTCAAACGCTGTTTTACCTCACCTCTCTTGCTGCTTGTTGTTCCCTTTGACTTTCTTGGACTTCTTTTGGGAGTCACCACCTCCTCGTCACTTTCCGAGTCTTGAAGAGAGTCATCATCATTTGTCACACTCACTACCTCTGCATCGCTGTTTGAGTCTTGGTCAGAATCAGTAACCTTCCTCAGAGACTTCCTCGTCAAACGTTGCTGCCCCTCATCACTCTTGCTGTCTTCATCACTAGTTTCCTTCACAGACAGTTCCGATGTTCTTTTCCTGGTTTTCTTAGCAATCTTCATACCATTACCATCCTCAGCTTGAGTAGTAAGGCTTTCTCTAATTCTGGACTTCCTTGTTTGGTGGTTCTCCTCTATCACAGAAGATAGAGAGGCATAACTCTCATCATCAGAGGTAGTTTGTTTACTCCTCCATTCCTGAGTTCTCTTCTCGACAACTGTGGTGGCACCACAACCTTTTCTTGATCTCCTAACTTTCTTGTTCTTCTCCAAATCACTGTCAATTCCTTCATCTGAAGAAGTTCCCTTTTTCCGCCCATCATCATTTCCCTTCTCGCTGTCATCAGGTGCAGAATCCTTTGTCCTGACCATCTCCTTTCCCGTCTCCTGCAAGAAATACAAAAACTTGATTGCTGATGGATTTGTTGCTCACAGAAATTAATTTGGCATCTGTGATAGGTAGAGTACTAACTTGGGTTTTGGTTTCATGAAAAAAAACCCAAAAGTCCTCTAATATTATGAATTTTAGAAAACTAACTCAGCTGCTAGTTTTCTGACCTTCATATCAAACAATCCAACAAGGTTTCTTCTGTCCAGTTCAAGTAGTTCACCATCAGCGTACATACAACCCCCTTCATAAACGTCTCTCAGCTTCTCTGTGATGTCCAATAGCATGATTATCACTTCACACACATCCCTGCCTTCATGAACAAAGCATAATTTCTTTTTGAACTCCACCTGACCCTCTTCGATATCATCTCGTGGTTCAGGAGTTTTATCTATGGACTGTGGACTACCATTTTCCTTTTTGTCTCCGGTTTCATGGTCCACGTTTTCGCTGTTATCTTCCCAATTGTTATTAACTTCGCTTCCGACTTCGCTGGTTTCCCTGCTTTTAACGCGAGTGGGTGACTGTTCGAATTCATCACATGTTCCTTTGTTTGCAAGTTCAGGAAACATGTCTACAGATGTACCGCTTCCGTGTGAAGCGTCAGATCTATCGTCTTCATTCGAATTGGCCACTTTCGGGTCATTTTTCTGGCGGGACTGTATCGTTGGTGTTTTAGATTCGTCTAGAGATTTTAACATACTTTCGCTACCATCTGTGTCAGAACCGCTTACCTCCTGGTTATCACTGAAGTCTTCAATTTTATCGCTCTCGTGATCTGCAATTCTGACAGGTTGCTGTTGGCGTCGAGCTCGAGAAAAACGCGGGCTTCGCTTCTCTGCACCTTTGGCTGGTAGTGGTGCTGCTTTCCCAGTAGTTTCACTGTCTTGGGCAGGACTTGGATCATCAGAATTGTTTCTTATTTCCTCGGCGTCGTCGAGAAGTTGTACTCCCAGTTCATTGTCTTCTTTGTTTACACTAACCTCAGCGACAGCGACTTTAGAATTATTCACGCGTTTAGATTTTTTCACAGGAGATTTCCGAGTTTTTCTTTGTACCTCTTGGGTCATTTTGCGCCCTGAGCGCAAGCGACTGGAGCTTTTCTTGCCCTTCATTCTGTAGCTCAGCGTCCTTTCATCTCTGCTCTCCTCGCCATGTTGAGTAGGAAAAGGAAGAAACTGGGAACGAGCTGTATATCTGGTCGTAAATGGAGTTCATCTGAACTTTCATGTCTTCCGTGTGGAAAGTTCTGTCGTGTCGTTCACTTGTCTTAGACGTTCTGAGGAGACCACGAAAAGTCCAAATCGGTTCTCGTTGTTGTAAATTGTTTGTTTCCTCCCATATATTGACCTTGTATAGTAAGATTTTATCTGCGAGCCGGAGCGGCTTCAGATACAACAGCGACAGTTATGTAGTTGGTTCCGGGAGACCGATGCCAAAGAAAGAGCGAATATTTAAGGTTCTGGAGGGTTTTTAGTGGGATTAGTGCACCAAATTAAACATCCAATGGCGATGACTAGGTAGATATCAAACTTGTAATGCATATTACAGCAACAGCAGCGTAAGATTTGTTTATATTAGAAAAATTCTGTCGCCGTTCTTAGCAGGATCCCGTCCCATCCTTAGCTGGATCCCGAACATTGGACTTAAAAATACTTAAGGTTCTGGAGGGTTTTTAGTGCACCAAATTAAACATCCAATGGCGATGACTAGGTAGATATCAAACTTGTAATGTATATTACAGCAACAGCAGCGTCAAATGTGTTATATTAGAAAAATTCTGTCGCCGTTCTTAGCAGGATCCCGTCCCATCCTTAGCTGGATCCCGAACATTGGACTTAAAAATACTTAAGGTTCTGGAGGGTTTTTAGTGCACCAAGTTAAACATCCAATGGCGATGACTAGGTAGATATCAAACTTGTAATGCATATTACAGCAACAGCAGCATCAACTTTGTTATATTAAAAAATTCTGTCGCCGTTCTAGCAGGATCCCGTCCCATCCTTAGCTGGATCCCGAACATTGGACTTAAAAATACTTAAGGTTCTGGAGGGTTTTTAGTGCACCAAATTAAACATCCAATGGCGATGACTAGGTAGATATCAAACTTGTAATGCATATTACAGCAACAGCAGCGTCAAATGTGTTATATTAGAAAAATTCTGTCGCCGTTCTCAGCAGGATCCCGACCATCCTTAGCTGGATCCCGAACATTAGACTTAGAAATATTGAGGAGCACCCATCGGACCTGTTCCAGAAAATATGTGTTCCGCACTGCAACCTGTCCTGGCTGGCATGAGATCTATCTGTTTTTTTGCTGGCTAGGAAAAAATAAATAAATCGGACTGCTGGGAGAGAGATGGCCGTTTTCAGCCTCGCTGGAGGTATGGGAACAAGCAAGACTGCAATCGAGGCTACATTTTTGTTTGAAATGCTAACATTTTCTGACAAAGTGGTACACCATCAAGTTGCCTGCTGGGAGATTTTCTGGGACCGCTCTGCTGGGAAACGGATATTCTGAATTGCCTTCCTGGGAGTGTGGAACACCTCTGTGTTTGCCAGCAACGTAAAAAAAGCAGAAAATAAACTATATTTTGGACAAATAACCATACATTTGTGCAAACTAACGTATTTTGAGAAATATCTTCGTTGGGTGCTCTCGAAGAAAGACAAAAATAACCGAGATAAAGCAAGAACTGAACCTCCCGAAGCGGCTGCATCAAGATAACGGACACAAGAAGCTGTATCTGTCGCATCGGCCTAGATTAAAATTAAGGACCATGACACTTAACAGTAAACCCCATCTAGGCCCTCTTGTCTTGTTTTATTAAATATCTAGTTTTGTAACACTTAACTGTAATTTTTTACATAACACTTATTACATTAATTTTTTTGGCATCATAACACTTAACAGTAAAAAATCCAGGCCCATAATATTTAATAGTAAACCCCATCTAGGCCCTCTCTTTAGAGGCAAATGGAAATTAGCAAAGAAAGAGATCTGTATATAATACAGATGCAAAGTTTAGCAGTTAATTAACGGCGAAATATTCACTCTGTAAAGACGGCGGACGGCAACCCCAGGAACCAGGAAAAAAAAATCTCCGTATTCCTTGTCTTTGTAACGTTCCAGCATTCTTAGGTCGCTCAATTTGTTCCGTTTCTGGCCCACGTTCTAACAACCTCGTTGGAAAGAAGCATTTGAAGTCGCTCGAGAAAGCACCACAGCCCCGAGAACAGGTCAATTTCACACTCAATATTCACGTGCGCTTTTTGTCTTCTGCGATTAGTTTTGTTTCACAGAGGTTGCCGTAGTCCTCTCCCGTCTTGGTTCTTAACGTCTCTAATGACATCGTTTCATTTGTCTGCTTGATAATACAGATATATCTGCCGAAACTGTTGGAGTTCAGATTAGCGCACCACCCAAGGACGGACAAGCCAATGAAGAATTGGTTCGATATCTGGCGTCGATTCTTGGGATCCGAAAAAGTGGCATCAGCCTCGACAAGGGCTCCAAATCAAGAGAGAAAACTGTGACAATACATGCCGCTGGGTTTACTGTGGATGACATTAGACAGGCTTTAGAAAAGGACATAAAATCATCTGGGTAAAGATGTCAGTCACTGTATTTTTCTTATGTGGGATTTTTAGCATGGCAGTGACAGGAAGGTCGGGGAAGGAGTAAAAGTGGGAGGGAAGAACAAGAAGTTACAGTACTCTTAGTCAAATTTTCATTTTATTTCCGCAAGAAAAATGGCACTTTTAACGTGACAGCAACCAAAATGTACAAACAAGTTATTTTGAAGACAATATTACAAAAATATTTTGTAATCTCAAATGGTTGTAAAAAAATGTCCATCGAAGCGACAGTACTTAAAAAATAACCCTACTTCTTTGTTCTATGTATTGCAAGGCTTACAAAACCAGCTGTGCTTGCTTACAAGATATTTAATGCAAACAAACCATAGCATTTAGGTTAAAATTAATAGCATTTTTCACTTACCTAATTATACAACAACAAATGCGTTTAGAAAGATAACAAAACTATTCACAGTCAGAAACTTCTTGTTCCACATATTTTAACTGAAGCTTTCAAAAAACATCACCGACAATATCAACACGTTTCTTTCCTAAAAAAATGAGAGAAACCTAACAAGGCAACACTGGAGTACACAATCAGACATTCTTCCCTGAACTGGCACAATAGTGTACCACTTCAAGAAAACTTGTAACACGTATATCCCTAAAACAATTTGGTTTCTCCTTTCTAAATGACCCATTTTTAAAAGGTTTTTAAACGAAATAAAACGTGTACAACGAGTAAACCATACCAAAATAAAGTAAACTTTGATCTCTCCAAAAAAAGTAAATAGATAAAATAGAAAACAGAAAATTCCCGCAATGCCAAAAGTTATCCTGCGCAGACCAGACGAAACTATTGTCACAGTAAAAAAATTCTCACTGTATCACTAGTACGTGCTTTTTTTTTTCCCTGAATGGTTGGAATGAGCTTGGGAGTGGATGCTAGGTCGCAAAAGGTCTTTGTGGCATGCTTCAAATTAACCATTATCGCTGAATTATCTGGTACATTTCCTGGACTGGTGTTCAACTAGGATGTTGGGATGTGTCGTCTGATTGTGTACAAGTCCATGATCTGTTTACTGCCTGTAAAACACACAAACAAAAAATGTGAGTAAACCGTCTGCATACCAAAAGACATCACGTGAGACAATAAAAGGCACCTTGGTAATAACTTTAGGTATAGTTACATATTGCGACATTCTATTTAAGATCGTTCCTTCGTAAAACAAGGACCCGTTCTCTCTCTCTCTTCCTTTTGTCTTCCTGGTAAGAAAAAAGAAACTGCTCACCTTTTCGTTAAATAATGATCCATGGCCGCATGTTGTGATTGCGTCATCATTGCTGATACAAGAAATAATAAATCCAGTTAACCAAAACCAAAACCAAAGCAATTACACAATTGCAACTGTAGTTTCGAGGGTCATCCGAAAACGACTTCTAAGTACGTGAATGGCTCCTAAATATGTGAACGGGGCGCTTGAGTACGTGAACGGCTCCTAAGTACGTGAACGGAGCCTGAGCACGTGAACGGCTCCCGAGTACGTGAATGACTCCTAAGTACGTGAACGGCTCCAAGGTACGTGAATGACTCCTAAGTACGTGAATGACTCCTAAGTACGTGAACGGCTCCAAGGTACGTGAATGACTCCTAAGTACGTGAACGGCTCCAAGGTACGTGAATGACTCCTAAGTACGTGAATGGCTCCTATGTACGTGAATGACTCCTAAGTACGCGAACGGCTCCAAGGTACGTGAATGACTCCTAAGTACGTGAATGACTCCTAAGTACGTGAACGGCTCCTAGGTACGTGACGGTCCGTATAATAGAGGTGTCCTTAACGAGAGAGAAGACTGTATAATTATTTAAATGGCAAAACAGTTAGAACTAACTAACCATAAGCCGGATCAAACTGAGGATATCTCATGTGTCCATGTGCCATGTGCATTGGCATGTGTCCACCGTGTTCAGCCATGATTCTTTGTCTCCGGAGCATTTCTTCCTCGGCGTGACCATCCGATCTTGGACGTTTGCTTTCCTCTTCCCTCTGCGGTGAACCTCTACTGCTCCCATGAGTACCTACGTCACCTCGCCTGGTCATCGCCAGATTGCTGGAGATTATACTCGCCCGGGAATGTGCAGGAGTATCTCTCCAGCCACTGTCTGTAGACCCAGCTGTGCTTTCTCGCCCGCTTCCTAACTGTCTTCCCGAAGTGTGCTGCCCCTTCGGACTGCCTCGATCTTGAGGTATCCCTGTTGCTGATGAAGGCCTTTCGGAGGCATCTTCTTTTAATCTGAGCAGCTTTTCGTAACTAAGCTGCGTGTCTGCATCGCCGTGTGAGCGAGGACGTGTCAAGGTGGCGTATTCTCGGGAGTGTTCGGCTCTCTGATGAGGGTTCCTTGTGACTCTATCTCTTGATGCAGACGCAGTTGATGTCATAGTGTTGGTCTCGCTGTTGCTTGATGTCGGCATTCTCATCATTAAACCTGGTGGAAGGCTTGACATGTGCTGGGCCATCAGCATCGCTGTTGGTGGGTACAACAGATGTGCACCTACAAGACAACAACATAGGTTAACTGTGTTTCACTTGCTACTCAGAATAATGTAAGTAACGTTATGTCTAAACTTACATTTAATTCTGTACACAATGTACAACTGCGAGAAAAAGGAGAGTGGTAGCAAAACACCATCCAACATCCAATTCAACCTCGTTCCCAGGCTCTTTCATCTACCGGCCCCAAAGAGCCTGGAAACGAGGTTGCATCCAATTCTGGTTCCGTATGCTTGCAAGTGTTGTCTTACGTTGATTAGTCTGACCATTTTTGTCATTCTTAAGCCTGAAAACGGGACTTTTCAGTAAAAACACAACCTCCTTAGTATGCTTTGACTCAGGAGAATTTTTTTAGTTGTTCTTTGATCAAAACTCTGCAATTTGTTGACGATGAAGTTGAGAGAAAGAACTTGGTTAATCATGGATTAGTCGGGACCCGGCTTCTAGGTTAAATTACCTGCTTGTGCGGGGTTAAAATCCAAATACTGACCAGGAGGTTGAAGATGTTGAGACTGCAGATACGCTTGAAACTGATTGGGCATAAATTGGGAATACATCATCCGACCGTCCGGGTTGGCTTCAGAATGCCTCGGCAGATTGGGAGATCTTGATGCATGTGGCGAGTGAGCGACAGGTGGACGAGGTGAATGAGCCGCAGATAACGGCTTGTGTGAGGATTCTTGTGACGTCGTCAAGCCTGAGAAATCCGAGTGAGACTTGCCAGGTTCAACAGAAGGAGAAGGCTTGGATGCACTTTTGGAGCTTGGATCCTGATTCCTTGATTCCTGCCACGGAAAACAAGATCAATCACAAACTCCTAAACAGTAAAGGATCGACAGTAATTAGATACTTTTGATCGCTATTACAGGCACTGGCAGTAAATAAGATAAAATGACAGATTGATGAGAGGGGTATATAGAGAATAGTAGAGTAACAGTAAACTCAATCCTGTCCCCTGACACTTGAGATTATATGTAACTGTAATCTCCTCAATAAACTCTGCAGTGATCAACTTCAATTTTCTCCTTCAGTCTCTCACCAGACATATATTACACAGTAGGGAGAAGTTGGCTTTTGATAGCTGATCAAATTATGAGTTCTCACTACATCACTCATACATTTTCTTTCTAAAAGGTAGGGAGAATCTGCATTTTGAGCTTTCTTTTGTTTCAGACTCACTTGTTTGATGTGAGGTGCATCTCTGTGGGCCCCAAAACCCTTGAAATCCTCTTCTCTCTCTTTTGACTGCTTCTTCAATGGGCTTCCTCCAAGTCGTTTTTGCGCCCTCTCTAGTTTACTGGAGTTAAAAAAAAAAGTGTTCAGCAGCATGAAGGCGAAAGGAATGTATAGACAACGAGACCAAACAAGGTTGGGTAAAAAATGGAAGAGAGACAAGACAAAGACGATAATTTAATCTCCACAAATTTTCAGGCGGGACGAGTGCAGTGCTCTGGGGGTGGGGGTGAGGGTAGACTGGTAGCAGTATAGCAAGGAAAACGTTCTGAAAGAGATAGATGTGATTTTACGGGTAGGGTTTTGCCGTTCAATTTGACGTGAGTTCATGTTCATGTACGGCGGTGGGGGAGGGGTGGAGGTCTTTGCTTTGAGTTCGGAGATTGGCGTGAGTTAACTTAGGTGGTGGTGGTGGGGGGGGGGGAGACTCCCGCTGGGCGAGTTGCTTACCTGTACATCAATATCCTCTGTTCCATTATTTGTTCCTGCAAGAACTTTTCTTCTTGTATATAATTTTGCCTTTGCTCGTACTGTTCGTTTTTAGTCTGTTCTGACCTGACCCTCTTCTCTGGCGGCTCACCGCTGGAGGGCTTGGGTGGCGCCTTGGAGCGTGCCTGGTGCGAGCCACTGCTTTCGCTGGAGAATTGTCCCCTGTATTCCCGCCCGGACTCATACAAGTACGGTCTTTCTTGCTCGGCCGTCTTAGAGTTCAACACATCTTTTTCCTGATCATGTTTTTTCTCTGATGATCTGGGTGGTGCTTCTGGTCTGTCCACAGTTCTGATGCGTGAGTGTTCCTTGTCCAGCTTACTGCTCTTCTGTGCATACAAACATAAACTCAGCATCCAGCTAACCGAGAATGAGGACACATTTTCGTTCTCTATTAGTTATTTATTTCTTTAGCTTCGCCATTTTCGTATGGCAGCCCTGCTAGCACCGAGGATGGTCATAACCACAGATTTGGTTGCGTCCTCAATAGCTCTTTTATGTCGCCGTGTCTTGTTTTGTTTTGTTTTGTTTTGTTTTTGTTTTTTTTTGTTTTTCACCTAAAGACGGGTCCGCCATTTACGTAGTCATCTGAGTCACGAGTACAGCGAAGTTTTTACACCTCAAATTTCACTATCTCGAGTGGGGATCGAGTCCGCGCCCTTGCAAGCAAGGCGACCATACTGTGTAATTAAACTCTGGCGAGAGAATGTAAAGAGAAAATTGAACCTGATGGCACCCACCTCTTGCTCCTGCTTCATAAGCATGGCACGTCTCTGCTGTTGCTGTATCAGCTGCACCTCCTCTGGCGATAAAAGCTGCGCTGGGGCTGCTCCAGCCATTACCTGGTCATACGGGATACCCTGTAGATAGGCCATGTGAGCCATGTCCATTGGCATGGCCCCCGACGCAAGCTGTGCCTGATACAACTGAAGATGGAGCTGTTGCTGGAGTTGCAGCTTGCGCAACTCTTCTGATGAACGACTTTCAGCTTGACTCTTGTATGATTCAGACCTGCTCTCCCGCCCACTCTCGCCCTCCCTCACTCTCTCCTTTTCCACTTTAACCTTGGCCTTATTGTCCATTAAGCCCGCGTCTTCTTTAACTACGACAACGTCTGACTCTTCCAGGCTTACCTCCACATCTGGACTTTTTGAGGGTGAGGCAGTTGATGTTTGGTGAAGAGCGCTGATCTCCCGGCCTTTTGACAGAGTTCCCGTCTGTGCTGCACCGCTGCCTGCTGATGAACTGACGGTGTCTGGGTGCTTATGGCCAGGATCCTGTCTAGATTCTTGTTTGCTCTGTTCCGAGGAATAACTGGAGGCCTTGACGCCTAGAGGAACAGAAAAATGCAACAAAGGTGAGTTCCAGACAATCAGTTTAGCAATTCTCCTTGGGAGAACTAGACTTAGATCTTGGGGCTCAAATACACCGTACCTCTAACAGCACTGTGCACAAGCCTTTGCACCGCAACAGACGGCAGCCCAGCATGCATTGCTGGCCCAGGGCTCCTTTTAAGGGCAACAGGAGAAACTTCTCCCACTGGAATCTCCTGAGTCTTTTCGGTTCGTACCGACTTCAACTGCTTAGACTTTAACGCCAGATCAGGAACTTGCAAGTCGGTGTCAATGGAGGCCACTGCTTGTATTCTTCCAGATGAGCTAGCATACGGAACTGTTCACGTGACAGGACAAAAAATAAAGATTTAATTATTAACTGGCCGGTTACGACAGTGGGTGGAGGAGAGGGGAAGTCAAATGCTGCCAGGAGTTACATTGTATTGACAGACACTGCGGAATACGTTTTTCGGCCGTCCGATTATTGGTCAGAGGTCATTGCACAAAACTGGAAATTCAATACAGATTTTGTAGTTCATTGTAACGCTCGAAAATTCTTAAGATTTGGCCAAGAAACTCAATACTAGGACTTGATAGTAAAAAAAAAAAGAGGTTGCTTTGCACATAACGTGAAATTTAACCTTGAGTTACTTCAGACCGAGTTACATAGAAATGGCGACAAACGCTGACCAACAGAAGCGACGTCGCAAACGTATTTCCGCGGTGGCGTAACTAAGTGACAGCTCCAACGAATATATGAAAGAATCCCGAAAAGAGATGGATCTTGTAAAGAGGTGGCACACGTGGAGGTTAAATCAATGCTTGTCAAAAGAGATGTACATGCCGATTACAAGTTTAGCGAAACCAAAACAGACTCGTAAGACAGTGGAGAGAAACCACGCCTCACCTGGTGAGACAACTGAAGGCGTGGCTGTGACAGCAACATCTTGTGCCTTCCCCAGTGCCGTGCCCCAGTCTGCTGCTCTGGGGTAAGGGTGAGCCACGCCCACAGGCAGAGTCGGCGCCACGGCTCTCGCACTTTTCTGCATCAGTGCAGGAGGTGCACGTGAAAAAACAGGCTTCTGCATTTGATCGTCAACATAGGATGCTTTAGAAGCAGCCACATCTTGATGTTCACTGCTATCAGTTGCTGATGATTTCTGCTTGCCTGGACTTGTCTCTTTAGGCTCTTCAATTTTAATGACTGGATTTTCTGCAGGAAAACCTCTCTCCGCGGCACGATGAAATGAATTTGAAGAAGTATCGACGCTACTTGGCTCACCACGTGAATGCTGTCTGGCTGAAAGAGGACTCGCATTTGAACTAATAGTAGAATTATTACCAGAATGTTTGGATTCTGAAAACTCAGGATTGTTTCTTTCTTGCTTGATTGGTTTTTGCACAGGGCCAATCTCACCAGCTCCAGTTTTCTGACAATCCTGTTCAGATTTAGATAAATCACTTTCCCTTTTTACATTTGCTTCTCTTTTCACCTTCCCTTTCCCGGGCTCTTGTACTGAACTTGAGTTCTCGATGCTTCCATCATTCAACAAACCAGGATTTCTGATCGGAGCCAGTGCAACCGAAGGGTCTCTGTGGCTTCTCATCAAATCAGTCGCATTCATATCGTAGCTTTCATCGCCATAGTTACGACACCTAAATGACTTGTACCTATTGGAAGGTGTGTCAGTATTTGTCAGCGGTGGTTCGACTGCACTGTGTGAGATGCTTTTGGCTTGAAGGGACATCAGGCTTTTGAACAGCGAGTTGTCTCTCTTACTTGCTTCATCATTAACTTTGCTATCACCCAGTCCTTGTGATTTTCCAGGTTGTTTGGTTTTTTCAACGCCCACCTTAGAATTACTTGGGTTGCACTCAGGATGAGAAGGAGCCCGAAAACCCTTCAAGAATGTTTGAGCATCTTCCTCCATAATTTTGCTGTGTATCTCAGTTAATTTTGCTTTTTGCACACACGCTGAACCTTGTGGCCAGTCATGCCTCGAGCTTGATGAAAATGCTTTCCCACCAATTCCAGAGCTTTCGGTCTCATTTCCTTTTGTGTTACCCTTAGTTTCCATTTCACCCAGCTGAGCTGCTCCCTGTTTGCTGTTTGAAAATCTTGCAGAAAACTCCTTTGAACTCCAGCTTTCGTACTTTTTCCGGAAATCAATATTTTTTATTGGTTCCGTCTCTGTGCAAGTACCAAGTTTTCTTTGGTAATCTGCGTCTGTAATAAAATCAGAAACCGTGGCATAATCAGAGGTGAGACATATCTGAGGCTGCGTGACAGAAATGGCCAACCACAAAACATTTTCAGGGAGAATCGCCGCGTGGGTAGGGGTGGGGGCTGTTAGTGTTAAAGCAGAAAATTAGCTTTCGTCAAAAAAAAAAAAAACTGAGTTGAAATTCTTTCTAGTCCTTTATGTCATTGTCTGAAATGAAAGGTTCTGACAGCTCTTCAAAGTAGGAGATTGATGTGCGTTCGTGGGTAAAAAAAAACAATTGTTTTGATGTGGTTTCACCCCCCACCCCACCCCACCCCACCCCCAGGAGTGATCAACATCAATTTTCAAATATACAACACAGTATGGAGAACTTGGCTTTTGGTAACTTGCTCAGAAGGCACCTGATTAAAATAAACTTTCAATTCTCACCACATGGCTCATACATTTTCCTCTTGAGTGGTTAGAATATTCTGCATTTATGAACTTGAGAGCAAAAGGACTAAAGCTGTTTACCTTGTCCTGGGTCAATCTCTTCTTCAGTTTCACTGATGTCCTCAACGTCAAATCCAAGTTCACTTAAACTACGAGCATTGGTGGTGTCCTCCGGCTTTGATCCAACCCGGCTCTCAAACTGAGCATCCTTGCCATTATTAGAACTATTAATGTTGTCCTCACAAGCTGCTTCACATGTCAGAGCAGCGTGACTTTGAAAACCTAACCCTTCAGGATTAACCTGGCTGCTACATCCACTGTCAATAACTGTTTCCCAAACCTCCTGGCTCCCTTGTGTAGTGTCAGCAAGACTGCCAGCCTTGCCAACCTGAGCTGTCACCACGGCACTTACCCCTCCTACAGACTGAGTATCTGCTACTGTAGGAATGGTGAACACAGCCTGCTCCAGTTCCTTCGACACTGTGTCCAGAGTGCTGGTTAGCAGGTTTGACAATGAGTCAGTTACAAGATCGTGTTTAGAACTCTCTTTGTTTTCTACCTCTTCTTGACCTGCAGGGAATTTGACAGCATTTGAAGGTCCTGAATTGGAAGTGATACTTTCCTGATCATCAGTTCTGTCTTGATCACGCCCAGGAACTTTGCTCTTCTTAGTCTTTAACAGTAGCCCATCTTTACTCATACCACCAGGCTCTGCGTCACTTGTCTTTTCTTGAGATGTCGCCGACAGGGAGTTGCTCATGCTGCCTGTAGGGGAGACACTTTGACTGCGCAAGCCCATCCTAGATGTCCTGGACTTACCACTGGGTTTTGTGCTGGGTTCCTTGAACTCTTCCCCAGGAGAGGGACTGGTACTGGTGGATATGTCATCTGACTGGTTTGTCTAAAAAAATACAACATATAAACAAAAAATGACTTACCACTAAATTATTCAAAAATCGCTGCCAAGTGGATTTGTCTGGGTCGAGTTACGTGGAAACGAGGTCATGAGGGCCACTGTTTAACTGTTGGAAATCTTAGAATAGCTGTTTAGTTTGCATGCTTGTTTCAGAATGCCTCAAAACTGTTGTGTTCCACATTGTACAAATACACACATGTACAAAAACACACCAAAACAATGTGGCTCTCATGACCTCGTTTCCATGTAGCTTGACCCAGGTTTTATCAGTGTGGCGGCCATTTTGGAGTAAGGTGTATTATAAAGTGTAACTAACCATTTCAATCCCAAAAATGATCAATTTTAATTTTCTCCTGAAATCTCTCACTATAGAGATATACCATAGAGTATGGAGAAACTGGTTTTTGATAACTCGCTCAGATCATACCACATTACTCATACATTTTCTGACGTTCGCAGAATCTGCATTTTGTGCTTGGGAATTAATGTGGTAAGAATGGGGAAGGAGTGTCTGCATGTGTGTGTGTGTTGAGGGGGGGAGGGGGGGAGGAACAGAAGGGGCAGTTATAACTAGAAAATGTTCTGTTACCAAACTTTGGAGGCAGGGGATTTACAGTATTAAACCACAATATTATGGCATGCTAACCAACCTCTTCTGGTGGACTTTTTGGTTCCAGATGAGCATGAGCTTGGTGATAACGTAAGCCATTAATGTGTTTATATTTCTTGTCGCAGCCTGGCTCAGGGCAGGGGATCAGTGTTGGTGACGGCTGAGGAGATGTACTGGTCTTCAAAGTACAGCTGCGTTTCCCATGACGCATGTTGTCATCACTATCATCATCAGCGTTCCTTGTCTTTCTCTTCTTCCCCAGCATCTTGTGTGATGGATTCTTCTTTGCTCCTGCTCCAGCACCCCCCTTTTTTCTGCCCCGTAGCTTGTGCTTCAGGGGGGTGGCTGTGAATAAATCAGTTGGAAAAACAAGATTGAGGGGTGATTGGGCAAAAAGGGAGGAACGAGGAGGGCAAAAAGGGCAAAAAGGAAGGAACGAGGAGGGAGGGGGGGGGGGGAGATGGAAACAGGGTAACCTTAGGTTTCATTTGACAGTTTAGGAGTTGTTGAGGGTTGTTTAGAATGTTGTAAGACTGTTTTACACACCTTCTTTGCTAGGACTGCCTGAGGATGTCATGGAGGTACTTCTGGGTCTCTTTCCTTTCCCTCCTTTCCGGCCGCCACCTTTATCTTCACACTGAGGTTCGTCTTCGGTTTGAAACCTGTGACAGAGCCAGAAAAAATAAATAGAATGAAAAAACTGAGACTTCTGCAAAGACTAATAAAACATATGTCCACACAGATGCACTGTACCTTGGAGTGGCCCATGCATGACGAGAGCAGTCAAGCAGTGATCCTGAGTATATCTTATTCCTCCATTTAATGTTGAGAACCAACACACCTAGGGCAGGAAAAACTGGTGTTGAAAAATATACACATGTTGGGTTGCATTTTGTGTAGTCTCCCTCACAGGTGCATTGCATGGCAAGCTAATAATGACTGGGAGATAGATTACATTTATTCTTGTCTAATTATGATGGTGTTTAGTTCCTATTTACCTCCCATGGTTTCATGGCAGATTACACCATGAAGCGAAATCGGTGTTCCTGGGGGTGCTGGAGCAAGACTCTGTTCCACTTCTGACAGCGAGTTGGGCAGCTTATCCAATAGCTCCGCAGCAGGAACAGAAAAGCCAAGATCCATCAAACTGAACTGATTTTTTATGTCACCAGTGGAGTTCTGCTAAAGTGGAGGAGAATAATCAAGGCAGAACTAATTACCAGTAAGTCTACACTGTAGGATGGTTCATGCTACCTGATAAAATAAAAACTCCAAGAGGAAAGGTGGGGTGTAGTAATTCAATATTATTTCAACAGAACTTGGTTATTGATAGCTTGCTCAAATGAGAGCTCATGATAGCCACTTTTCTCATTCAGTTATCAACAGAACTTGGCTATTGATAGCTGGTTCAAATGACAGCTCATGATAGCCAGACATCTTTGCCAACAATGTTGTCCTCATACCTCTCCCTGCTTGGTTTTCTGTTTACAATTCCTCTGTCTTGCACTGTCACCATCCTTCTTGCCCACATCAACACCATTGCTACTTTTCTCAGCCTTACTACTGCAGCCTGATTCCTCTTCCTCGTCATCATCATTTTTGCTTTCTTCTTCATCATCATCCTCTTCCTCCTCCTCTTCATCATCATCATCTTCCATGTATTCCTCATCGTCATCGTCATCGCTCCCATCATTGTCCTCTCCATTTCCATCAGCTCCTGAATTCCCGCCATTACTTGAACTGTTATCATTATCTCTCAACCCCTTAGAAGAACCTTTCTGCCTACTGCTGTTTCCCTCGTTTCCAAAGCCTCTTGATTTGTAGGTCTTGTCTTCATTTTTCTGTCTGCCACGTGTATGTGTTCTAGCATTGTCTACGACAGCTTTGTTGCAGAGCAAGTCTTTATTATGTGTAAGCTGGTTTGTTGATGCACAGCGATCTGAGGTGTTTGATTGTTGATTGGATGATGCTGCAGATAAAATCCTTCTTGTGTTGCATCTTGTGGTTTCTACATCAACTTCTGCAAGAGAGCCATCTTGGCTTGAACATTTCTTACTGTCACCCAAGTTGTCTTCCTTTGTGTTACAAGGCAAATTTGGTGTAACATTGACTGTTACTGTCATGTTAAATGGTAAACAGAAGCACAATGTGAGGCCCGTAGATGCCACACCCTGTGGTAAACATTCACCGAGTCACTGGATGTAAGGCCCTGTCAAAACAAACAGTTCAGTTACTACAAGTTCAATGGTAATATACACCAAGGTGTACATTAGTACAAGTTTTATACACCACTAACCATAATTTATGCATACAGTCAACTCTCTCTTAGCAGACACCTCTCTAAGGTGGACAGCATGCAGATTTGGTCCCTGCCGGTTTTCACTCGTTTCTCTGTAACTGAACTCTCTCTAAGACAGACTCCTCTCTAAGGCAGACACTAAATCTAGTCCCAATCTGCTTTAGAGAGAGTTGACTGTATAAACAAACAAAACAACTAAAATCTTACAACAGTCACATCACTTGCATTGTCTACAAACAGTGTTCTGGTTTAGACTTTCACAAAAATTCAGGATTGACTTCTACACCAAGTATAGCAAAAATTGGACAAAAATAATCAGGGTTGACTAGTACACTGAGTCGACTTATACACAGGAAAATATGATATTTTTCAACTGAGTGAAAAACTATCAATTTACACTATGCATTTTCATTATCAGAAAAATATACTTCATGCAGAACTGCCACTGAGAAATGTCATAATACTGCACCGCACACAAAATGAAATTATGACGATCAATATAACAAAAATGTGTGTACATATTTTATGATCCATAAAAATTATTATAATGGATCAACATGAAAACAGATTTCAAATGATCCACAGCCAATCTGGAGGGCAGACCAATGTTTATTATATAGACATGAGTGTTTTACTGGAAAATATACCGTGCGTAAAATCCATACAAAACTACATCCGGGACCCAAGTAGCGTATTTTCCATATCCTCACTAGTGAGAATATTGTTGGCATCATTTCCTGCTTTTGCACGGTTGTTTGTGCAATTTCTCATATAAACACTCGTGTCTAATATAATAAAGAGAAAATTACATGGGGGATTTTATTTTCTCATGGTAAAAACAACATTTTACTCACTCGCAAAGCGCTCATTCGTAAAATATTGTTCTTACCACTCGAAAATTAAATTCATATCTTCGCGCCACCGTGTAATATCCTCTATATATTATTATTTTTTTACATTAGAATAGATCTCAATTTCTAAAAAAAGAATGAAGTAATAACCATGCAGTGCAGACTCTAAAATACTCAGCCAGTAATTATTTTATCATAATATGACCTCTTCATTGCTAATTTTGAAATGTTAAAACTGAAAAATTATATATAAAATTGGACAGGCAGAGACCATTTCCTTGACAGTTTTTGGCCTTGCACAGGTCACTGTCAACTCTGCTTGTATCAGCCCATGAAGCAATTTGAGCAGGAATGTAAAGATAATTGAAGTTAACTGCATTTTATGAGACATATGATCTATAGAAAGCCAATATATTACTTATATTGTAGCTCCAGCTTATATATTCAAATTTCCATTTCCATGAAATATTGTACGTAAAAATTAACAGCTACATGTATGTTACCCTTTAAAGAAACAATACAAGTTTTAACAAGTTGAACGATGCCTGGGTATGACTATGTCCAAAGAAAGTGCTAAGCTGTGGCTAATTAACAATTAAAGGCAATTACATGTGAGAACAAAAAAAAATTGTGTTGTAAAAACCAAAATTCTAACACAATTTCATTTTTTATATATCAATATACAAAAGCCAGTACATAAGCAACATACATTATCATATATGTTATTTCCTTAATTCCAATCACATCAAGGGAAAAATTCAACTAACAAAGAAGTACCTCACAAAGTGTCCTCCTGCTACCATGTAAAACCAATAATCTTTATCAGAGATGGAGATTTGTATCAATATAAACTTCTTAAAAGGTAAAGTTCAACATTCATTTTATCATGTAATCCAGTCTCAGTGATGAGGCATTGTGTCAACAGAAGGAATTCTTATGCAAATTATGGCAATGAACATATGCACTTGCAGTACAAACAATAGCACATGCAGCTGACCTAAACTTGTCTTGCCTTATACATACACATTTTCTAGTCTTTTGTGGACTTGAATAAAATGTACATGCATTGCAGGTACAAGTAGATCTTGCAAACGTCAATACGTGATCTACCATATTGTGATCACTAGAAATTAGTTTAAGCCATTTGTCAGAGTATCTAAACAAAGCCAAGCAGATCACAGCAAGAAAATTTAAAAGTCTGTCTGTAAACAACTCCATATACGTTTCGGTGAGTGATATTGCTTCGAGGGTTTTGTGTGAAAAACACTTGAAACTGGCACCAAGCCAAGGAAGTGCTTGGATATAGTCCCCAGGGAGTACACACCTCAATTTAAAAGTTGTCATAGTAATTTACATCTTCTAATGCGCCACAGATAAAGTTTCAACCCTGGGGCGGCTTTTTGCGACACAGTTTTTGGTTGGGTAACTTGTCAGCACTTGGGACTACATCCATATTAAATACCCACAGGTGACTAACGGTAATTGGACGAAATGATATTACCGCCCACATAAAATTATACGCCCAGGTCAACTTGGATTTTGTTTTACGCGAGACTTTTTTTTCCTCCTCTATATATTACTCAGGTTTAAACAGTGATCAACACTGTGAACAATAATAGCTCGTGTATTTGGAGCCATGTGGCGGCCATTTTTATTTATTTACTCGTCTAGTATTTATCTAGACAGGATTGACATAATTCTAAAATGCATATTTATGAGATAAAAATAGTCCACTCGCCAAGTTTACACGGTGAGAGTCTGAACTGCTCGACAAGATTCCGCGTTTGACATATTTTACATGCCGCGCGAAGGCTCTCGATAACCAAGGCGTGACGAAAACAGAAAGCACATTAAAGCACTCAAGGAAAACGATCGCTTTCGAGTCAGAGGTTAATGCTGTGGTACACAATGAATTCAGCACCGAGAAAGGCGACGACAAAGCGAGAATTAATAACAAAAAGCTAAGCTGCGTCGCGCGAGACCAACGATGGTCCAAACAGCATCCACCCACCAAAGCAAGGACTAAGATTAATACACGAAAAAGCTGCGAGGTGATCATAAAATGATCACAGAAAAAAAAAATCATCTGTATTCAAGTCCCAGCGGAAATTTCTCGGCGCGCAATGCTGGTTGCAGTCGTTTCTCATTTGCTTCCTGGAGTTGTTGTTTTTTTTTTTTTTTTTTTTTTATCACTCAAAAATAAACGCTTTCAGCAAAGATTGACAGCTAAAAGGTAAAATAAAGCTCATTCTTTCAAATCACTTCCGCCAACGACGTTTGTGCACATCACATCGCTCACCAGTCAAACTGCAGGAGCGGACGCGCGCGTGTGATGACCAGACGAGACTGGCAGCACATCTCGATGTAAAACAGAGATCGCGGTAATTCTTGACTGGGAAGAAAAAATAAAATATGCCTTCTTCGTCACCACGGTGCGTAAAAGCTTTAACCTCAAAGGCTAATTCGGAAATAACAAAGAAACAGTACCAGAAAAACGGACCAGAAGACTGAAAGTCTGGGAGAATATAGAAATACGCACAATGGGAAAAACATATTCCCCTTCACATGTGCTTTAGCGATAAGCACCAGACGAGACTTCAGGCGGACATGACAAAATTAGAAATTCAAATCGTTGTAGCTATGTTTGTTATTCATCAACAATATATTCAGAGATCATTCGCGTAAAATTGCCGATTTCAGCAAAGTTTCGGCACAAAACTGAACCGAAACTACACCAACGGCAGCCTTGTGTACTCGTGAACCAAACGCGCTAAAATCTGAACCAAGTGTAAAAGCTTTTATCGAAATATCGAGAATTTTACTGGCTACACGAGAGCGTTCGAGCATGCTTCAAATACCTATCAAGCACGACAAAGCGATAAAAGAACGTAAAATGTGCGCTCACCTCCCTCGAAATCCTCCTGCGAGCGCCAAGGTGGTCTCGTTCATTCATATAATCCGCTGCGAAACGTTGCTCCTCCTCCTTGTGGGTACAAAACGAGTTTATATGAGTATAAAAGCAGGCCAACTCGCGACATAACCAGCTATAAATGGATCGGGCGGGTTTGTGAACTGAGCTTGGCACCCACACACCAATCAGCAAGCTCGACGATCAAGCAGATTGCATAATTAGTTGTCACGCTTGACACGCAAGTCTTTGTAGCGCGGTCAACAGAATTTCACATGAAATGTTTACCCGATAAAAAAAGTTCCCTCCTCCGTAAAACGACAGTGAAAGAGCACTAGGGGCTAAAATGAAAGCACCGAAAAACGCCAGGCAAACTTGAACCATCAATCACGAATTAATTGTGAAAATGTTCAGAAATGAAACAGAAAATGGACGAATACGCTGTGTTTTCCTTACGTTAGACAAAACCGATGGGCGTGCAAACTGAAACGAGTAAAAAATTAAACAAAACGGCAGCTTCTCTGGTGTTTGTTAGTGACATTAAAATATTCCGTTCGTGAAACTCCGAGGTGTCACCCTTGTACGTCACTCGCGCTCGCCCCGGGCTTTTGGCCAGTAATCTGGCTTTATTTTTTAATCACTCGAGCGTGACGTCGCTAAACAATCAAGAAGGGAACCTGCGGTAATTGTTCTGCTGTTTTTTAAGTAGACAACACATGCAGGTTGATCTAAAAATCATCGCTTATGAATATTGCTTCTGCTAAGGGCCAATCTTTCCCACTTTATGTTATCATGAAACCCTCATAACTGTAAATGAGATTGGACAAGCGTGCGATCGATTGCAGTTTTGATCGTTTTTATACAGGAAAAAAATTGAATGAGCTAGAGACAGCGAAAGATAGAGGTTAAAAGAGAGAGGAAGAGGTTAAAAATGTGGCTTTAGAGGAGAGAAAAACTGCTTCAGAGTGGAAAATGTCGACATCTCGACGCTTTGTCAATCATAAAGTTGTAAAGCGTTTTATAAGCAACTTTTAATGGAACTGACCGGTGATAGATATGTGGTAGCGACAAATAATGCATTACATAAACATTAATCGAAACAAAATCTTACCTTGAAACTTTGGTGGATTAAAATCGACACGAGACGCGCTGAAAACGTTCTCCAGTGAATTTTCAGGCCGCTTTTCTGGCCGTCTCGTTGGAGGAGTTGAGCGACCCAAGTTCATGAACAATAGTAAACACACTGCACGTGTACACGAAGGCCACTGATTGGCTTATCTATCGCAGCGTGAAGAATTGATTGTTTTCAAGGGAACATCAATTATTAACTCGTGTCTGACAGCTCTTTTCTCGGTTTTAAAGACTTTGTTAAACTGTGGACTGCTATTGGTCAATTTTATGCTTGTTTAGTGAAATAAATCTCTTCGACAAGTTGAAACTCTATTATGGCCTGACAAATGACACACCCGTAAAGAGCAGAATTTATCGGCGCACGTGTGAGAGAAAACCAAACGGTTTGTTCAAGCAATTCTAAACTAATCCTTTTGTGCCTAAGCGGCTTTATACAAGAGAATAGCTGGGCTTATAAACTGCATATCCAGTAACTCTTGGACCACCCGAAGCAAACTGATCGCAAAAAATAAACAGAAAAGATAACCGCCGTAAAAACGAAATCGTAAGCTGGGCGCGCATTTTTCAAAGGACACAGTGGAGACAGACGGCGAAGCGGCGAGAACAAACGGCACAAAAACTGCAAGAAATCGTATTTTAAAGAGTCAGTTGCCGAGTTTGTCGTGTGCAGTTTCTAGCGACGCCCCGACCAGATTTTCAACCCCTCGCTAACCCGCCTCTCGCGTACAAAATTTATTCAAGTGCCTTTCCCCCCCTCCCGTGCCTCCGTCTCCTGGATCCTCACAATCTTCCTAACACGCACACATGGCACGCGAACGGAACGCTCTCCCTTCTCCCTCTTGCTCTCTCAGAAACATTTCTTTCTTTTTTCCTTCGATAAATAACTATCCATCTATAATGATTATATACGCGCACTTGTTCCGTGTCAGTGTGGTGCAATCTCTCAGGTTGCGACTCACACGACGGACCAGGAACTGACAAAAAGGGCCGGAAGCTCTAGTGTATCCATTTACTGTATTCATGTACTAAAGAAGCCGTTCAAACTGGCGGCTTTTGATCACATTTCTTCGGCACGTGCGACATCGGTAGGCAATGCATTCAAATTGTAAATCAAACGGTAACACCGGATCATTAAACGCTGAAAATGTCGAAAAAGAAAGCAACAACTTTCCTGAGCGCCAGCCCCGGAATTTCCTGGAGAGAACAGTGCCCATAATGCTTTGCGCGTTTGTTTGTTTTATTTTTTGTTGTTTCGGAGCCAAAGCTAAATAAATCCTGTTTAGATAACTCCATAAAGAATGGGGTAATGTGAGGAAGCTGTGGTTTGCGGTGAACCGACTCCTCGATGAAGGCGACTGAGGGTGCAAAGAATCATGTTTATACCGGTTATATAGTAGCATGACCGCTCCCACCAGCTTTTGTTTGAGCGCACAGCCTCGCAGCTGTGCCGATATGGAGCCTTTTAAGCCAAACAAACTTTATACTTTTCATAATACAACCCCGCTGTCAAAAGTTTCTGAGGTCCGTAATTTACTGAATTGCTTTGTTAAACGCCGGGTTTTTCGGCCCAGTTTTCGACAGGTTTTTCTGCGATTTCGCCTTGTTGAGTCAGGACGAAAAAGAACTATAAGCGCACACGTGAAAACTTTCAAAGAATGTTGCGGATATTCGAATGCCAATTGAAGTGTTAATTTAGGAACAGTTTTATTTACGGTTTTGAGTCCCAGAATGCAGCAACTTGACGCTATAGGCTCTTATTGAAATATCCGTTGTCATCAACAATTTAAAGGACCTTTCAAAGGTCACTTGAATCGGAATAAACCGCGCAGTCAAAGTTGGCTGCTATCAGTAGCAAGTGGGGTGAACGAAACGACATTCAATGTCTAAACGATTGTTCTATATACTCGATTTTTCTAGTCAGGCCGAAATTATAGTAAGAGTGATAAACTAGACTATCGCAACACGGCTATATGCGACCTGGTTTCTGCACTTGGGCTAGAGCCAATACGGTCCACATTTGGCTTGACTATATTATAATTTGGTCAGTGCGTCAACGTATTAAAGGCATTCTTTTAGAACTAATTTATTTTCGTTTCACTTGCCTGACCACTTGCTGAGAAGCTGGCAGAGATATCTGTTGATTCTGTAACAGTCTGCGTGAGTCTGAAATAGCACATTCCTTGTATAAATTGCAAAACATTTTTAATACTGGACTCAAATTAACTATACTGCTAAGCAAAGAAGGCCGGCGAGAAAGATAGAATAGCCTTCGCCTTTCTCTTAACTCGGATCGGCCATGTTCTCGGGCTTGAGTTTATCTCTTAAAACTCATCTGATATGATTTACACTTCAAAGGAATGCAAATGGAACACGACCTCTCACGAGGAATGACGTAAAACGATTCGAAAGGAAAACTAGAAACAATCAAACGGAAACCGCATTCCGTGAACCAAAATCCAGCTCCACATGAACCTCACAAAAGCCTTGCGAAATGAAGAGCGTACGATTCATTTTTGCCTGCGGTCTCTGAACTAATTTTCTGGTTCCAAGGTGACACAAGGACAGATTAAGTATGGCTCTTATATTACTTTTGTAACCTCTAGTTCTTAAAACAAAGTGACTTCGCTGAGGGCCCTTATCTTTGTGTCCTACTCACTTTTGGCTGCTTTCGCGCGTGACGTAGCCCAAGAAAGTCACGTGTCTATGATACACTTGAGCTCAAGGAACTCGGACCCTTCGTTGAGCAACAAATTCCCGACTTTTCGGCATCGAACGCGACTTTCCGCACTGATGTCGCGCGGCTATACGCGAATACTTTTTTCGGTTCATTTTGGCTTTTTATCAGCCAAATTGACTATTCTTCTCAAGTACTTAAAATGCTGATCGTAAAGAAGAGAGAATATTGAGACAAAGCTATACTTCAGGGAAGAAGAAATAAGCAAGCCTGTAGGAAAGGCAGAGCCAACTCTCACAGAATCGGCCTAACTGTGAGATACTTACTTTATACGTTGTAAAAAGACAATTCTCGGGGTCAAAAGTCCGTTGGCTGGCGAGGCACAATTAAGCCTTTCACTATCAATTTCTTAGATCAGTATCCGGAAATAGCTGCAGCACGTAGAGCGTTGAATTATCAGTATTCATGATATGCGTTCATTGTTTTCGGTCGCGACCATGCGGTTGTAAAAAAAATACAGTCAGTTTGTGAACTGAATATTGGTTACTCGGCTGTTTCCTGGTGAACGTCTGAAGAATGTTCATCCGCATTACAGTGAAAGAAGGGACAGAGAGATAACTTAGACTACATGAATACCGTAACAATCTAACCTGCGATTAGGCCCTCCTCTCCCTCCCTCACGTGAGAATCGTGTTAATACTTTATGCTGGTGGCGAAAAAACACGACTATTTTATACAATCCCATCCCCAGGCTCTCACGGCCATTTATATTTTTCGCGTTTTTCGCCAACGAGAGAAAGGAGGGCCTGGTTGCAATCATGCCCACATGAGCCTGCCCACGGCAAATGCTCCGTATCCATGGCATTAAAAAGACAAATATTATCCACCATAAACAGCTATGAAAACTACGGACGGCACAAAACTCTCGTTATACGCTGAGCCTTGAGTGTTTCTCTGTGCTGAAACAAGTTCTGTTGAGTGGTATCACGTGGGTTTCCTTTGACAGTTTCCGCAATTTTTTAGTAGAGAAAAGCACAGCTTGATAGAAAAAGTAGATCATACGACTGATACAGGTCATAGTAAAAAATAGATCAATCCGCAAAGCCGGATCTGCAAGTTGCAGTTGGAAATGCATGACACGTTATGATTTTGATAAATGTTTCACAGCCCCAGGGCTGACATGGCAAAAAATAAAAATAATGGCCGAGCCGCTTTTCTTGTAAGTCACGGAAACTGTTAAATATTAGCTATAAGAGTTTGTCAGGCAATTAACACATGACCAAGCAATGAGCACGCAAAGCGGAAAAAACTATAGAGTAACGGATAAAATAAGATTTGCTCATTGTTGGTCTCCATGACAAGACAAAAAGTTTGGCTCTATCTCACCTGTATCTCGTGTTGCATTAACAGCGTTTTATTCCCTGATAAATAACATACTAGGAACACAAACGCTTCAATAGAGACATACACATGTATACATACGTGTTACATCATGTGCCGCTGGAGAGGACATGATCATGAATGCTAAAGTCTGGCACACTGTTGTTGAGTGTGAAGGGGTGAACAGTGTGCTCGTCTTCTAAAATTAATTGTAACATTGTCAGGGTTGTTTTCTATTGTTATCACACTATACTTGAGGCCCATGCATTTCACTAACTTAAAGGAGGCAGCGTGGCCGAGTGGTTAGGGCGCCGGACTTGAAATCCGGAGGTCCCAGGTTCAAGTCCCGCTCTGAGCACTAACTGAATTTGTAACATGGCAGCCCCGTGTTCAAATCCTCGGCCACGTTATGTAAATAGCCAACTGTCAAACCTTCGACCAGTTGGGATCTTTAACAGATTTACGTTGAGTTTAAAACACGGCTCCATCAGCTCCGCTGAATTTTTACCGTGTATAAATAAAGACACTTTACTTTTTTTTTTTACTAACAACTTTATTCATCTACAAAGCATCGCAAAGGTAGATGGCAACATTAAAGTGCACCTTAACCCTCAAACTACACTATTTCAACGAAATCTACATACAATTCTAAGGAACTCTGCGAAAAAATGAGGTGATTTGATCGAAGCCTCTATTTTTCGCGATCTCTCAAAGTCCCACTAAATCAGCGTAAACTCCGCCCGTCATCTTTGAAACCGCGCGATAAAGTACACTTGGGAGAATGGGTCGGGAACTAGCGTGTGACGTCACGCAGGGAAACTTAAACCTGATGGATTAGCAGATTTGTTTAACCAATGTGAAGATTCAACAACTACAATGCACGACTGGAAAGAGCACTTTTTTTTTGACAGGTTTGTCGCAACTTACCAGCTGCAAGCGCGTAGAACGTCAACTGAAAAAAACTTGAAACGATGGAAGACGGCAACCTTTGCCGTCTACACTTAATCCCAACTGTCAAGTGAATGTCTCAAACATTGAAATCTTCACGTTTTGAGGAACTCTTTCAAGTCATTATAAGCTATTCTTCGTTTTAAGTTCCTTTAAGTAACTTCAAAAACTGAGCCTTAACCTAGTCATACGAGTGTAAGGTTTTGTTCCAAGCACGATTGAGCTAATCTAGAAGGTATGAACTCTCTTAAATACAACAGCTTGAAAAATAAAATTTAACCCAAAGAATCATACTAAGCTCCGAATCTCGGGCTTTTTTGCTAAATTATATTCTCTTGAGTGTAAGCTTTCTACGACCGTACTCGGGTCTAACAACAACCTTACGTTTCTTAAACGGCAAGTGCTACATCCGCAAGACGTAGCAAACGATATCTCCCTAAGAACTACCAAGAATACTCAACTAATTTGCAACAATCTACGCAGTGTTCATGGTTACCTAAACGAGCCTTGCATACGTCTGTTGTCTTCAAACTATCAGCTTGTCTGCTTCGTTCACGGTCGATTCTGAAGAGTGAGTCCCGCCAACTACATCAAAGTTCCTGTGAAGAGATGTAAAGACATATTACATGGAACTATCATGGAACCATATCTAGTAGTTTGGAATTTATTAGAAATTCCAAAGTAACTTGCTAACGGTACAAAGCGTAACGTCACCTAGCAACAACGAAAAGCCTAATCAGCGGAAACGAACCTTGAAGCATGTGCACAATGAGCCTTGACATGCGAGCCACGATGCAACGTATGGAACACGCCTTGACCATTCAGGCTGTACGCTTCAATTTCCATCATCCAGGAGTAGTTATGAATGTCATCCAACTGAAGAACATCCGGCAATTCGGACTGGATGGAGTGGCGATACACCTCAATATCCGGGATATTTCGTTTCTTCTTGCACGACCAGCATGCTGTGCAGCATATGAAGCTGCAAGAACGTCCCGTTCGTTTCAGGTGAATGGTGATGACCACTGCAATCAGCAGAATGAACGCCAGGATGGACGTCGTGACCAAAATGATGAACTTCTCATCGTAATCCCACGCTTTGACTCGGGTGATATGCTCCACCGTGGCGTTACGGTAAATTGTCACGCCAGGCTTCTTGGACGGGGCAATCTCTTCTTCCGTCTTGATAGTCGAATGTACTGCCACGCCACTGTCGTCTGACGTGATGGAAGATTCGACCGTCGCGCCTTCCTTCGAACCATTTTTGGTGTTCTGGCTGATCTCGGATGTCACCAAGGTGGAATTGCTGTCTGTGCCGATGGTTGTCGTGACAGTCACGCGAGCACCATGTTCAGTTGTTTTAGAAGTAGTAGGCCTCTGTGCCTCTCCCTGAGTAGTGCGTACCAAGGATGACGTGGTCTGCATAACTGGTTCGGTCGGAGTCGAGGGAGGGTTCACCGATCTGCAGGCGGACGATATGAAGCTGCGGCTACTGCCAACAGCGCTGGGTGCTGACCCAGAGCATTCCAACGGTCCGAGCGTGAAATAGGAGTGTTCTGCTGCGTTTGAAAACTGTAGAACTGTCACTGGGAGCGTGGTCTTGTTTAACAGATACCCTGTTTAGTTAAATAAAGAATATAACCGCAAATTCGCTTTTCTCTAGCTTAGCTTGGACCGTGAGATTAATTGTCAGTGGCATTTACGTTCAGTTTACGATATTTGGTTTCTGCATTTCAAGTCTCCCCAATTAGCACGGCAAGTGCTAAATACATTGAGACTTAAATAAAGTGATTTAGTTTTTAGTTTTTTAGTTTATTTGGCAAAGCCCGGAGATGAAGTTGTAGCTAGTTTTGAATTTGGCAAATATCTAACATGACTCAGATCGTGGCGTTTAAAACTCGCTACTCTATCATCAGAGGGAAAATGGGGACTGCTCGTAGTCCCTCAGTTTATCATCTACTTCAATTCGAACAGGAAAGATGCGCCGAATACAAACTTTTAACTTTAGCCCTTTCTTCCACCCCACCCACCATCCACGACCATAACCCCCCCAACACACACCAAACCATATCGCACTGGATGCTGCACCGTCAACAGTAAAAATATGGGACGGGCATGATAACTTATTCTGATGAGTTTCTGGATCATTTTGCACTGGAGTGTACCACATTTTGAATTTTGGTTTTGGGACTGTTCCACGCGTGAGTTCTTTATGACAAGTCACCTAGTTTTGTGTGCAACTGTGAGAGACAACGACAAAAAGGAGAACAGAAGGCAAATCTGGTTACCTGAATCTTCGTGCCACTTGTCATCCTTGATGTCGCAGTTACAGTACTTGGTTACGTCCACACAGGAACCCGTCATCCCACATGCGCATTTTTTCACTCCCGTGGGAGCCCCTCCCCAGTTGTTTTGTATCCTGGACTGGCTCGACATCCACTGCACATCTGCCGTCCCTCCAGGCGCATTCAGTAGCCCCGATTTGAAGCATTTAAAACTTACAAACTGACGACAGCTAGCGCTTCGTCCAATCAAAGCTCGAATGTTGTCTAGACTAGTTTGATACTCGATTCCTTGAAAGAAATACCCGCCGATTTTGATGGCATCGGAGCTGACTTTCTGTTGCTTCGGTTTGTTGTGATTTATGACTGTTGTAGCTGAGTTGGGAGTACTCATGTTGCAAAGAACTTCGAAAGCCTTCAGGGGTCCTACGTCATCAGGATCCACCTAAAGCAAGGAACAAAAGCCGATAAGGGATCTTTGTTTACATATTTTCCTCATTAGCATCAATCATGTTTGAAGCTAAAGACAAACAGGCTCCATAAATCGGAAGAAAAAGTCGAAATTACAAAGACTGGGTCTTCTGCCGCCTGGCCATACATTCCTACAATTTTTTTTTTTTTTTTTTTTTTTTTGCAGTTTTGATGTCGTTTCTCCGTATAAATCTGTATCTTTGCAGATTTTCAGACAATAAGTGAAACCAAAAATAATCCCATGATCAAACTTGTATGAACTTTCATTTGAAACTCATGAATTTCTTTCACTCATGTAACAAGTACTGTAAAACATAGCACACCCCTAAAATAGACACGCGTACCTTACAGTATGCGTCCTGACTCATGCCCAGTCTCCTGTACTGCTCACACGTGGCTTGGTAAAAAGGAACTTCGCATTTCGGTCCAGTGTAGAAGGTGTGCTGACAATCACACCGATGTTCACTCCAGGTCTGCAAACACCTGCCCCCGTTCAAGCACGGATTGGGGAAACACCGGCTGGAGATCCCGCACCTATTCACCACTGCGCCATTGAGTGAAGAACTGCCGAGCTTCTGGAGGTCAATCGTCACGCCGTTGATGCTGATATTGTACATGCAGCCGACAAACCCAGGTTTTCGGGTATCATATGCAATGTGCAGCGCGCTCCAAAAGTTTCCTATGCCCACGAGATCGGGGTTTGAGTGACGCACTTCCGGCTTGTCATCCAACTGCAGCCAGATCTCGCGCTCGTTAACGCCGGCTGTGACGTCATGCCACATGCCATCGTGTAGGTTTTCGCCGACGGAGATTACAATGAGTTTATCGGAGTGAATATCAACACTGAGCTGTAGCTTCCCAGCGGAAAGCTTGGCGTCCACGCGTGCGTTTGTAGTCAGTCTAGACACCAAGACCCCGTCACCATCGTAAGAACGGAAACTCAAATGCACACTAAAGTTTGTGAGCGAACCGTCGCTGAGCATCAGGCGAGAGCTGGGTGTGGGAAAACTGACGGGAACGTAGTTTGACTTCGGACAGGAGTATTCGAGGTAACCTTGCGTCTTGTACTGTGGCTGGCAATGTTTTGCTCCGTAAAGAAGGTTTATTGAATCGAACACCACGTCTCTGAGGCAACCTACGAATCCTGGAGCGGACTTCACCCCGTGGTGTTCGTCAGACGAACTTCTGTCAATGCCACCGAGAAAGATTAAGCGGTCGAGGTCAAGCTGGACAAACATTCCTGGGATTGTGCTCGCGTTCCTCGTGGTCGTATCCAAGGCAACGGTCAGGTCGTGTTGTTTGCGGGCCATGCTCACAGTGTGCCAGTTGTCGTCAGACAATTTTACTCCGAGCAGTGTCGTGTGCTTGGCATTTCCCATGTTAAGCGTCAGCCTGTCAGATAAAGTTAGTGTCCGTTACTGACGTGTCAATTTTATACTTAAAGCGCGTTTTCATGGGACTATTCTTTCTATTCCTATTCCGGAAAGACGGTAATCGTTGCACTTTTGTGACCTACAGTAGAACCCCGCTATCTCGCGTACGACCTCAAGGCGCGGTTACTCGGCATAAGCAACAACAAAGTAAATCGCCATTTTGTTTGGTGACATTCTGTGATAGAGTACGAACGGATCGGAAGTAATTTTGTACAACAAGGTGCAGATACAAGGCCAAGCAGTTCGACGGACGGCTGTAAACTGCCCGGATATTTTGCCAGTGTATCGGAGGCAAGCTTGCTAGCCGTGAAACGAATTCTTTAAGGCATCGACTGGCTGACCTGAACACAATCCCAGACGCCAATAGCGTTAAAACGCAGACACTTCTTCAGAAAGGAATAGCAAAATACAGTCGGTTGAAATCGAACAATCACCGTGGTAAATTTCATCTTTTACAATAACAGGATTGTAGTTTTCAGAATCCAAGTTTTGACAAGATGACGACGCACAATACAATGGAAAGTGGAATTTTCCCACTGTTTGAGGACTGCTCTATACAGTGTATTTTGAAATCACTGAAGGCGTAAACAATAGTGTTTTGGGTTTTGTTTCCTTTGCTGGAAAAGAGCTAAAGCTATGACTTTCAGGAACCGGTGAGTTTTGAAAAATTACATCAATTAACGAACAGTACGCGTATGCTATAAAGTAGTGTTATCATTATGGTATTTCAACAGTCGCTGTATATTTTGTTGTTTAATGCCCCGGGAGCTGTGATGAAGGCCAAGTAGGATTATATTGTAATCTTTTCGCTAGTTTTCGAAGCTATTTCAGAGTGCCTTCGTGCAAGATTGTGTCATCCGATTCCTGACATGTTTGCATAATTTCACTGACAGTCTGACATATGGGAATGCTGTAAAGTTTTCTCGCCGTGTTTGTTGGCACACTGTATTCAAGGATAACATGTAACCGGGTTGAAGTGTTCTTGCTTTTTAAAGGCTACTAAAGTAGAAAATACCCGGCCAGGGGCCACTGCTTCCAAATTAAACAATTACAGTCTTTATGGGTGGCCGAATTTGCTCCCTCAACACAATCGACCTCGTACTCTTTAATGACCGGGTTGGCTCGCTCAGTACAATCGGACCTTGTATTATTTAGTGATTTAATTTCTTTTTTCTGTCAAAGATTTTAAATTCGTCAAACGCGGTTTGAAAAGTTGTTATGTTTAAAATTGAATCCTTGCCATAGTTCACACATTTTGGCGAGACTTCGAAAGCGTGTAAACAAGCGACTCTCGCTTTGACAGTTCTAAATTTGTTACACTCGAAGACTGCGTATCAGATTTATGAAGTAAAAAAACAACACACACCTGGGTATAGATACACAGGTGACATAATAAACATGGTTTCAGTGGTTCGACAGATTTTCTTTGTCCGTCGGGAAGTATGTTTATCTGCAACGCCATGATGTACACAAAAGTCTACAGCGGAAGTGGGGTTTTGTTTGGCTGCGTGTTGCGTATGATAAGTATCGTCAACACGCCAAATATTTCTGCCAAAAGAAAAAGAAAATCGATGAATTTGTGAGTTCGCATTGAGCCGAACTCTTATGAAAGAACGCACTCTTGCGTAATGCTTCAGGAATACAAAGGAACTTATATTTCACAAAAGTAATCATTCTGATTGTGGTGTTTTGCTGGTCTTCATTCAGTCCTTACGTTTGTGAGTGGGATCAAACGCAAAAAGATTTAAGCGAGTTTCGCCGCGGAGACATCGTGACGCACAATGGCATTTATGGAGTAAATACGCCTCACTTACCTCAATTGTCCATACACGAGTTCGATCTTAACAAAATCGCCTTGCGTTCCGCTGCTGTATAAGATAAGTCCTGATGGATGGAATGTCTTAAACCCGAAGGAGATGTTATTAGCCTCAGCTGCAACTGGACGGGAGTGCAGATCATAGCTGATATACTCGCTTCCACGCAGATGCACCTTGATTCCTGAACAATGCTCGCAAAACAGGATAAGTAAGAAGACAGCTTTCAAATAAGTCATGCTATTTTTGACACTTGTCACACCGTGACAGCAGTTCGAGAAGATATCAGCTGAATGTCGGCCCAACGGAAGGAGCGATACTTCCCCGTAACTATCAACCACGTGGCAGCGACACAATGCCAATTAAACCTGATTGGCTGTCTGTTAAGTGCCACTGAAACGAAAATGAAGCCCCTGTTTTTTCCCTTTGTATAACTTCTTCAACACCTATAGGACGATAAAAAAGCTGAAAGGAGATATTTTTCTTTGAAAAGATCACTCGTATGGGTTTTGGAAAACAAGCGTTGTTGGCGACACTTTTGAATTCTGAGCCTGCAATTCTCAGCGGTGTCTGACGTCACAAGGTTGACTTGTCTTTGTGGCTTCATTGATTCTTCTTGCGCAGCGAAGTTTCGATGGTAAATTGCTATGCTAAGGATATCTGAATCCGATGAATATTTATCTTCCACTACCTCTGAAAGTGAGGAAGAGACTGGGCTAGAACTCTTAGGCTGGCCGACCTGAACACAATCCCAGACGCCTTTTGACAAGATGACGACGCACAATACAATGGAAAGTGGAATTTTCCCACGGTATGAGGACTGCTCTATCATAGTGTATTTTGAAATCATTGAAGACGTAAACAATAGTGTTTTGGGTTTTGTTTCCTTTGCTGGAAAAGAGCTAAAGCTGTGGCTTTCAGGAACCGGTGAGTTTTGAAAAATTACATCAATTAACGTACAGTACGCGTATGCTCTTTTAAAGTAAAGTTATCATTATAGTATTTCAACAATTGCGGGCTGTTGCCAAAATGGGGACGGGGACGTGGGGACGTGACCTTCAAAACAAAACCCCTTCTAACTAACTCCCTTAGTTTTTCTCCTATCGGCTTGAAACATTCACACGCTCCATATTGGCCAATCGCGATGCGGTCGAGCTTATGGCATTGATCAAAATTATTTGGAGTAACATAAAACTTTGGAAAACTACGGTCAGGAGGTGTGAAAAAACCGTCGAATATATATCGTGGCTGGTAAAATTACAAGGAAATGTCTCCCTTTTATTCGGTGAATTGACAATGAAATTGTAACTGGTCGCGTTTTAGCAATGACCAAATTAATGCCGTATCAACCGGAATAAGGCATGACACTTCCCTTGAGTGCACTCACCTGCAATAGATACACTCGTCCCCACCATATGATTATATGAAGGGCTATAAAATGTTTTAACATATTAAAATAGCTTTGTTCGACAGGGAATATTCTTTTAACGGAAGTAACTGACTGATTCCTTTGGGAACAAAACGATGAATGAAGAAGATCAACTGTTTGATAGCGAAAACTGAAATATTTGCTCGAGTTTTCTTTCTGTCATGTCAACCGCACAGTTTGCATCGTCATTTTTGTACTTTAATAGTAAGAAATTTAACTGGTATTAACAAAAACACTACGTGACTATCCATTTAGTCATTGCCAAGTACTTTTAGCGGCTAATGAAATAGAGAATTACAACCTTACGTTAGATATGTATGTTTGGGTATTTGCACAAAAAACATATCCAGGAATATGATCTGTAGGCAACGAGATAGCACTACCTTAGGGTCCTGTAATGATGAGTAAATTTCCGAGCATGTTTAACGTACTTATCACCACGAAATAAAGATAGATGAATCACACAGTTGATTGACAAAACCTGATATTTTTAGAATCAAAAGAAAACTGAGACACGTTTTAGACCTCCATGAGCCCTTTCATATGCCGTTAGTTTCATTTCAATCGGTTAAATACTGAGCGATATTAATTACAGACATTTAGCATCGCGTTTTTCCTGGAAAACGGCAAACTGCAGTTTGAGGTTCGCCGTTTCCCTGAGCAGCCTGGAACCTGATTCATGGGCCGGACTTACCCCGGGATTTCCCGGAATTTTATCTTGCTTGTCTTGGCACGGTAATTTTCATGCTTGCCCTGTCACATAACCTATCTTTATGCAAACCCTGTCACGCAATCTTTCTTCATGGTTGCACACAAGTTGTTTGTAGGCCATCATGTCACGCTTTTGTCAAAGCCAGGTGTCCCACACGCCCTCGCTCTTCGACACTTTTTCCAGGAGGAACTTCACACGGTCCGGCGAGGCCCTCTTTCCTTGAGTGTTTTCAAAACACAAGTTCATGATTTCGTGAAGCTAAAAAATAAAATAAAACAAAACAAAACAAAAGAGCAGGAAATAGTCAGTTTTTTTTTTTTTTTTTTTTTTCAAGTGTGTACCAGTAGGGCCAGTTCCCATCCCGTTGGGTGTTTCGGCGCATGAACGAGCGACTTTTCAACTTCACAAGGCATGCAGTATGTTTACAACTGCTCATCGAAATCTCTAGCATGTGCCATCTTGATAATAGCAAGTATTAGTATATACCACACAAGTGAATAGTGCTTTCCGCGCGCTCTGATTGGCTCCTCAATCTCGGAATATCAAGTACTATTCACCTCCCGGCGGCTTCCGGTAAAACAAAATGGTGCGCGAATCCAAAATTTGCCCACTTTCGTCGGAAATAAAATAGCTATTTGGGAGTTGGCTATTAAACTTGTGTGGTATATACTAAAACAATTATTCGCCTCAGTGTCGGTGAAACGGCTCGGTAAATATCCACCGCTATTCACCTCCACTTCGGCAAATAATTGTTAAATAAAGTTGATCCCTACGCCCCCCCCCCCCCCCCCCCCCCCTTCCTTCAAATCACTGCTGATCGTTTCAGCTGAAGAAAGAGCGCGCACGTGCTTAGCGGTCAGGTGCGGAGGATCGCGGGCGTCGAAATATAAAACGGCTGAGGACTGAGGCGAGTGTATTGGTTTAGTGTCTTTTTGTTATCAAGCATCTCGGTTCTAGTGTACAAAGTGACATCATGTCATTACCTCGGTGTATTCACTTGAGCCGTTACAGTGACCAAGCAGTGTGGCCAGCAGTTGCCCAAACTGCTCCAGATCGCTTCCGCCAAAACTTTGCTCTGCGCATGCCCAGTTGGAGTACGTTCCTTCTCCGTCCGCCACGCGATGTGCACGCGTGAAGCCACCGAGCACAGCTCTGATTGGAGGAACCTGTCAAGGACACGCGAATAAGTCGGGTGCACTATGTTCAGCTCACACTGACAATTGGCATGATCGGCGCATGAAAACGGCTCGGTTTGGTTAGGAAAATTCTTAAAAAGTCTTACCCTGGCACAGTAGCCAATCAGGATGCTCCTTGTGCTGATGTTATTATGGCATATCCCGTGAGCCTGCAGGTGCGCAATAGCACTGATGACGTCAATAGCCACAGCGCATACTGCATCGGAGTTCATTGTCGTGGCACCTTCACTCAAGAAATCTTCCAAAGTTGTACTGGACACAAATTCATAACAGATGAGGCTGGAAAAAGCAGAACGATCGAACTTTGTGAAACTCACGAGGTGTTCAGGAGTGGCTTTAAGTTTTTCATTTAAGTTGCTAATCAGAGACTTTTCTCGAAGTGAAACATACAATACATTGGTACTACTACAAAAACTACTAATCCATTACTATTACAACGTAGGTTTGTGTAGTCATGATGCACACAGACGAAAGACTAACAGATCGAAACGTCAAATGGAGAGGGGAGGGGGGATGCCTATACGGCATTTAGCAAATCCACATCAAGCCAACGTTGGTAATTATGTTGTGGTGTTGTGGTACATACAAGCTTGTGTCTTTAAGGGCAGACAATTTTATCTTGCCACTGTCGATGTCATGGTAACTTGCTGCAAAACAAATAGTTTAGGATTGAGGAGAAAATTATATGATACCAATAAAGACAATACAATGCGGCGAGACGAGACTTGGAGATAGCACAAGACGAGAGAAGACGATGCGAGAGAAAACTCAGAAAGAGAGACAAAACAAGACAAAAAGCGAGACAAGACTGCACGATACGATACGGCGACACGATACGGTACGGTGGTACGATACAATACGATACGGTACGGTACAGTACGATACGATACGAGACAATGCAATAAGAAAAGCGAGATAAGGCGGTACGATACCATACGTTACTGTACGATACGATACGGTACTACGAGACAAGACAAAACAAATCCCGCGAGAAAACGATACGATACAAGACAAGCAAAAAGTCCGGAGAAAACGAGACGGGACAAGAGGAAACATAGCATTTTGATGCAAGATATGAAGCTGATGAACACCTTCAGAATGCCAGCAGTAGTTCATCAAGTTTGGATGTTCTCTAAGGTCGCGCAACTGCAGCATAAGGTCTGTTTCTCGTTTCCAGGTCCCCTCGGCATCTTTTTCGAAGAACTTCAACAGATTCATACTGAGACTTTTGGATCTTTCCAGCCATGCAATCACGTATCCCTGTGGTAAATAAGTAAAGAAATATACAGTGACTAATAAGCATCACGAAAGTATTCTTGTAGACATAAGAAGTCATTAACCAATAAGAGCGGTGCTTCTTTGTGGCTTCCTCGCGGTTTTTAAAGGTTACTATTACACGCGTATTTCCGCGGTGTCGCTGTACCTACCACAGAACTTGATGCTTCGTCCTGAAAAATGGCGGGAACTTCTATCAAGCGAATTTTTATCCTCTCTGGTTCCCGTATAACTGTTTGTTCGTTACCCTCCCGCGTCATCAGCTGTGGACTGGGGTTGATAGAACTGACCATTGTGGCGTCATCAACGACGCTCTTCAATCTGTCCATGGTTTGATTGTCTCCAGCTGAAGAAACATAAATCTAATTAACACCAAGTTCAAAATGCAGATTCTCCCAACCTATTAAGAGGAAATTCTGTAAGTGATGTAGTGAGAATTGATAGTTTAGTCAGCCTTCATCCGAGCAAGGTATCAAAAACCAAGTTCTCCTTACTGTATGATATATTTGTGCTGCCGAAACTAAAGGAGAAAATTGAACTTGATCACTCTTGGTAACAAAAGGGTTAACTTTTGTCAAAAATTTGTCAAGGTCTAGTTATATAACTCACCTGCTGTTGTCATCCGCCGGATGTTACGCAGTATAAAACTACCGGCAGTCTTCTTCTTGCGTTCTAACTGATTTTTGACTCGAGTAGTGGAAAACGTGTATAGAATTGGATTGATGGAAGAGTTGAGCGGCAGGACGAACACCGCTATCCACACATAGGCCTGCTTCTTGGGATCGTAGAATTTTCCAAGCAATGACAAGATACTGATGATGATGATTGGCATCCAGCAAAAGAAGTCTGTCATGACAATGAACAAGAGCCGTCTGGCCATGGCGGATTCTTTGCTCATACTCGTAGACCTTACAGCTTTGGAAGCGTTATGGACTGTCCAAAACATGGCTACGTAAGCAATAAAGATAAACACGAAAGAGATCGCGTTCAGTCCGATAAAGAACGCAATTGCATACTCCCAGCCCACGGGTCGGTCTGCTGATAGTTGGAGAGGCAAACAGACTGCAGAACGGCTGTAGAATCCAAAATCCTTATCCTTGTCGTAGAAGTAGCTTATTTCAGCGACTGGGAGCACTGAAATCAAAAGCCCAAAGAGCCACGAACAGGAACAGACCAGGAACGCCTTCTTGTAGCGCAGTCGGTTAAATCTGAACGGGAACACGATACAAACGAGCCTGTCAGCTGTGATAATTGTCAGTATCAGCACCGAAACTTCGCTGGAGAGCATGGACAAGATCCCCGCTAGCTTGCAGCCGACTCCAGACCTCCAGGCAATGTCGTGCTTAAAATACTCGCCTTGCCAACGCGCATCCATTATCGCTATGAGCAGTAAATAGACTCCCATAAGGAGATCGGCTATCGCCAAGTTGGTGAGTAGGAACGAGTGCACCCGCCTTTCTTCCTTGTCAATTAGTCGCCAAATGATCACAAAGAAGTTTCCCAAGAACGCACTGATTCCCAGTATCCAGATACAGACTTGAAGAGCTTTGTTCTTCATCAAGTCGTCACAGCTTGAGAATTCGTCCACTGGCGAGTCGCATTCTAATCCCGCGATGGATTTCCTGGCGTAGCAGCACAGAATAAAGCGGTCCAGTTTCCTGAGGTTAGACGCAGAGAAACATTTTTGAAGATGGACGTGGAGAATATTTTCACATTACAGTGAACTCCCTCCAACACGGACACCGGCCCTCGGGACCTGGTCTAGGTGTCCGCTTTATGGAGGTGTCCGTCTTGAAAAAGTTGATTGTATTAATGGGTTTCTAATTTATCTAATTTCATTAACTACTTCACACAGGCTTGTTTAACTTTGCACAGTCGTAGGACATTAATATAAATGACAAGATTTATCTTCTAACAGTTGACTGGCTGACTGACTGATGCACAAACTGATTAACAGACGGACAGGTGACAAAAAGCAACGTGACGTAAAACATCCCAAGTACTTACAGGTATTTCAAGTTTGATAGCTCGCTAAATGCATCTGGCGACACGTCACTGAGTTTGTTGTTGTGAAGGTACCTGGTATATTTATAAGTAAAATGCGTGATGTGCAATACAAACGCACGTTACATTCATAATTAACACAACTAAACCACAAGTGTACATGACTAAGCGTTTGACAGCCCTGAACACTTACACCCTAAGAACCGTGGGTTTAAAAGTTGGTGAGAGTTCAGTTTTCGCGGGGTTTAGTTTCTGTGACCGAAGTTGGCCATTTATACATAGAGACAGTCTGGAACCTAATGCCCAGTTCCTCGTGGACGAACACGAGCGCAATACTTACAGGCGTCTCAGTGAATGGAGACCACGAAGGGAGCCCTTTGTGAGTTTGGTGAGCTTATTTGTACTGAGGTCTCTGCAAAAAAAAATAATAATAATAAATAAATAATAATAATAATAAAAATAATAAAAAAGAAAATAAAACAAAGACATCGCAGATGAACGGGATGATAAAATATACTCACAGAATTTCCAGCTTTGATAGGAAGCTAAAGATGCCATCAGGAAGATTGTTGATCTCATTGTCTTGAAGATAACTGCAGGACGAAAAGGGAACCGAGGAATGATGAAGATAACGAAAAGACTCAGTAGAAACAAGAAGCGGTCGATGGAAGTGGTTGATAGTAGTAGTTGTAGCTGTAGTAGTTACTAGAAGTAGTAATAGTAGTATAGTAAATCAAAGGTTTCAGTTGTAGTAGTATTGGTGATAGACGAAGTAGAAAAGTTGGTGTATCAACTAGGTGTTGATGAGGGTAATGGAACGCCGTAAGAGAGACAATAGCTGACGTTTCGAGCGCTAGCCCTTCGTCATTCGCTCTGACGAAGGGCTAGCGCTCGAAACGTCAGCTAATGTCTCTTTTACGGCGTTCCATTACCCTCATCAACACCTAGTTGATACACCAGTTTGTCTTCCGCCACGCCGACGCAGTCAACCTAGTTCTCTTAAGAGCTGGTATTACGAAGTAGAAAAGTATCTGACAGTGTTAAATCGTGAATTGTTCACGGAAAAAACTTACAGAAACGTCAGATTTCCTGTGCTGTTGAAGACACCATTCTCCAGTTCACCGATACGGTTTGAATGCAAGCTCCTTCGAGAAATTAACAACCAGTAGGAACACAAAATGTGCCAAGCTTTTAAATAAGGGTTCTTATTACGTAAACAGAGCGGCCGTCAGCTGCTGAATATCTATCCGTTAATGTGTGTCATATGTAAAAAGTATGTCTAACGTTTTGTAGAGTCTTGATTGAATCAATATTGTCCCACTTACTACATAAAACAAACATAACTTACAATACATGAAGACGTGAAAGCCCGTCAAAAATGCCCTCCGCTGCACGGCCAAGTAGATTACGGGAAAGATCTCTGGGAAGGGAAAGAAAGAAGAAGCAGTCGATGCTGCAGCAGTCAAACAATGGACTGCGAAAAGGATCACGGGAATTGTCTTGGTCTATACCCAGAAGTCAATGGGATCAGGTTACTTCTGCGCACTTACAGAACTCGAAGGCTGTCTATTCTTTGAAAAACATCGGCGGGGAGATTTCTGATGAAGTTAGAGTTAAGCCGCCTGGAGAAGGGAAAGATGAATAGAGATGAACCAAAATACTAGTATTAGTTCTACTGGGAATTACTGCAAACGAAAACGGACAGAAATGACAGTTGGCACAATAACAACTACAGCTGTTCCAGTCTTGATTGCTTTAAATACCAAGAGCATGATTAATGGAGCAAACAGCTCCTTTCAATACACTTTATATTCAACATAGTGACAAACAAGCGTCTGTAGTTACTTACATCGTAGTCAGTGAAGAGAGGTTTTGAAAGGCGTCTACATCCACGTATAAAACGATGTTGTTGCTGATGTCGCTAAAGAGAAATTTAGTGTTATAAAACATTAGCTTGTTTTAGCATGTAGAAGACTAAGGCGTGCATTAGTTAACACAATCAGATTCTGACTACGGTCCAAACTATCAGTCGAAAATCGGAACTGTTCGTTAGCTTTTACTTCATGTCGTCATCGGTTGCCAGAACAATTTTTGGGGTTGTTTAAGTCTCGTCCGATAGCAAAAAATGTGTTGTGTCCTGAAATTACGGTAACTTTGCTGGTGAACACTGAACAGACCAATGCGTTTTGTTCTCCAAAGGAGTCAAAGCAATTCCAAGTCCAAGGCCATTTGACGCCAAAATCCACTCTATTTTCGACAATTACTCTCGCAATTCTCAGGGTAGTAGTGAGTTGCTGACTTACATATATTGAAGCTTTAGCAAATTATGGAACGATCCTTCTCGTAAGTGTGATATGCGGTTCTTCTGAAACATCCTGAAATGTGAAAGGCAGAGATTCATTACACAGGAGAGCCAGATGAAGATATTTTACAATATTTGTTTTCGGCTCTTGGCTTGTTTTTTGATTTTTGTTTTTGTTTCTTTTTTTTTACCTACCAGTAAAACTACCAGTAAAAATACTCGTACACCTCTCTAGAGCACCAAGATGACGCTCCCCATCCCTACCCCCATCTCTACCCCCCCCCCCCCCCCTCACCCCCACCTCTATTACACTTACAGAGCTGCCGTGTCAGATGGAAAGTTGCTGGGGACCATCAGAAGCTCCTGTCCTTCAACCAACAGCGCCGAGTGGAGCTGAGTTGGACTGTTGCTTAGGAACGTGCACTTGCAATTCGTTGGACACCCTATCGATGATGTGCGTCAAGCAAAACATACAGTGTATCAACGTGAGATTGATGTAGATATCATGAACGCCCGGATGTAAACAGACGCCAAAGTAGCGTACGAGCCATACTCGCCCCATTTTCCGCGCGCCATACTCTCCCGCGCTAGCTACTGGACTCACACTTGCTACACCATTCTTTCTTGTGTGACTGTTCTGGTTCTTACTGAACATTTCTTACCTTGGTGTCGTGAGCAAGATAGACTGTCCTCTTCATAGTCTGGTTGATAGTGAGATAGATAAGAAGTTCAGTATAGAAGTTCAATGATAAATTTTATTGATGATTTTTTGACACTGGCACATATTTTATTCTATTTCATCATGAGTTTCCAAAAGCACATAGCGACGAAGAAGCTCACGTTTCAAACAAATCAATAATGAAAGTGCAAAATCCAAAAACAAAATGATCACTCATCGATGGAGAATAAACTTTGTGATTGTTCCCTACCTGGTCCTATGGTAACCACCAATCATTTGTCCACACATATAAATGTCTAGATTCCATGAGTGCCTTTAATAGAACCAGACTGCTACGCACAAATCAATATGCATCAATCATTAACATACCTTTTACAGGCTGGTAATATGCCTTAAAGCCAGTTCTGTAATGCTCGTTATTGGACTTGAAGATCACCATTAAATGGTTCGAGGAGGACTGAAACACAGGTGGATACGTGAAGCCACAGAACTTTCCGAGCATGCGCGCGCTACCGCTGAGCCCATCTATGACTTTAACGAAATCGTGGTCGCACATTGGATGATCCTCCAAGACGAATTCTTTAAATTCCAGACGGATGACGTAGCCTCTAGGTACCGAGATTCGCCAGGTGCAGGTAGTATCGTCCGGGTAGTAGGATGGATAAGAAGGAGAGAAGATAAAGCCAGAAGTGTTGATCAAACTCTCACTGCACGCTGCATAAAAAAATGAAAATGAAAATGAAATATTTATCCGGGCTGTAACTCGCTCTGAGTTAATAGGCCATTTCTGAGACGTCGTTGCCTCAAAATGGGAGTCTGGTGCAGTATCGTTGTAATGAAATGTTTATAATTTCACGCACATCAAACTTATTTTAACACGAAAGGTCTTGCACTGGACCTCGCTTTGAAGTAGAGGCAATAGACATCTCGGTGATGGCCTATTGGTTACTATCAGTGACGTCATTTTTATGAAGGCGCACGCAGGATTATGGATGAGGGAGGGTCTTAAAAATAAAACAGAAGCAAATCGCCTTTATTACCATTTATGGCGCGAGGTGGCTCATGCTTGCAGGGACCAAAGTCTGCAATATGCACACCAGCTATGGCTATGTAACCAGGCTCGCTGCTGACCTCTCCTTTTATTAGCACCTGTGCAAATGATAAGCACGAGTCATGGCGGAGAAGATATTTAAATGGATGAGATATGTAGACACAAGAATCGTAGGAAGACACCAATGTTATTTGTTATCACTTCTTATTTGACTCCCTTGCACAATCTCCACTCAAACCAGTTTGGTAGAGACCCCTGTACACGCCAAAACCAGATTTTTACTTTGCAGCACGTGCGAACTTGATACAGTGAAAACATTTAGACTACTGGGATAGCAGAACAACAAGTGCCGCTTTTACGCTCAAACAAACGCTGTCATGACAATCACGGGTCCGGTAGAAATCCCCAAGTCCCCTTATCCCTATTTAAGGCAACGTCTACCTTGTATTTGGAGACGGCCGCAAGCGGGACCTGACCATATGTCCATGTGCTGTGCGTGTTATCGCTGTCCTCCCAAACTGGTCTCTCTGGGAAAGTGTCGACCTTCTGGTAAATTCTCAGTTTTCTTGCCCCAGGACCAAACATCGTGTAGCGAAACCTCAAACACTGGGTGTACCAGTCCTTTGATCGCGCGTATTGTGGGCTCATCAGTACAGCGGTGATGTTAATTGCAGTGGAATTTGCTTTGACTATGAGTCGAGTGGCTGTTGAGGAAATGGGAAGACGGTGCGAAATTGTAATCAGCATGTCAGGACCTTGCGCCAGAGCCCAAGTTAACTTAACCTCATAGAGAAATGGACGAAAATAATTCTGCCCGCTCATAAAGCCTGTAAAACGTGCCCGCCATACATTGACCAGCATATGCCTTGTTCCCAGGGCCTTACCGTTGCGGTCTTTGCACGACGCGGGTTTTCGATTTATCTTTCCCGAGATGCCTTTCGGGACCGCTGCCCAGGACTTCACGTTGCCAGATTCCTCGCCACAGCCAAATGACATGCGCAGTACCTCCTCCTTACTGAAATAATAGTCCCACAAGTTCAGGCCGGCGAGAACTCCATGAACTGTTGAGTCGTTACCAGTAGCAGCCATGTAGCCAATCGAAAGCGATCCTCCGCCTTTTGTAACAAAATCAGTATCGCAAACGTTTTTAAAATTGGTGAGTTAAGAGAAGTGGGAATACAGCAACTCCGTGCCTCACTATGATGACAAATCTTCTCAACCATGATCCTTCAGGCGTGTATATTATTGTTAGCCATATGGCGTGTGACGTCAAAACGTATTGATCTTAGTGCAAGGGATTTTGATCGGATTGTAATCAAGTATTTACCCTAAAGTCGAAAATGGCGTCAGGGCGCGCAAAGGATCATGGTAAAGTGTGTTCATTTAAGGCGTCATTTCTTAAACAAGCGGAGGTTCCCTAAAAACACATACTATGACTATGACTCAGTGAAGAATATTTCTTATACCTGAAATTTTAAGATTACGAAAGCCAGTAAATTGCTCCACGCGTTGTCCGTCTTTGTAGATTTCCACCAATCCGCCGTAGGAATCCCATGTTTCGCACACGTGGTGCCACAAGCCGTCAAGAAGAGTCACGGACGTGATCCTAAAAATAGATTCAGCGTAGAACTCTCTGTTTCTTCAATGTAGCGATAAATATCATGTTCCGATTGACGTAATTCAAAACCTGCTAACTGGTTATTCAAAGCAAGCCTAACCTGGCACAAGAGTTTCCTTTCGCTCTAAAGCACCAAGGCGTCCTCAGAGGAGATGGACATGTTTCATTTGGGGAGTTACATGCACAAATCAAGGTAACCTTCTCAGTTATGCCAGGACAGCCTCGTTTTGAAGCTTAAGTCAGCTTCCGTGCAAGGAGCGCTCATTGGGGAATACTTTGCGGTTTAAAAAGGTTACATAAAACTACAAAATCTGCATTTTACCACAACACACTAGTTTCTCGCTCTCTGATTGGTCGATTTATCGTGGTAAATAAGAGTCCAGACAACGATGCTGACGCCAGCATGTCACGTTTTGCAGTGAAATACAACGAAAGTTTCCTATATATTTCTAAATGTAAAAAACAAATTTCCACTGGTTTGCCGTGGTGTGGACTCTTATTTACCACGATTTACGTCACCACATGGTCAAAATTAGTTGCGGACTCACTCGGCGAAGCGCCTCGTGAGTCCACAACATTTGCCATGTGATGACGTAAATCGTGGTAAATAAGAGTCCACACCACGGCAAACCAGTGGAAATTTATTAACTTGACTCCCACAGTTTTGTGCAATCACCGCTGACCGCATGGCCGTAAAACGTTGAATCACAAAGTAGCGTGGTTTAGTGAAACTTTGATCAACAACATGACAAATGACAAATATACTCACTTGACGATTCCATCAATCTGTACGACAAGAACCTGGGAATGAAACAACCCAAAGGCCAACTTTTCTTTCTCCTCAACTGCGATGTTATATGCCACGAAGAAACCTTCAGTTTTTGTGCGAAGCCAAAAACACAGCGTAAAGCCGTACTTCAACGGTGAAATCTCTTGCAATGTCACGTGACCGGTACTCATGTTACCCATGTGAAGCTCGAAATCAAAGAGCAGACGTTGCGCTTCTGGTAAGATGAAAATATGAAACTTTATATTTTAGCTGACGTTTCGAGTGTTAGCCAATCGTCGGACTTGCTCCGACAAGGGCGCTAACTAAAACGACTCAACCACCGCCAGTTTTCACACATTGACACTTGGTCGGTTTATCATACCCATACGGCCCGCTCTTGTTAGTAAAGTATGCTATAGAATGGGCAAATTTTGACGCATCTACGTAAAATCAGAGTTTGATTTGTCGGTTGGAAGGCTGACTCGTCCCCAGTCGTCTCAGCTCTTCTTATGCGCCCGTGCGGGACGACGGGAAGGATAAATGTAGCTCCTTCTTTCCTTCCCGTCACTCCCCTTGAGCCCCGCGCAAATAAGAGAGACGACTGAGGACAAGTCAGGGTTGGAAGAACAAGGCGGATGTCCTCAGAGCAAATTACAAAGTATTGGCCAATCTCAAGAAGTAAATTTTCAGCTAAATATATCCGTGTTTTCCAAACAGGCGTTTCCAAACTGAGTAAGTTCCTTTGACTTACTTGGTGAGAGTGTAGACTCGTTTACTTGCTTGATATATTGTTGAATTTCTGCATTCATGTTTTCTACTTCGTCATAATCCGCTGATTGCCATTGACTCATGTTATTCTGGTTATACCATCCGCAAAAAGATTTCTTGGAAATATCACATGCCTGAGATTCTGGGAAAAAAGGACAAAAAGTCGATAATTTAGTTTTAAGACATACACCTTTGAGCTGCCCTAATTGACCATATATTTTGCTTCTGTTATATCGGATGTTATATCCCTTAGACATTCCAAATGTTTAGCATCTGCTTACCTAAACACTCGTAATCTCCTCTGAGGTCGTCAAAGTTAATGTGGCCCCACACGCTTCTGGACAAGTCTTGCAAGCGTAGCTGTGCAATCCGCCCCTTATACCTGCCAACATTAATAACTATACGCCGCATTTCGTCACTACAGTTTCCTGTAAATATCCACCTAGGTAACTGATCAACAACTATGTCCAAACCCACTTTTGAAATGTCACAGCCTCCACCAATCAAAAAGCTCAACACGGATCCAGTTAATCGTATTAGCGGGGACATCAGAAATCCAACAGGAGTCTCGCCTTGAACTCCTCCCGGTTTCAACAAGGAAGAGGGACGGTTTTCATAGGATCCTATCCACCACATGCCCTGCTGATTAGCGGATTGACTTCCAAATGTTCGCGCTTTTACGTTATCGCCGAACGTGGGTTGATTGTTGAAAGCTGTCCCTTGTCGCTTCCAGCCTTCCAGTGTTTGTTTCTCGAAGTCAAAGTTTCCACATGATTGTCCTGTAAAAACAATCCATGTATATGATCGGATATTTGGATTCAGTGATCACATTTATATCCGGCTGTATGTAAAGCCTGGTTCTCACTGGCGCATAAGCATATGCACAAGCACAAGAGAACGACAGTGGCGACATAAGCATAAGCAAAGGATCAAATTTAAACGTCATGCTTATGTCGCCACTGTCGCTCTCTTGTGCTTATGCTTATGAGCTGGTGAGGCCCAGGCTTAACTACTTAAAACACTAAAAACCACGCAGAAATGGCGTGGGACTGTTATGCAAACCTGGCAGCACGGATCCTGATGGTATGTCTTTGCAAGTTTCCGTAGAGAAAGACACATCGTCAATTCCCACATTGGCACCGAAAAAGTGTGAGTTGTAGCCGCTATAAACAATCTGCGGGATAATAAGACAAGACGAAAGGTGTTAGGCTGTCCCAGCAACAGGTACCTAACATTATTAAACAATTTTCTAAGACGGCTGTTCCTAAAGTAACTTCGGTAAGAATTTAAATTACCTGAGCGTCAGTTTGCCATGAATATATTGGCCTTTGCACGTATTGCCATCTACCCGTGGCCTTCGTAGCGTGAAATATTATCACAGGACGAGATTTCCTGTACACTAAGCTTACTATCAGACGTGGCCGTTGGCCTCCAAGGTTTCTTCCGATGTAGTACGAGAATCGAACGCACTTCCACTTGTACGAGTCTGTGTTGAAGTGCGGTGTGGTGATATTTCTGTATTTTTCGTTATCATCTTTTGTTAGGTGCACAAACCCGCCTGAAATATTGAGAGAATTGTGAACTCGAATCCACATAGCCGCAGACCACCAGTTACACGTCAAGGGTCATATACCACGAGTCTTAAGTCACATGTCAAGGGTCACACACCATGAAGTTACAAATCTCATTCCAAGGGTCATAGGCCATGAGAAACAAGTCACATGTAAATGGTAGTACGCCACAAGTGACAAATCACATGTTAAGGGTCATACGTCATAATTCACATGTCAAGGGTCACAAGTCATTAGCATAATTCAATACTGACCATTTGTTTGCAGGTCAGACAAATAGAAAGCCAAAGACCAGCCGTCATGGGTTTCCCAGCCACACAAATCTTCTTCAAAGTAACAGTCCGGACTCTCTGTGGAGGTCAAGGAGAATGGATTGCGTTCTACTCCTTAAAACATTTCTGTTCCTAATACTTTATATATTCACGTGTGTATGTGGTTCGTTAGAACGTCAACGTGCGTTGACCAATGGGTCGGAAGAGGACAATATCACTACACCGTTGATTCGTACCTTGGTTAGTCACCTTGTCACAACTTCCCTCCAGTATGGCTAGGTCATCCACGGCAATATCACCCTCATTTCCACGCAAAGTAACACCTTCGAAAACAAACTATGGAGCAAACATAAAGTGCAATTACAAATGGATCAAATGGCTCCTGCGTTTGTCAGAAGGAGCTGTAAAGAGGTATATAATGGCCAGTTTTCACTTGCAAAATAACAAAGTTAACCTTGTATCGTTGTTCGTGCCGCAAAGCTGTCTGGGCAAATCTCCAGCGGTTGCCGTGCTTTGCAGTTTGTCTCCACACAAGAGTTTCTGATTGGTTAGTTCTGATGTAGACACTGAGGTTTCCTATGTCCTTGCCGTACATGTGGTACCAAAACTGAAGGCAAACCGTTTCATTCCGATCCATCTCGCCGCTCAAGAGTCGCGCTTTATCTCCATGGTTACGTTGGGAGGCTTCGATGAATATGTACGTCCCTGGAATATCGAAAACCTCACATGATCAGTAGAATATTGAATTTCTCGGCCGATTCAGTCGTAGTTAGACATACTGACCTTTTCTTGTGAAGGTTGTATGATCATAGCTTGGTCCAGTGTCGTCTGTGGGTGTTGCAGCTGAGCCCAAGGACCAGAAAAACGTAGAATTTCTGTCATGGCTCATGCCGCAAAGACCATTCTCAAAGCCGCACAGACCTGAGTAGGTGCAACACATCCAAAGAGATTTTAACCTATCACAATCCTTCTTCTTTTAATACCGAACAAGGATATGTGGAAATATATTATAGATAATTCATTATCTTATCTCTTGCCCAGCAGACAGTTGGTTTATATTGGTTGTAATTGTTCCGCAATTGGTATTTTTGCTTAAATCTAACCAACAGTAGTTAAACGGATGGACACATTCTATTTACGTACCTCGAAAGGATCTGCAGTGGTCTTGATCGGCACTGGAGCTGGAAGAGTTAGCAGCAGGGCATCCAAGATCATCAAGGCTGCAGCTCCCCATTTCTGAAAAGAAGAACATTCAACTTTTTCAGCCATCAAAGGCAAGAAAGATAAGAAAATTAAAGGATTGAAGAGACGTTTGACGAAGTAAAACAATATCTAACTTTTTGGCAATGTTACATCTGAGGTACATACATTTCACTCCTGAGAGCGATCGACTTCAAGGTTCAAGGTTCGGGGGTTCAAGGTTTAAGGTTTAAGGTTCAAAGTTCAAGGTTGAAGGTCCTTACCACAGATGCTGGGGTTTTGTGTGTTGTCCACGCAGGCGCCAGTGTCCATACTACACGTCTTTGACCAGGGCACGCAATTCCCATCTGCACACTGGAACTCCTCCTTGCATTCTACGCCTAAGAAGACACGGATATGCGAGAGAGCGCAAATTGTGAAGTTAAGTTCATTAGTAGAGATTGTGAGAGACGAGATTTAGCCTGTATACATGTGAATATTAGGCGAGAGAACATGAAGCAAAGTAACAAACTTAGTCCACGTGTATCCTTTTCGATTAAAAACGCACATTTTCCTATGTGGTTCGGCCTCCCGTCCACACGTAAATGATGTGAACGGTGATCGAAAACAGAATATTTCGAAAACGCCCCTAAACTGGACATTTTTAAAACGTTGACGTCACGATGATAGCGTGATTCGAACACGCTGTCGTGTGGACGGAGAAATTTTTGAAACGGAAAAAGTTCTGTGTTTTCAAACGAAAACGAATTAGTGTGGTCGGGCAAAAACAAATCGAAAGCGCTATCGTGTGGACGGAGAAATTTTTGAGAACGGAGACTGAAAAAAATTGTGTGGACGGGGTTTTAGTAGCTAATTGCAAATTAGTTGGTAGCTAATTAGAGAAGAGATAATGATAAACTCACGGCAGTTTTCCTCGTCTGATCTGTCTGTGCAATCTTTTATTCCATCACACAACGACGTCGCAGGGACGCACTCTCCACTTAGACAAGAAAATTTATTGGACGGGCATGCGCAGTTCTTCTCGTCTGACTTGTCTTGGCACGCGAAGTCCCCGTCACACAGGAGGTTCTTTTTGACACATTCCTTGTTGTCGCACTGAAACTGCTCAGCCGTGCAGCGGAAATCTAAGGATGAAATCAAATGAGTAATTAATGAACAGACGACAAATGTGTTTTTTCACTACAAACTATTGGGCTCGTGCAAATTACGTCATAAATCAAATGACTTATGCCGTCAACTTGCACAAACTCAATACAAACCTGGTATCTTCTTAAGTTGCGTGTGTGAGTTTATGTGGAGCGGTTCGCAAGAATTTGAAACTAGAAGACGATAAAGTGTGATCATGTGAAGTCGTTTTACCTGGTGTGGCGTAGTGGGGCATCAGCGAACACGCTTCTGTTGTGATCTCGATATCATCAATGGCCACATTGATACCGTTCTTCAGAATACCGACTCCCTCAAAAATGACCTAAAGGTGCAGAGATAAGCAATTTCTGCAGTTAAATTCTTATACGATCAAAAAAAGCATAGTTTTGCACACCTATCACGAGGGCTCTGATTTCACTTCAATGTTCATTGATAACTGACTTACTTTAGTTCCTTTCTGAGCGGCCCATGAAACCTGGGCACGTGACCATTCGTTTCCATGGTAACCGATTAGGTGCCATATCACCGTTTCGTTTAATTGTGAGCTCAGCAAAACCTTCAAGTGCGACGCGGTTGTATTTGGCATCAGGTAGGAGAACCGCAGACACAACCCTATGTTTTGGTATACTTTTTGCCATGGTAATGGTTGGCTCATAAGAAATGCCCTGTAGTTGCCATCAAGGTAAGCAAAATAACCTGGAACCGGAAGTAAAACAACTCAGTTACAGCTGCAGCACAACTGGCCAAGGAAGAGTGTTCTTGCTCGTAAAATTTAGTCTTTGCAAAACTGTGCTTGTGAACCCAGTGAAATCATATTTTCTGACATTACAGTCATTTTACAAGTCAAGAAGCTTGTTACGCAGAAAGAATTCTACTGGGGCTCTACAGTCGCTTCGAAGCTGTTATACTTGATCTGCGGCAAAACCTAACTTTGTCATGTCTTACTTTGATTCTATTTTTGGGTTCATCGAATGCTTGCATCGAGAACTTACCTGGGAGTGTCGTGGCTTGTGCGTGTGAACTTTTCCATATTTGGTCGTTGCTCTCGCCGTACGTGATCCAGTCACAAAGTCCAGACGGAAATCTACACTCCTTCAGAATGACCGCTGAAATAATAAAGAGACATGGGAGTAACTCATCTGTTATGCATGGTTTGTGTGTGTAAGAATGTAGAAATGCGGTAGTGGTATTTATGAACAGATGTATATGTATTACTAGATGTGCGGTTTCAGCTATCGCTTAAAAAACTGGCGACGCGTTTGTCACGCTAATTTGCATTAATTATCGTTTGTGCTTCATGTGAGTTTGTATGTATAGCGTTTAGAGATTGAAACATTTACTGTTACTATAAAGGTCTTTGTTGGCCAAAGATGTAGTATTATTTTACAGCAGATACAGTCTCACAGAACCTTTAACTTCCAGGTTTCCGATTTCCCGTTGACGTTCGGCTTGTTCTGAGTCGTTAACAAAGGAATGGTGAATCTGTGTAATTGTGAAAAGCCAAATAACAGGTATTTTAGAAAGGAAAATCTAAGAACCTCAGCTCATAAGCGTAAGGTCTTTCAGGTGAGAGAAAAAAAATAGCAGTTACTTGTCAGCGGTTTTCCCATAAAGGGCGTCAAACGCAAGTTCGTTTAAGCGTCGATCCCAAACGCCTCACTAGTTACGTCTGTTTCGAGAGAAAAAAATAGTAGTTACTTGTCAGCGGTTTTCTTACCTTTATGCTGTAGTTTCCAGGCTGTGTTTCAATATTAAATCGGATTGAGAAAGAGGAATTGAGACAGTCCATGCGGGCATTTGCGTCGAGTAACAGTCTCTTGTTCATCAGAGAAAAGTACAACTGAAGAGAGCAGTCTGGACAGTAGACACCGTGACAGCAGTAACTGTAATTCCCTATAACATCACGTGATAAATCAGTGGTCACGAAATAATTTAGTAGCCATGTGGCAAATTGGTAAGTCACGTGACAATCGGTGACACAAAATAGACAATCGTATCTATCAGTTCATTGATTCATTTTTACCTGAAATTTGTAGATCTGATCCAACTAAAGTAGAAATCCATTTTTCGTCATTTTTGAGGACAAATGAGAGACTTCGCTTTCCTGCAACGAGTGAAATACGTCTTAAGTGTACTTAATGTCGTATCTACTCTTCTTAAACCCCAAAACAACAAAATTATCTAAACCAGTACCTGGAAGTAGCCAATAAAGCCTTCGGTTTTCAATTGGTCCTTCGAAGTCGCCATTCGGCGCGCGCATCGCTAAAGACACGTGATCCTCGACACCACTCTCTCTCATGAACACCTGCAGCTTGTACATGTAGCATCTGCTCATGCGCACGTGTTTAGACGTCTGAAGATCTGGGTAACTGAAACAGGGTTCAAAAATTTTGAAACGAACTTAAGTGGTGGAGAATCCTGCGAAAATGTCATCAATGTGTGTTTGAGTGTAACGTGATTATCGAAACGTATATTGCGGACATTTTTTCAAAATTAAAATGCCAAAGCAACAAAGGGTTTTCTAAGAAACGAGAACACCGAAATGAAAATATTGCTGAGGGATAGCAAACTGTTTAAATACCAGTAAAAGTATACACTCATAGTATACAAGTATAGAGAGTTTACAAGCATGTTGGATGGAGGGAACAATGAAATATTTTTGCCCAACAAAAGTTTTTCTTTCCAAGATAATTTTTAAAATTCTATTGTTCCCGCCATCCAACATGGCCGCCACGCAAACCCTTAATTACCGATTCCACTCTTGATGTCCAGTGAAACTGTTTAGATTTATCAAACGATTCGATTCCTCTTCGACGTTGTTATCATTGTCGATCTTGTCGTCCATCCCGTCTTCGTGAACGTCAAACTTCCACAACTCGCATTTGTCGTCACACGCCAGATAAAAGGTGTAGTTACCAGTTTCTTCAACCTAGAAGATAAAACTACGTTTAAAGGGAAACTCGAAGCTCCAAGTGGTTTTCGCTTGCATTCGACTCAAGGTCGTTCACTCCATTGCTAAATTCATCAAGTGGAAAGTTTACTTTCCTTATAGAGATACAAGATAGCAATTGGACTTCATGAGGAATTCAGGAACTGTATAGCGTCGTGCTTTCCCGCAATACGCCAATGCTTGCTATTTCGTTACTCACAAACATGGCACGGTAAAAATAATGTTAAAATGACCAAAAATAGGCGGATGGATTACCTGAATATGTGCTGCAAGACGCTGTATATAAAAATTAGCGAAATCCTTGGGAGAGTCGAAATGTTGTATTACATTTTGTCCCTGGGGAGTGTTCTTGAACGCAGGATTAGTCTTCATGTTAGGCGCCAGCTTTTCGTTGTACTTTACATTGTACCAGCCTTCTCTCAAAACTCCTTTGGCATTCACAGAAGAATCTGTTTCGTGCAAAATCATATGAGAACTATTAGACTGTTATGCTATCTATTCATTGTATTTCAGTGTCGTTTCATCCTAAACACTAGGCATGTTAGGCACTAGGATTTAGACACCGGGGCCCAGTTTTTCAAAGCACGATTAGGCTAATCCTGGATTAGGTCTAAACCTTCTTGTCATTTTTTAGCCTGAAAACGTGAACGTTTCGTCCACAACGACTTTCTTGATAACGTTTTAAGCCAACTAGCTTACTAATCCATCTTCGAACAAAACTCTGCAGTTTATTAGGAGAGAGGTCGAGAGAAAGAATGTCGTTAATCCTGGATTAGCTTAATCGACTTTCGAAAAACCGGGCCTGGAAGAACTACTAAACTTACCAAACGCATAAACAGCCACGTGACAAACAGCGAGAGGTGTCGTTGCCTTAAAAACGCTTAGTCTTACATATTGGGCCAGTATTGGCGGCCGACACTGCAGATCTTCAGACAAACCCGAGTTATATTTTGCCCAATTCTTGCAGCTGTACAAATTTCCTGGATGTTTGTCAACGACTTCTATGATAAACGTTCCTTCTTTCTGTGTACAGCAATCTTGGGGAAATCTCACGGCCACTTGATACACGAGTACGGGTGCATCTAGTTGAATCTCCAGCCAAGGATCTGATTCCTAAAACAACAGGCAAAAGACGAAGATGCAGCGATCGGGTTTGTTCACTTGGCCCACAACTGGGGGAGTACTCCCATATATGAGCCATATAGGTATGTGCCGCCCCAAAGGATATTATTGTCAGCATTTTAGTCTAAAATAGGGTATCGAATTTGAACCTTTGGTCTGGAATAGGGTCGGAGATTTTAATATTTGGTCTGCAATAGGGTCGAAATTGCTCATTTTGGTCTGAAATAAGGTCAAAAATTGCAAATCTTGGTCTGAAAACGGTCAAAAATTGCAAATTCTCACCTTTTTACTTCTGAAACACGAAGTGTAACTACCATCAACAGCAAGCGAGGGATCGTAGCTGTGACGTGCACTCGAGCTGGTAACGGGACGTCTGTGGGCAACGTTTACTACAAAGAGACAAAACAAGCTGTGAGATTGAGTGTATTGATAGTTGATGAACAGAAGTTGGCTATTGCAGAGCACGCTATTCTCAGTAGGTTCTTCGTCCGTGGAGTGCGACAGGAGAAACTGGGCACGAATGAAGCTTGATGGGAAGGGGAGAAAGTCGCGTTCTTATTTTTCCGCGGGTCCAGCTCCGCGCACCCCACGAGGAAGTAATGGATTGGGGCGAGGCAGATTCAAGTTGGAAGGTTAAAAAGGCAAAAGGACTGAACAACACGAGAAACAGATGCACAAGACAATAAGATATAAAATCAGGAGTAAAATTCATAAACAAAGGATTAAGAACGGGAAAAAAATAGGTTTTGAAAGGCTAAGTTAACAACGAGAGAAAAATAAACACATAAACGGCATGCGGGTTAACGAGAAAATTATGAAATGTTTACGCACAAATATAAATTTATTTAACAATAATCCCTTACTTTTGTTGGACTGACAAACGTAGTTGCTGAGGGATGCACAGTTGACATTAGCTAGTTTTGAAGCGGCTCGGGACAAAATTGCACAGGATGTGGCAGAGGTGCTCCTTGGATAGCTTGGCATCCATACGCTAGAGTTTACGAAGCTGCCATCAACCCAGCTCCATGCTTCATGTACGACCAATCCAATGTAAATGGTGTCAGGTGTGGGTCGCAGTTTGTACAGCACTTGTGTCATGGCACTCCTGAGTCCGGGACGGTCAACAATTGCCAAACGTGCACCCTTTTCCCGGCATGCAGTAGAAGCTTGATGCCACGTGGTTAGCGCTGTGGCGTTGAAGAGGAAGCAACCCCCATGGATGGGACGGAAGCCAGTTCGACACTGAATGGTTTCTGTGTGAACCGTGATCAATTAATCTTTGTCAGTGACAAGTAGATTCGGCCAGAAATGCATTCAAATACAAAACTACACGATTAATCTCCACAGAAAACCGCTCTAATGTTCCCACGGTTTCATTCCAGCAAGCAAACAAAATAATGAGTACGACTCGTATACTATAAACACCCGTTTACCAAGAGTAACATAGGAACGAGGCACCTTACCATTTATGTTGTTACATCTGTCTTTGGCAACCATGATTTGCTCATTGGAAAGAGCTTCCGCGTAGACTTGCAGGCACGCCACCTTTCCTCGGAAATACCGCTTGTCGCCAATTCTTGCACCCATCCGAACATTCGCGTTTGTTGCCAGCTCCCGTTTTCCAATATTTTTTGTTGTCACTGTTCTATTTCCAATCCACAGCGTTGCCTCCCCAGTGTCGCCATTGTAGGTAGTTCCAACGTATTGCCATTCATTTTTTCTTAATTCTCTGCTCATCAAAGGACCCGGCCAGCTATTATCCCTGAACACGAAACGCGCAAACAACATGAAGGGAGCGTTAACCCACAGATGTACTCCCCAAGCATTTCTGCGATAATTGAAAATTGGCCCGTCTTTCTCAGGGTTTATCCAAGCAAGGATGCTGATGGAATATCTGGTGTCTAGAGTTTCGGAGCTCGGAAATTCCACGTAGCTGTTTTCAGTTCCATTAAAATAGAAGGAGCCATTAGGGTTTCCAAAAGGTCCTGGTGTAAGATAGACACCGACTTCTTGGCCACGTCGTTGCTGTTGACGACCAATGTCTGCTGACTTATAGCGACCATTGAGGGGGAAAAAGGCCACGGGGTTTAAAGGAGCTGTAAACAGATAACTATATTTTTCATATACAGCCGCTTTACGTCTGGCAGCTTTTTAGTTCTCTTTAAAGTTCAAAAGCCGCCCGACTTGAGGCGGCTGTATTTCTAGGCGGGCTAGCGCCTCAAGAACTATGCTTCCAGATATAAAGCTAAACATGACAAGCGAAGCGTATCGTTTTTAAAGCTGGTACACACGAGTAAAGCAAGCAACAAGCGAAAACGCAAACGCAAGTGTAAGCGACCGGTTCACACGGTAAAATTGGTGAAGCAAGCGCAAACGCAGACGCTAGAGAATGGAAAAGTTTGCATTATCTTGTGCTTGCTTTACTGTGTGAACCAGCGAGAGGGATTCTCTAGACAACTAAATGTTGTTACCATTGTAGTCCTCGCAAATATATCCATGCTGCTGATGACAAGGTAGGTCGTTCCAGCGCCAACCCAAACCGACCCATTGGGAGTTCCACTTGATGGCATTCAGTAACGCTCCACATCTACCATCGCCACTCGGCTCTTTCGGTCCCCAGAGATTAGAGCTGGGGGTTTTTCCTGTGTCCTGCCAAATCCAATTAAATTGCCCATAGAGTCCAAGATAGAGCGATGCCTGGGGATGCCCCAGACTTGTGGCAATTCTTGATAGTTCCTTGAGTTCGTGATGGTGCGGTAATATTGCGAGATCGCCGCCTTTCTTGTGACAGTCAACTCGCGCATCGTTCCACGTCACAACATTTTCCAAAAACAAAAGATGGCAGTAGTTCCCAATTTGGTGCCAACCCGGCAAACAGGCAGAGCTTCTGTTTGAGCCTGTTGGTAGAAGAAGCAAATAAAATGGCAGCGGTATCTGGGAAATGCGTTCTTGATGTCACTTCCGCTGGTCAGCATTTATCACCATTGCTACTCGCCTAACTTGAGATAAATTTTCACACGTGTGCAAGCCCCATTTTTGTTGCGTACAGCTTAAACTATGGAAAGTGTATCAAACTAACATATGCATTAATTCGTTCACTAAGCAAAGCCGCAAAGAATGCACATGTAAGTAAGTTTTAAAATAAAGTCAACTCTCTCTATACGGAAACCTCTCTAAAGCGGACAGCATGCAGATTTGGTCTTTGTCGATTTTCACTTGTTTCTCTGTAACTGAACTCTCTCTAAGGCGGACACCTCTCTAAAGCGGACAGCATGCAGATTTGGTCTTTGTCGATTTTCACTTGTTTCTCTGTAACTAAACTCTCTCCAGGGCAGACACCTCTCTAAAGCGGACAGCATGCAGATTTGGTCCTTGCCGATTTTCACTTGTTTCTCTGTAACTGAACTCTCTCTAAGGCGGACACTAAATGCTAGTAGTGTCTGCCTTAGAGCGAGCTGACTGTAGTGTTGTATCTTGCCAAAACAACAAGGCACAACTTGGTACACGTTTAATAGCCATTCCATCAACTAAATCGTATTGATTGATAAAAAAGAGCAACTATCGCAGACAACAAGACAACCAACAAGAAGAAAAGACAACAACATATAATTCAAGTAACAACGACAACAACAACAACAACAACAACAACAACACTAGAACAAAACGAAATAACAAAAAACGAAAACAAGACAACCAACCTTGTTCTGTGACGTTGTACACACGAAACTGGGATACGTCTTCGTCGCTGCAACACCCCACCTGTGTGTAATTATCTAAGCTGATCATTTGTGTCAGCGGTTGTCCTCTATTGACAAAGTATACTGCCGCGGATGAGTTATGTCGCCCTTCAATAATATAATCCAGTGGCAGGATGGCATAGGCCTTGAAATCGAGCTTTCTTGTAATAAAGTTCTGTCCTAATTTCGTTACTTTTGGGTAGATAAAGTATCCTTCTTCATCAGGAAACCCCAAGGATTGTTCCAGGTCAAACTTGAAGTATTCAGAATATCCGGAGGGACCAAAAGGCTGATGGGTAATTTGGTATTGGCGTCCACGACCCGACGAGACATAGAATGTACTTTTATCTGAAAAAAATGAGACTTTGTCAATGTCAGTGAGGTATATATAGCTTTAAACTGAAAGCCAGCCTGTGCTCGTATCAAATGGTTCCTTAGAAATTCAAGTGACTGATTGTCTTTCAACTTTTCTCTCGCTGAGATTTTCTCCTCTGCCTTTGCAGTATGTAAACTGCCCAGTCGATCGATCGATTTTAAACTCGACGAGGATTTCGATCATTCCGCCAGAATTTTAGTTCATTTTCCCTTTCCAAACTCAGTTCAAAACGCTTGTCGATGGAAATACAAAACTTTCGATCTCGTTCTCTGCGTCTCTTGGCCGCCATTTTGGATTATTTATGAGAGAGCCTGGGAAAGAGCATTACACACGGACACATGAGCCGGGCCAGCGGATTGCATATTATTATAAAACGTTCGTACCTCTTTCACCACACGACCCGCTCCGGAAAGACAAATCGTCGATAGCAGCATCGCCCTGCCACGAGGTTCCCCGTGTACCTTCAATGATGATCTGACGAAGAGAGTTCCTCCTTTAGTTTCTCACCAGAAATGTATCACACAGAAAGGAAAAGTTGGCTTCTGCTGCTCAGATGAAACCTGATTGGATTATCAATTCACCCTACATATAACTCATATTCTTCTTAAAAACGTTGCGAGAATCTGTATCTTGACCTTGGGAGTAAACTACAGTGGAATCCCAATTTTTGGAACCCTCGATTTTTGAAACTTTCCGATTTTTCGAATGAATTTTCGTTTCCCTTGGGTTTCTGGTACTTACTTGGTATTTTCCTTGTTCTCGTACATCGACAAGTCCTCGGTGCCAACGGTTTCCTCGGTCCCCGGACTTGAGCCACAAAACCTTGTCGGCGGCGCCATTGCTTGCATTCTTCACGTACACCGTGATGCAACTCATGGTCAAACCATACATGTGGTAATAGAACATCATGCATTGCGGCCCTTCCATCATGGGACTAAGAAGCCTGGCTTGGTGACCGAATACTCGAGGGCTGGATGCTTCGATGTAAATGTACCTTCCTTTTCCTATAAAACGAATTGAAGTGACCGTCAATTTTAATCACGTAATAATAATTGCGATGGTAGTGATGGCTGTAGTAATACCTAAACTACCTAAACTTTTTTTTAGTAATACCTAAACTCGTCTTTAGAGCGTTTTTCAGATGACTGACGAAAACCAAAACAAAAGCAATCACAGAGCCAATCAATGAGGCCAGCAAAAACACATCAGACCAATTAGAAGTACGAGCAAAACCAAAACCAAAACCAAGTAAATGCGATTGGTTTTACAAACCAATCAGCAGTGCGAGAACACGCCATCGCGACTTGCTTTCGTTTCTTGCGTGAGAATATCGCAACCAGGTTTTGCTTTTGGTCTTGATTGGCCAAGAATGTTGCTAAAGTTGTTAGGGCCAATCGGAAAGCGTAGCAAACGCAATACCAAAGTAATCACACGATTACTTTCGACGTCATCCGAAAACGGCTCTATAGTAGTGAGTGTATATGTTATATAGTCAGCGGTACAAAATAGGACCACACATAGTCTCCCTGACCAGTTGTGTGATCAGCTGACGGCCCGGTTCCCTGGCTGGGCGTTGGTCCCTGACGCAAGGTCCAGTCAAAATCATCATCTAGATAGTGATTTTGCCAAAAACATAATCCACTGTTGTCAAAGTCACAGTTTCCTAAGGAAGAACAATTAAATGGCTTATACCACTGTTTATGAAAGTCTTGCTCGCAGAAGACCGAGTGTGGTCAGCGGATTTACCATAGACTTTACCACTACAGGTTCAAGACGTCACTCAGAACGTTTCTCAAGCTTTAAATGGGTACATTACTTGGTATTTTCCCATTATTCAGTGGTCAAGACCCTTGTTGAATAAAAAATAACATTCACTAACACACTACGTAAATTACATTCTTTAGACATTCTTCGATCATCGAGTAAGTCAAAGGATTGGAAGAATGGAATCAATTCAGTGCTAGATCCTTGTTTGGCTGAATAGCTGAATTTGAACTAATTCTGCTGATTTCTGTAACGAGTTGGCTTGTAAATAGGTATATTAAGGAAATTGAAGGTAGCAGAGGGAAAAGTATGCAAAGGGAAGTGAATGAGTATAAGAAAGCAAGTGGGTATGTGAAGAAACAACTGGAAGAGCAAGCCGGCAAAAAAATGAGTGTGTGAGTAAATGAATGAATTAATGACTGTAATAAAGCGAGCTACAATAGAAGTGAAAGCATTAAAGGATTGCACAGTCAACGCATTGTACCTGAGGATTGCCCACTGGACGAAGGACTACATGCCACTTTAGTGAAAGACACGTCATCGATAGCTACATCGCTCATATAAGATGTGCCCACGGTAGCTTTGAAGCTAACCTGAGGAAGAACGCATAAATGAGGAAGATTTAACAACATCAAGTTTCTCTCAACTATAGTGAAGTCAGCTCTGTATTTGTTTCTATCTGCGGGGGAAAAACATATACACGGCAAAACACAATACTATTCATACTGTGAACACACAGACAAACAAGTCTCTGTATCCAGGAAAAAATTTGACTGGATCCCAAAAGGTGCGAGTTTCTAGGTGATTCGGGGGCATGTTTCCCTGAAAACGAAATTCATATTTGGCTCTCCATTTCCGGAAGCGGAGAACTAAGTTTAAAAGTCTGACCGGTTTCCGTAAATCGGTATAACCGGTCTGGACCCACCCCTGCCAAGCTGATATATAATTCTTGATTGGATAGCAGTTGATTGGATAGCGGTCGTCCAATATGGTTTTTAATCACATCCGGGAGCTCGTAAAACGTTGAAAGCTGGTTTTAGTTCTCGTTCGAATTTCTGTCCACTCTTTCTTTTTATTAAAGAAGCTTCTTAAAACACTCACAGGAGAATTGCACCAGGAAACGTATTCACTCAAAGATTAATGGCTGCTTTTCTAGATTCCACTTACATATGTGAGATATTTTACCGTCTAATGACATAGCGTATAAGGAATATCTTTTTACGTGCATACCTTATATGTTCCATGTTGGGTAATACTGACTTTAGCTTCGTTCCACTTGTTTCCTTGATTTCCTTGTATCTTCCAAATGGTGTATGATTTGAGAGGGGGGTTGGGATACACATGAACTTCGACAGTGCCCATGTGGATGCCATACATGTGATAGTAAAACGTCATGCAACGAGGACCCGTCATTCTGGGGCTCATTAGGACTGCAATGTCTCCAGCTCTTGCCGGCGTTGAGGCCTCGGTGTAGATATAATATCCGTTGCCTTGTTATCCGAGGAAAAAATTTCAAGATAAGAAATTAAAAGTTAACACAATAAAGCAATACAGTCAATTCCTTCTTAACGGACACCTCTCTAATACAGACACCTCTCTAATACAGACACCTCTCTAAGACAGACACCTCTCTAAGACGGACACCTCTCTAAGAAGGACACGTGGTAGAAGTGGTCCCTGCTGCTTCTTCAGTCATTTACTCCAACCGAATTCTCACGGTCACTTCTCTAAAGCAGTTGTAGCTGGTCCCAAAGGACAGTATCAATACTTTGAGAGGGTAACACGAGGCTAACCCGAAATTAGAGTGGCCCTTTGTTTATACTTGAGGGTGGACACTGCCAGAGATTTAGTTGTGTCCTCAGTGGTTCGTTTACATTCCAGTAGTTCTTTTTATCTAGAGAAGGGACCACCACTTTACGTGTTCACATCATCAAATGGGAGATATAATAGGCAGGAAAACTAACGTCAATTTTTAACGACACTTGTTAGTAAGTGTTAACTAAGTTTGGTAATCATACACACGCAACTGAAACTTAGTTCAGTTGGTGGAATGTTTCGCCCTGGGTCTCGTTTTCAAACAGAGACAATAGGCATCTCAGGAATCGCCTATTATATATAGATTGGTGTTTACCACTGACAAGTAAACAGTCAGGTCAATGTACTAACCAGTATGGTCGCTGCTCGGTCCGGTACCGATACTTGGTGTGCTATTTGAATGCCGTCGCCAGTTTATCTGATATCGATAATGCCACCAACCACAAAAATGCTTGTCGAATGTACAGTTTGCTGTAAATAAAATGAAAGTATAGCATAGCCCAGTCGTTTCCCCCGCAGCCGTTATTGGCTCGCCACGTAACGCACCTCCCCACGTAACGCACTTCCCACGTAACGCACCTCGCCACGTAACGCACTTTCCCGCGCAACGAATCTCGCCACGTAACGCATCTCCTCACGTAACGAACCTCCCCATTAACGACCAGTACAGCACAATTACAGCATAAAAATATTTCGCCCACTAGATAAAACCAACTTGGGGTATTTGTATAAAAGCAATGTTCTCTTTCAGCTCTACACCATTCTTGTAGCCAATCTTCCGCTGTCTAGCTTACAGCTCATGCTCGACGAAACGGAAGGATCTGGGTACGAGATTGGTATAGGAAACTTAACTTGCTCATGTGACATCCGGTTGAACTGTCACTTCTCATTTTATAGATCACTCATGCAGGGTCTCCTTGACTGATTGAGAGAATTTTGTTTTATGAGCTCATGGCCCAGTTGTTCAAGGCACGATTAGGCTAATCCTGGATAAGGAGCATACGTTTTGTCTTCTTAAACCTGAAAACGGAAAGGATTCGCTCAGAACTCAGCGTCCTTAATAACTTTTGAAATAAAAGCTGCTTTTTAGTTGATATTTGAACAAAAAATTATCGTTTGTTTGCCAAGAGAACGAAGGAAAGAATTTGGTTAATCCTGGATTAGGTTAATTGGGCTTTGAACAACCTGACCCAGGAGTGTAAGCAAGAAAATCCGGCTACTGACCTGCTAGCAATTCATCATCAGGAATAATCAGTACAGGGCAAGTTCTTGAGGAATCAATGAAGCTGATGTCATCAATAGCAATATCTGCATCCCATGAGGGTCCCGTGGATGCCTCAATGATGACCTGAAAGAAGAGACAGCAGTTATATGATCATCCAGCTTTTTGACGCAAAAGTACATTGTGTCCTCACTTAAACGTTCTCCAGTCAAATCAAGTAGATTCACAGACCTGGTAACCTCCTTTCCTTTTGATCTGTACGCATCCTTCAATCCACCTATCTCCATGGTTACGCATGCGCCCCCAAAGCCTAGTTTCGGTGTTATTTTCTTTTACGTATATCGTCAGGTTTTCGACATGATAGCCAAACATGTGAAAGAAGAATCGCATTTGCTTTGGACCTTGGAGCAGAGGGCTAATCAGTCGAGCGAATTCCCCAAAACCACGAGGCAACGAAGTCTCAATGTAGATGTATGAGCCATTTCCTGTCACGTGGTCAAAACAGTGCGAATTAGTTTTTGATTGGCTACTCAAAGTAAATGCAGCGCCAATCACAATGGCCGTAAGAAAACACCTTCAACCAACCCGAAGCCAGAGCAATCTGAAATTAGTCTCACTTTGAAGAAAAGACCAATCAGCAGTGCGAGATTTGCTTGCTGACGTGACCAGGGCACACAGTTTTGCACCTGATTGGCCAAAAATGCCCCCAAATTTGTTTGGACCAATCGGAAAGCGCAGAGAACGCAACACCATTGTAAAACACGACCTTGTGTGTTTGTACCTGTATGGTCTTTATTTGGTCCCGTGAGCCAACTTGGAGTGGGACCTGAGATGAGTGTCCATTCAAAATGATCTCCCAGAATTTCATTTTCCCATCCACAAAACGTGCGTTGATCGAAGGTACAATTTGCTGCGTTGGGATAAAAACGAGACAAAAGTCAATAAATTTACGTCAACGTGCTTATCATTCAGTGTCTCTATTCAATAAAATAGTTACGATTATGTTTTGGAGTTCCTAAAAAGTTTTAAACACATTGTAATCCAATTACCAACCATTGCCAAATACTGTTGCAGCTACACATTTGAGACCTGTATATGCGCTACGTTTTACATATTTGTCATCAGATTGAAGTCCGTTTTAGTGGTGTTAGAACAATGCCCCCAAGTACATGCACAAGTACGTACATGTTTGTAATTTACTTGTAGCCTGGTATTTCAACAGTTAAAGGCTTTCATGTGGTTCTTGATGATTTTAATCAAGGTGGATACAGATGGGTCTACTGTTTCGAAGCTCATATTTATTAAGTGCTGAACACGGACTAGTAGTAAACCAATGGTTTCACTGTTCAGTACAGAGAGAAAATCGTATGGTACGTTGATCTAGGAAGACTTTGAGTACTAATGTAATTATATTAATCGGGCATCAGCGCGCGAAACAACTGAAAGACAACGTTCGACTCTATAATTTTATGTTCATATGTTCTCTTGGTTAAACGAATGACAGTGCGACCAACTTTTAAATTCAGTCACAGTGTCAGTTGCATTCTATACCCTTATTGTGACCTTTTTCGCAGCATATAAATAGCCAACAAGATAATTGTTTAGTTTTTCAATTTTCTATGGCAACCTAGCAGATGCATGCAAGCTCGTAGATATTGTGTAATTTGCTGAGTGATGTGTTGTTGTTAATTTTTAAGCGGAGTTTGCCTGATGGATATATTTTTATGGACATTTGAATCGGAAAGACTCAGCCGAGATGGATGTGTCAGTTGAGAAACTTCAATGCGATGACGGCTAACAACGGATGAAAGATGCCGGCCAGATGATTCTAAGTTACTCGTATTCAAGATTAATCCTTTCGTCGATGGATTGACACATTATTAGGAAACCGTAATTAGCTAAGCTTTCCCACAGTCTATCAATTTTTCAAAGAAAGCTGAGGTTGTTCGCTTTGTATAGAAGCAGTGACTAAACTGAGAACAATGTATGACCGTGATTCAAAATCAAGCCGATAACATCAGCTGACTTCGGTCTACAAGAAGGAAAACTAAGGTAATCTATACTTCAGTGGAATAGTCATGAACACTCGAATAAACAATGTTTGATATCATTCCGAGCTTTAATTTCCGTAATTTGAGAAAAGCTGTAGGGAACAAAAGTCAAAAGTCGGTATATTCAATACCCTTGAATTATTAATGCTAAACTTATGAGAACAAAGCCTGGAGGTTGATTGTAAAACAAAATGTCAATCCAATTTTATATTATCACGATATAAGTTGCCATACTTTCCATTGAGAGTTTTGAAAAAGTTGTAGGCATTAAAAATTTGTCCACGGTTTGCTTCGTTGCCAACACTAGTCTTTTAGTTTTCACACAAGGTCCAATTTTTGGGCTTTTTTCTTTTTTATAGTGGATGACTAATTTATTGTTTATCCTATATCTACACATCTGCTTGCCGATAAAAAGAATACTGTCACCCAGCTTGAAAGGCTGATTTGATAATCACAAAAATTGCTAGCCTCAAAACATGTTAATTAAACCCCTGGGCAATCTTGGAGAAACCCAAAAGGGTCCGAATGGCTTGGCAGATATCACGGACTTACCAGATAAGTCCGCACCATTGCCACCTTCGAGAAAACCACACAGAATAAAGATCAATAAAGCCTCCTGATCAATTAGCATGTTCGTCGTTTTCTGTTATTCCCTGCAAAGAACAAGAAATCAAGGGCGTAATCAGCGACCGCCACGAAGTATTTTCCTTCTATTCTAAGAACTACATTTTACTAACTCTACAAACCCACGAGTTTCTGATGACTGCGTGAATTAACGATTTGTGACCTCCTCTCATAAGCTAAGCTCGTGTCAAGACATTAACACTGCCCAGTGTCAACATATCCGGGAATTGATGGACACTTGACAGGAGACAAATACACGGATGCATATTCTTAAGACCTTGTTTCTTAATGGTAATGCGGATTTTTCATAAAATCTAGCTGCCAAAGTATTAGTTACCTTTCTAGTTAGGTAATTGAAACAAATAATGCGGCACTCTTTAAGTATTCAGATTTCTTTTTTGTCAGCCAGGGCACTTTAGAAATATATTTTGATAAAGAATAAAGGTATAAAGTGCCGCACCCAAAATTATTAAACAAATACATTTTGCATGCTAAAGGTCGCGATTGGTCTACGTAATATCGACAGGTGTTCTGACTTCATGTTACGTAAAGGTGTTGTCTAAACAACAAGTCCTGCTTTCAATTTTTTTAAATCTTCAGTTAATACAGACATGCTATTTTTAAGCGAAACTGAAATTCCGTGTGCTGAGTCCGCGGAAACGTCGGCTGTTTGAGTCTAAGGACAACGTAACTTTCCTGGCCCATCGTATATTTTCCTAGACATTTTATTTTGAGAACCAATTCCTTAGTAACATTGAGAAGTTACAATATCCCGGCTTTCTCACTGTTGATCGTTATACGATTATAAAACATTGTGTTTCCCGATGCCGAAACCACCTACTAACCCAGCACGCGCGAAGCCACAATAGCTAACCAGATTAGGCACGGAAATGCTAGATTTAACATTGCCTTTTTTCTACAAGGCAAAACGTAAGCAAAGCAAGGAACAAAACTTACTGATAAAATGTATGGGAAAATATACTATTACCTCTCAGCATACATTTGTTTGAAGTAGTTTCATGATTTGTCACATTCTTGGCAGCCAATCAAGTATATTTGTTAACATCCGGCAATTCGCATAATGAAAAGCTATGGAAAGTGGGTTTTGGTTTTCAGCACAAATAAAGAAAAAAGTGAGGCCAATGGTCGACTCACGGATGATTTTTTCGACACTCAACTTTAAACCGCAAACATTTTAGACTTATTTCTTGCAATTTGCCCCGAAATAGATTAGACGGCCATCTTTGTTGTGACTTAGGAACCGCGCCTAAAACGCAATCCATGCCGTCAAAATGAAGAACTAGCAGAACTGCAAATGTTTATAATCGTTATTATAAAGTAACCATGATAATACGCGCGCTCTGATTGGTTAAAAAACCATTTTATAAATAAGTACAAAGACATGGAAATTAAAATGTTCAAAAACAGGATGCAATGCGGGATATTTTATAGTTAACTATTTCGGCAGTTTACATCAAGAAACAAAGTTAACTTTTTCCTTAAAGCTAATAACGCAATTCTCCCAACCATTCAAGAAGAAAACGTCTTAGTGGTCTACTGAGAATTGATAAATTGATCAACGCTTTCATGAAACAAAGTATTAATAGTTATTTCTCCTCTCTGTAAACTGTGTCTGGTGAAAGAATGCATAAGAAAATCTTTATTATGCAAAACGTAAGTTCAAACTTCAAACTTGAATGCAGGCTTTGAGTAATTTGTCCGAGATTTATGTCATCAGTACTCCATGACGTTAATAAATGACATTTTTTATAGTGAATTGAAGAAGTATTAACACAACATGATGAGCTCAAGATGAGCGAAGAGTGCCCAATTTTCACTTTGCAAATGCAGAAACTATTGTTAGACTCCGAGCCAATAATTCAATTCTTAACAAGCTACTAGGAAGTTTATTTTGGGCCTGTTAAAACTTAAATAACTAAAAATAGGATCGGTTCCGAGATCATATCGTTTGGCGCACGTTCATACTCTGTCAAAAAATCCGCTTCTAGATCGATTGTTCAAGGACTGTTCACATTGTGCTTGTCTGGATCGATAATAGTTCGTAGTGTGAACGGACCCTTTAGAGTTTAAGGCAGTTAAAGAACTGATGCTAATGGACGTGATAGAACGGCGCTTTTATATCGAGGTAAAAGGGTTATGAACAGTTGATAATTGTGTCTGAATGATGGACGCGCTTCCATTATCCTTAATTTTGTATAACTCATTTGCAAATGGCAGGTGTTGGCGATTGCCATGAGCTTCTTTATGAAATATTTAAAGCATATACATATTAAGTAAAAATGAAGCCCGAACCACTATAAACTGCCAAAAATATATATTAGTATTTTTGACTCAGATGTTAATAAAGCAGACTATTTTTTTCCCCCGTACCAGTCCATTAGATTTTCTAAGAGCGACTTCATTAGTCCATGGAACACAAATTCAGTGTTAAACTAAAGTAGCAAAGTTGTTGTAGCTCGCTTTGCATGTGAATAATGACTTTTTTGTTTTATAGAACCGTACACGAAGTGGTGTCGTGATGACGCCACAAACTTTAAGTCGTATTCAACAATAATACGCGGTTCTTCATAAACATAAAGTCGATGTAGGAAAACTAAACGCCGTTATAGGCTGTTGCAAATGTTGACGTTTCAGCCTTAAACACTAAGGGCCGATTTTTTAAACAAGGTTTAATTAGACCGCGGTTAAGAAAGTCTTGGTCTAAACAAGATTTAAACAACAGCCGTATTCTTTTTAACGGCCAAACGTCGTCTTTATAAACCGACTCTGATCCATGTTCTAAAAATGCAATTTAACGTTTTACTAACCTGTTTTACGGCGTCCGTTTAAACTTCAATTTGGCGATAAACCAGGTCTAAGTTAGACATTGTTTAAAAAGGCGGCCCTAAACTTCTCACAAGTCATGTTACAAATCGACCCAGCAGAGGCAAGACTTTGTTCTTTCTGGACAACAAATTACATGATATCGCTATGAAAGTTTGGTCTGTTATGTACGGCGCAATAAATAAGGCATACACGGAGGACGTACGGGATATCGTTCAAATGGATCCTACCTTCTTCAGGGTACACGGTGGTGTTGTGATGACACCACAAACTTTAAGTTGTCGTATTCACTTGAGTATCCGACTGCAGACTTTGCACGTCACTGTGGAATAAGGAGTTTGAAGCATTAATGTGATAAATCGGCAAGATATTGATTTGAATATTGTGCTTGTGATGTTAAATTTTTTATGAGTACTCATTGGAAATATAAGAAAAATAAAAGAGAAAAGTAAAAACAATATTACGAGAAAATAACCTCTTGAGTAACTTCTATAGCGCAAAGTAGGGCAAATAGCCATAATTTTAGTTTTTGTTGTATTACAGAGGAAAGGACATGGTGATTAGCATGCTTTGTTGATTGTGTTAGGAAAAATTGACTTATTTTAATATGACTTGCGATTAGTGTATCATCAGCTGCAGGTCGTAGATTCTAGAAAGTGACGCGCGCGGGTTTATAGTTTGGCTTTCCTCCTCTGTGGATGTTCTAAAGTGGTGATGCCGTGTCTTTGACAGAGCTTCCTCAAAGTCAGGAAATACGACCTAAAATAACGATATAATGAGTGAACGGACTAAAATAAAATACTGGGCGTAAAATGGCTCGGCACAACCATACATCCATAGGTCGAACTTTTAATTTAGATGCATACGTAATTAACTACTTCAATTTGTATAAGTGATCGCATGAATTCGAGTGCAATTTGGAATAAATGAGATGTTGTTTGCTGTTGTTGTGGCAGGAGTAGACCTTCGTTCGCTTAGCACCGATTGCGCCCGGCTTGTGAAGTTCTGAGAATCGTCCAACGTAATGTTAACGTAATGTTAACACAATGCAACGTAATGAAAATGAGCAAACACTCTCAATTGTTGGTCAACCCGGATCAAAACGGAAACTGACAGGACAAAAAGTATTCAAGTTTCTCGCGACTGTTCATGAACTGCTGGTCCCACGATACTTTTGTGGAGTGCGTCAAAGGGATGGTAAAACGTGTGACGTATGCCGGATGTATCAACTTAAGCATGCACGGCTTGCTCCATCGAAGGGCGAACGTTCCAAACATCCGAGTTTAAACTATATCTTTACAGCGTTAAGCTTTTCCACATCACTGACCTAAGGTTGATGATACCTTGTAATTCCTAACCGCTTACTAGCTTAGACCCAACATGAGGTCTGAAAATAGAAAGCTTCACTCTTAAGTTTGTCCATGAAGAATGTTGTTCCATCGACCTGACTTGTAATCATTCAAGTAAACAGGCAAGAACGCACGCTATAAACAACTCGGATCTGGTCCTCGTTGAGCAAGCTGGGATACTTTCAGTTAGAACACTTACCAATAAATCCCTCGGTGCTTTCATTTGTTTCCTTGAGTTGTGCAGCTGCATATAACGGAAAGCGGCCGACACGATGTGCGAGTTTTAATTTGAATGCAAATATCCTCGGCATATAGAAGTGCGAGGTGACAAATGGCATATCAACGTGACGCGTCTAGCGCACGTGCAGCCCGCGTCACTTGATCGTGAAGTAACAGCAATCACAAGTTTTCAGCGGTTTTCGCCTGAAAGTGGGTACAAGGGATATCGAACAAATAACGTTAAAGCTCTGAAGAACGTTATGTTTTGGAGAATTACCAAACTATACAAAATTACTATATGAAAACCGTGTGGAAATAAAGGGGAAATTGCTGGCAACATAATATTGCCACTGGGCGACATTTCTTGTACTTGTCAACGTATCACAACGACACAGTAATTAATTGTCCTGTGGGGGAGGGGGAGAGGTGGGACGCGGTGGTGGACGGGGGGGGGGGGGGGATTATGTGGGGGAGAGGCACTCCATATTTAGGTTAGTTTCCGCCCGCAGATATCTGTTTTCAAAATTTTTGAAGGGTCGGTACTACGACTGGTGAAAGGAAAACAATATTGATATTTTCGTCTACAAGTCGGTTAATTATTTCCAAGGTTTATTGAAGTTCTAACATTTGAAATATTAAATATAGTTCAGTTATTTTCCACGAGTGAAGATATCATGTTGTCATGGCTACTTAAAATAGTAACCAATAACATGAGAGGTCCCGAAGAATTTCCTCCAGGTTTATGGATATTTATACAACAAATAGCCAATCATATGCCCGCTTGAAATGTTATCTTCTCGTGATTGCATCACTCGATCTCTCACGTTATTTCAAAAGTTGGGTCCATTCCACCACGGTTTGCTTAGTTTTCCTATAATCTCGTGTCCATTCCACCACGGTTTGCTTAGCTTTCCTATAATCTCGTGTCCACTGCACCATTGTCCGTGTAAACAGTGCTGCTCATTTCCAGTTGCATACTTTTGCTGTTTTTTATTGCAGCTATTCTCATCTGTTGAGCGGCGGTAGTCGACCGTTGTCTCGATCGTTCACTCTTACCACTGATCGTGTCTTTCACGGTGGATGCAGAAAATGTATACAAAATCGGATTAAGAGACGAATTGAGAGGAAGAATGAACACTGCAATCCATACGTAGGCTTGCTTCTCGGGGTCAGGGAATTGTCCAACCAGCGAAAGGATTCCAATAATAATTATCGGCATCCAACAACAGAAATCGGAGGTGATAATAAGCAGCAATCGCCTAGCCAAAGCCTGTTCCCTCTTCTTGGATTTACAATGCGCAGCTTTGGATGCATGTTTCATCTGGCAGTAGATCCTACAGTAAGCCGCAATTATAAACATAAAGGAAGCAAAGTTCAATCCGATGAAGAAAGCGACCGAGTATTCCCATCCAACGGGCTTTTCATTTGACAGATGTAGAGGCAGACAAACCGCTGACCGGCTATAGAATCCGAATCCAGTTTCTTCGTCAGTGAAGTAGCTAATATCGAAGATTGGGATAACAGAAATGAGTAAACCAAGAATCCACGCCATGATGCACAATACAGTGACTTGTTTGCGGTTCATCCGCTTCATTTTGAACGTGTACACAACTCTAGCGTACCTCACAGCCGTTATAATTGACAGCATCATCACGGAGACTTCGCTTGAGAGCATGGACAAAATGCCGGCAAATTTACAACCAATACCTGATCGCCATTCTATGTCGTGCTTGAAGTACTCGCCGGCCCACTGAGCGTCTGCAGAGGCAATGATCAGCAGATAAACCCCCATAAACAGGTCAGCAAACGCAAGGTTTATGATCATCATCGATTGCAATGCACTTTGTTCTTTGTCCATTTTCCGCCAAATTATAACGGTCAGATTGCCGAGGAACGCGACGCACCCGAGAACCCAGATGCAAACTCGTAAAGTTTTGTTCTTCATCAGGTCGTCACAGCTGGAGAACTCGTCCTTTGGAGAGTCACAAGTTAAACTTGGAATCGACGCCTTAGCATAACAACAGAAGGTAAAATGGTCCACTTTCCTGGAGGAAAAAAGAAGTTGAAAATACTTAATGGGTAAAATAAAGTAACGTGACGAAGCTTCGTGAGAATTTGGGAGACGAGTGCAAAAGTTAAACTACAAAAGAAAGAAAAAGAGCAAATACAAAGTACTTACAAGTATTTCAAATTTGTGAGTCCACTGAATGTATCCAAGGAAATCTTCGTTATTCTGTTTCCTTCGAGATTCCTTAAAACGAGGGATCCATTAGAATCACACTTGTATGAACAAACAGAATGACAAGAGGCAAAAGACAGAAATATGTGATACAAAGACAGAAAAAGCTAAAAATAAAAATAACCCGGCTACAGTTACTTACAGATGTGTTAGGGATTTTAGGCCAAGGAAGGTTTTTCCGTTTAGTTCGGATATTCGGTTGTTACTGAGGTCCCTGTTGTCAAAGAAAACGAGGAATAAGAAGAAGACGCAGGAGGAGGAGGAGGAGATCAAGAAGATCAAGAAAGAAATATGAGTTGTTTATCATACAGTTTTAGTTTAAACTTACGGACATTGATTCATCCGCACAGAAACAGCTTTCTGCTTTGATAACTCGCGGGCTGCATGATGTCTTAATACCACGTTCAGACGCCGACGAAAAATAGCAAACTGATTCATATAACGGGTATTGCTCATTTACATTGAGTTCGGCTCATGAAGCTACGGCCGTTTGAACTTGGCCCAGGAATTATGCAAAATATGCCCAATGCATTGATTGCTGAAACTATGAGAGCAGTGTAAGGGTAGAATACACATCTTTAGTGACAGATGAGGAATGGAAATGCTGTTATGCCCTTTTGACTTGCACTTAACTGCTATTATTTGGATAAAAACGCACAAATATGCCTCCCCTAGCCCTACAGAAACGAATGACACAATTCAATATTACGTACAGTTCTCTCAGCTTGTGAAGACTGCTGAAGAATCCATCAGGCAAGTTGGAAATCTTGTTGTTTTGAAGATACCTGCAAATAATTATAGCGAAAGGTAAATAGAACGATTTAGAAGCTCGCGGGGCCCAGGATGTGTGAAGTATGATTAGGTTAATCCTGGATTCGCAGCATAAAAATGTTGTGTCACTTACAGGTGAGTTAGATTTCTTGTTTTCACGAAAGCATCGCGATCCAGTGAATCGACAAGGTTTCCTCGCAGACTCCTGCAGCGAAGCAAACGAAACGTTAGAGTCAAATTCATAATGCTAATTATCCTAACTCTTCCAGGATTAAATGGCCGGTCCATCAGCTTTCACCGGAGCAAGATATCAATTCCCGAATTCTCCATAGTATGTTATATGTATCTTTAGTAAGAGATTGAAAGAGAAAATTGGAGTTAATCACTTATTTATAGTCTAAAGCTCCACATGACCTACTCACAGGACGTTCAAGCGCAGGAGACCTTCCAAGAGGCCTTCATCCAAACTCGTAAGGAAATTCATACCAAGGTCCCTAAAACGAAACAAGTATTTACACACGAATTGATGATCAGTAAATAACATTAATTTCAAAATGTAGAACATCTCTTATCAACTCGACTTGCAGAGTGAAGGGTGAGATTTTTGTATGAGAATCACTTCTCAGTTGGTTTTTGTTTTTGTCAGACGCTCGATAATTTTGTTAGCATGTCTTTGGGGAGGAAAGCTGAACTTTCGGTGAAGATGAATATTGTTTAGATATAATACTTGTATATTACTATAACGTATTATAATAGAAGTTATGATTAACAAACTTGCAAATGCCAACTTACAGTGCTTGTAGGTTTTTCAGCTGCCCAAAAACACCAACGGGAAGCGAACGAATAAAATTTGAGTTAAAGCGCCTGTAAGAAAACAAAGAAAAAGAGAGACAGAGAGAGAAAAAAGAACTGTGAATGATTCGACAAGTCACAGGTCTTGCTAACTTGCGTTTGGCACTTACAAAGTTTTCAACGAAGAGACGTTGCTGAATGAGTTGCGCTCTACATAGACGATGCGATTTCTGCTGAGATCTCTGAAAAGGAAATTTGTGTGACATGTTACAATAATAAGAGCCAATAAACATAAATTAATACTCCTAGTGTGGAATACTAAACACTGACAGAGATATAACGACAGTCGTGTTTAAAGATGGCATCAGCGTCTAATAAATTACTGTTTATTGGTAATAAAATTAAATATCTTTACAATTTTCTTTCTAATTTACTCATAATTGTGTTAAATATTTTAGATGCTTCTAGCCATTTCTCACTAATAAGTATTTCTTATAGAATTTACTATCAACAGGGATTTTGTACATGGATTTTCTCGGAATGTAGCACCTACAAGTATTCCAGGAGAGGAAAATTGGAGACATTCCCATCACGAAGCTGCGCAATTCGATTATCAGCAAGAAACCTGGGAAATCACAAAAAATAATCTTACGTGAATAAGAAGGGCAAAAAGAACAAAAAAATCAAGCACATATTCTTGGAAAGCATTGTATATATAGAGCAACATTTGCATCATACATAATCAAAGAATAATAGTAAAAGTGCGTGCGTGGATAAACCGTGTGACCTTATCGCAGTTTTGGACACAGGGCGCAGAGGAGTTCGCTTGCTTTATTATGTAAAACCCTATATATTGACTTACATGAAGTATACCGCAGAACAATTACTTCGCGGGCACGCAAAGACATGAAGGATACCGCAGAACAATTACATCGCGGGCGTGCGGAGGCATACGTACAAGATATTATTAGTGTATCGCTTGGCGCGCGCCCGCGGTGAAATCATCTTGTTCTGCGGTATCGTTCATCAAATTACTGTATGTACGGTCTTGCATAACGGAAAACGACCGAACTTCTCTGTGCCCTGTGTTTTGGACGAATGTCGAAAGCCAAAACCAAGCGTCAATCAAGAAGGCTGTTAGTAAAGCCAATTAAAAGCTAAAGTAATTTGTGTTTTACTTTAGTTGTTCCTGGTGTTTGGACCAATCACGGAGCGTATCAAACCACTCTAATCGCCTAGGGCCCGGTTGTTCGAAAGCCGATTAAGCTAATCCAGGATTAACGAAATTCTTTCTCTCAACCTCTCTGAAAATAAACTGCAGGGGTTTGTTTGAAGATGGATTAAAAAGCTTGTTCCAGCTTAAAACGTATGAAGGAAGTCATTGTGGACGAAACCATCACATTTTCAGGCTTATAAATGACAAGAAACTTCAGACCAAATCCAGGATTAGCCTAATCGTGCTTTGAAAAACCAGGCCCTAAAGTCTTACTTACACTGCAACTGCAGAGCTCGGGAGGCCACGTGGTAGAGTTGTAGCACTCTGGTAATGGTGTGGCCCTGCAAGCCTACCACTCTTATGTACAACAACTGTACACTTGCAGCTAAGTGCGTGCTCTTTGATAACAAGAAAAAGGAAATAAATTAGAAGAAAGACAATATTACAACTAAAACTTTTCTTACAACCTCCCCTCCCCACTCCCACCCCCACTGTAAAACCTCTAAGTAGCACTGATTGCCGGGGGGAGGAGAGGGGGGATTGAGGGAGAGGTGCTGCAGAGAGCACTGAAGTATTTCAATCTTTTGTCTAAGGTTGTGGGTTTCTAAGAATTGATCAAACAGATTTGTGATGTTTCCGTCCAGGACTTTCCAAGAAAATTTTCCTAATGGTGTTGTGACGCAGAACTTTGCATTTGTGTCGTCCCTTCCGCGAGTGTTATAATATTAGTTTGTGTTACTTACTTTGGTTCTGTAAACAATGGTCTTGGATTTGTTCTTCTATAGAAAAAAAAGGAAAAAAAAAGGAAGCAAGTTGATACCACGTGATTTCATTCCATACAATTTAAATATTAGAGCAGTTTTCCGATGGCTGCCAAAAGTAATCATGTGATTGCTACAGCTTTCGGATTGGTGCAAACATTTTTGGCGGTATTCTTGGCCAATCAAGAACATGTGAGCAAATTCCGATTGCAATTTGCTCACATCACATTAAGATGGCGTCTCCTCGCACCGATGATTTGATTTTCTTAAAAGTAAAATCAAGACAATTATTTTGGCTTCTGGTTGGTTGAAAGTGTTTTCTTACAGCCTTTGCGCTGCAATTACTTTGGTTTTCGTTTTTAAAAGTCAAACAGAAACCCGCTGTAATGGATACAAAAACTGAAACCGACTTCCTTACTTGGTAAAGATCGGTGTTGAGCTTTAAAACCGGTTGCTGTGAATCTGTTGTTGGATTTAAATACAACCAGCATGGAGTTGGACGAACTCTGGATAAGAGGCGGATACGTGTATCCACAAAACTTGCCAATCCTCCTTGAACTCTTAGTTGGTCCGTCAAAGATTTCCACGAAGTCACTGTCACAGGTGGGATGGTCTTCCAATCGAAATTCTAAGAAATTCAGCCGTACCGGGCCACTGTGCGGGACTGTTATGTTCCACACGCACTCCATGTTATCCAGGTAGTAAGATGGAAAAAAAGGAGAGGCAAAAGTCCCAGAAGTACTTGTAATGTTGACAGAACAAGCTGGGAAATGAGCCATGGATTAGTGACAAAATAATGCGACAATATTATGGACATAATTGTGCATTTTACGAAAATATCCGCTCGAACATTTTTTGATCCACGCGCTGTTAGATTGGCAGCATTCTTGGCAGTCAGCGGTCAATCGTGCGCAAAAACAAAACCTGACACAGCGAACTTCTCGCGCAAGGAAGCAAGTAGCGATGGCGTGTTCTCACGCTGCTGATCCGTTTCTTCTTCATACCGGTCGCAAATTACTTTGGCTTCTAATTGATTGAAGAATTTTCTTACTGTCTCCATGATCGGCACTGTGTTATTACTTTGGTTATGGTGAAAGTCATCCTAAAACTGATCCAAAACACTTACCCCTAGCCATTTAAGTAAGCACAAGGAAGGAGCAAGTTACAAAATGAAGCGATTTAAATTTATATAATTTAGAATACAACCAGAGCTAATACAGAGAGTTCTGTTACCTCTTTTGGCATCAGAAGGTTGATGTGTGCACCCAGCATCCTTGGACTCATCTACATAGGCCCCTGATATAGATACGTATCCAGGTCGGCCAGTAACTTGTCCTTCTATGATGATCTGTGAACACAGCAAATATTGTGCAATGTGTTAGTCTGTCTGTGGTATGCGTGGTATGTATGGCATGTAAGTTGACTTTTACAGTAGTCATTATGGAAACTCAAAAGTTTAACCGAAGTATAAATCTTAGTTGTGCATGGTCTGTTAAACTCTTGCATGGTTCTTTCTCATTCTCGCTTCCTTACTTTATATCCTGAACTTGCGCTAAGCGGCACTTGTCCATAATTCCAGGAACTCTCTGAGGTCTTTTCCTGGACTGTCCACACAGGTCTCTTTTCCGTCTCGCTTTTGTTGAATTCTTGATAAACCGTTATTTTTCTTGCGCCAGGCCCGTACAACATGTAACGAAATTTTAGACAGTGGGTGTACCAACGCTTTGAACGGTCATATTGCGGACTCAGCAAAAACGCAGTAGCGCTTGTTTTGCTTGAAAGGAGAAGACGAACAGCTGTCATAAAAAGGAAGAATAAAAACAGCGCATCAAAATATAATACTTGATAGGAGTAGGCCCTTGGCTGGTCACATGACCAATCATTATGTAACTGAAACTTCATCAAGTCAGGCTTTTTGAAAGCCAGAATGAAAAGAGGGCAAAAAACCCACAATAAAACTGTTGGAACTGTTTGGTTACCTTTTCGATCCTTACACGAGGCAGTGGTTGTGTTGACGACTCTAACAGTGGTATCTTTTTTAATGAGCGCCGACCAGGCCATAGCATTGCCAGCCTCTTGACCGCACCCACTTAACATGAGTAGGATCTGTTCTCTTGTCACGTGGTAGTTCCATACATTGAAGCTACTAAGACTACCGAGGATACGAGCATTGTTGCTGTTAGCAACTCTGAAACCAATGGTCATTTCTCCGTCGGCTAAGAACAGAAATAATTCGTTATTAGGGACATTCCAATTCACACACCAAACGTGACGTGTCACGTGACGCGTCAGGCAGTAAGGGTAAAGAAACACGGGCAACATTTTCTCGCAACTTGTCGCACATTAATATTACGTTGTAAGTTGCACCGTATTGTGGCGCGCATTATTACACGTTCCAGCAACAACTTGGCACAAAGTACAACCGCCTCGTTTTGAAATACCCTATTCCTATACGACATTGGCATGGTTTGAAAGTAGAATGAAGGAACGCAGTATGAATCAACAAACGCGGGTACATGCTTGATGTGTCACACGTGTATACTTTCATCACATACCTGTGATATAGGACTTGTGCATCTCCGCGCCATTGTTGTCCCAGTCATCTCCGTCGGTGTAAATCTTCACGGCTGTAGATGACTCACTCTTAGCTGACAGGATCAAGCACACGTGGTGCCATATGCCATCACTTATGACAAAACTTGTGTTCCTGTTTTATGAAAATAAGAAAAAGAAAGAGAATAATATCATATGTGACGTCAAGTTTCTTTATTTTCTTGATTCAAAACAATTCTTCTGCAGGATACTCACAGGTTTTCGTTCTGAATGGAGAAGAAAAGGAACCTGTTTGCGTGTAATCCAAACACCGGACTCTGTTTCGCGTCCTTGTATTCTAAGAAGAACTCTCCAAGCTTCTTGTGAACCCAGAAACAGATACTAATGTTACGTGCGAGTGCCTCAAAATGTCCAATAGCGAGTTTTTCAATATTGCTGTTAGGTAGCTGCATCTCATAATGGCTGCCAGGGTTACCTAAGTAGACAATCATCATGGAAGAGAACTCATCATTTTAAACGTTTACCAATTCATTGTTCAATCAAGCAGTGTCAATTTATTTATGGCCTTCAAAATGTTTAGAACTGAATTACTTGGGTGTTAGCCAGACACACAAACACATGGCTGCATTTTTGACAAAAAAGAGACAAGCTACACACGGACAGATCACAGCATGACAAGAGTGATACAATAGCTCAGTAATACTTTACTAATCTCGAACCAAAAAACCTGGCAATGCTCATTAAATTCGTTATATTTCTCTCATACACCTTAAGTTCTACTAGCATCTGAGTGCAAAGAATGGCTATTTCGGATTTTAACTCGTGGTAAAAGGGTTTTTTTTTTGGCAAAAGGACCGTCCTTCTTTTGCTAGCTTCACATCTTCATTGCCAGTAGTCAGCAAAGTTACACCATGGTTTACAGTACGCACCTTGATTGATGCCTTTGATAATTTCTTGCACCTTATTGTAGTTTTCTCGTTTCCATTCATCGTCGCCACGCAGTATTTTCCATCTGCACATGTTGTCTTTAGTGCTACATGGCTGAGGATCTAGCAAAAAAAAAAAAAAGAGGGGGGTAAGAAAGAATGTCGAGGTAGGGTTCGAACATGAATGACTGCACAGCTTTTATTTCGCGATATGGAGCCGTTCTCATGTGACTTGTTAAACGAAATCGTGTGATTGCTTTGTACAAACTGCGTACTATCAAGTTTGACGGGCATCTCGCTCTTACATCCCTATTTCTGTGGCGGGTGTCTTAAAGAGCCTGTTTACACCAGACAGTAAAAGCAATCTCAGATCAATCTCAGATAGCATTTAGCCTAGATCGATCTGAGATCGCTTTAACTGTCTAGTGTGAACGGACCCTAAATTAATTACTATTTTTGGCAAAATACGCATGCATTCTTACCCGTGCCTTTCCATGGAATACGCTCACAATGCTCTTTCATGAATGTGACGTTGTCAATGGCCAAAACGTGTCCATCAAGGTTTGGATTGGAGCCCGAAAAGCGGATCTGAGGAAGGTGACAACATTAGAAAATAACAGGCTTGCGGAAGCTCAAATCCCCATAGTAACTAAATCTGCAAGCATACACGCAATCAATCATTACCTGTCTGCTTTGATTTGTGCTTGCTACAATGGGTATCTGCACAAAATTCCAACCAGTTTCTTCTTCCTCCATTTTAAACAAAAGTTTCTCCCTATTGGCTTGCAGCTCTGTAACACTCAGTTTAGGGTGCCTCTGTTTGTCATGGTAACTAGCGTAATACCAGAACTTCAAGCAAGTCCACTCTCTGAAGATTACAGGAGATGTAATGTTGCTCGAATGAATCGTCCCAGACAGCGTAAGGGAGTGACCTGGGATATGTAAATAGGAAGGAATTTGTCACTGAAGGTTTGTATTGAGTTCACTGATTGTCTTCTCGATTTTCGGTGACAAAATAGGTTTTAAAATAATGAGGCATTTATTCGTCATATCGAACTGGCCTTCCATGCCCATCGTTCTAGCGCCCCGTAAGCGTGACGTATTAACACACTATAGTATGTACTGGGCCCTTCACTCGTCCTGGACGGGAGATTTGTCAACCTATAATTCGTTGTCTACACCTTCTTTTGCTTTTCTGTTCAATTCTTCACCTCGTCAGAAACTTTCACTGTAACTATATATTTCCTTCCCTTTTACTAGCCGTGCTTAAGACACAAGATACTTACGAAAAGCTTCTTTACCAAACTTCCATTTTCCATGGACAACCCAACCGCACATGTCCTGATCAAAATTACAATCGCCACTCTCTGTCGAAACAAAAATATCGAGAGGAGGAAGCTAAGTCACGTGGCTACTCGTTTATACCGGAAGTAACTTTAACTCACAGCAGTTCTTATCATCTGAGGAAGGCATCTATATAAAAATGTCACATTTTTTACCTTGATCTTTCATCTCCTGACAAGTTCCATCAATTATCGACAAATCGTCCAGTGCAATGTCACCTTCTTTGCCCGCGACTGTTTCCGCCTCTAATGCAAACTGTACGAATAGTAAACAAGATATGGAATAGCTTTCTGAAGAAGCAATTTGAAATATTACATATAGGGTCTAATATTAATTATTAATTCATTATTAATATTAATATTAATATTATTATTATCAATAATTATTAATTACTAAATTTAAATTAATAATAATTAAATGAAATAATTAATAATTGATATTTATATATTATTCATTAATCTGAATAGAATCTGAAGAAAAAATGCATATCAGACTGATAATTTTGACAAAGTTGAAGAAAGTAGACTTGCTCAATGTTATGACTCGTGTACAAAATAGAAACAACAACGAAACCCCAAAACTTCAAGAACGTCACTGACCTTATAGGGTTTTGAACTTTGTAACAAGGTTTGAGCAAACTTCCAGCGGTTCTCATGGTTCTTGTGGTCTCTTGTCCGCTCCCAGACAACTGTCCGTGATTGGTTCGTTAGGAGCAGAACCCGCAGAGTCCCCGTATGCCTGCCGTACACGTGGTACCAGAACTGCACACAGATCGTCTCGTTTGGTTGCATGTTCCCGCTCAAAAGCCGCGCTTTGTCTCCATGACGACGCTGCGATGCTTCGATGAAGATGTAACTCCCTGGATTACGTCCAAATGATAAACAGTTGTAACAGAAAAGGAAAACTAAGGGCATCAAGCTATGAATCAAACATCACAATGTGAAGTTGGCCTCATGGCCGTTGTGACACACGATGATTGTCTGTCATTTTGACTACCGTGCGGCATAAAAGTTTCGCGACTTTCGTGGATTTTCAACTCCGCGAGCACTGGATTCCGCGAAAATAAACTCCCGTGAAAAAAATTCGCGCAAATATGGCCAACGCGTCTTGCTAACCAATCCACGAGGCGCGCAAACATCCATGGGAATTTTATTCTTGATTGTACGTTCCGGGCACTAATTGGCTGAGAAAACATGACAACAATTTCATGTGACATACCTTTACTTGTGAATGTGGTATGATCGTAGCCAGGTCCTGTATTATCTGTAGGTGTTGCTCCCGAGTCCCAGGACCACGTGAAATTTGCTGTTTTATCGTGGTTTAGACCACATAAGCTATCCTCGAATCCACAAACGCCTAATTGTAAGAGCAGACCGCACCCAAAATTACTGAACTTATGATGAACGTCTGACAAATAAATTAGTGTTCCTAGAAATGGCTGCTGTTGTGATTTTGTTAGCAATTTTTTTACCCCAGCTAAACTTTACCTTGAATAAGAAGTTAGATAGCCATGGCGACGAACGCTGACCAACGGAAGTGACGTCAAGAACGTATTTCCGCGGTGTCGGAGGTAGGGGGGTGGGCATGAATAGTTACGGTGCGAACGCATCAACTCATACAACTAAACAGTAATGTCGACTTTTTGCCTTACCTCCAAATAATCTACATCTCAAAGCTTTCTTGGCCTGCTTGTCGCATGCTTGAAGGCAATAACCAGCTCCTTAAAGTTTAGACAGAGAGAATCAAACGTTAAGTGACTAATACTCTTAGAGCTTAGTTTAGCTTTGGATTTGGTTCCGTTCTTACGGTGCAGGTTTGAGCTGTCGCGCTAAGCTTGGTTTGAGGCTCGGATATAAAGTAAGGTAAGTTATCAAGATATCGCATTGAGTTACTTCCTTTCCTGAAAGCTCATTTCATCGGTCAGAATCATGATCATTATCACTATTTATTGTTCCTTAAAATGCTATCCCACTACAACTACAACTACTACTACTTCTAATATATTCCTCTATAATTATGTTGATAAACTCAAGATGTACATGTAGCTCTGTCATACATATCGACATCTACATTAAACTTCATTAAATTCTGCACGGAAGTTATAAAAGCATTACCATATTGTACTTCATCCAGACAAGATCCATCGTTTTGACAGACTTTGTACCTTGGTTCACACTTCCCACTGAGAGACTGGAATTCACCTTTACATTCTTCGCCTAAGAGGTAAAAAAGAACAAAAACAAACAAAAACAAAATATATTTCAAAAAACAAAAACAAACAGGAACTGTGGTTTGACTACTTGAATGGACAAGATGGGATAAAAATTATTACTCACAAAGCCTTCCATCATGCAACTACTATGCTAATAACGGTAGATACTGCTCCTACTATAGGTGTCCGTTAAGAAAGAGTAGACTCGAGGCGACAACGGCGTACTCCAGTACTTACGTATGTTTCTTTCGTCAGATCCATCCTCGCAGTCCTGGTTTCCGTCCCACAATTCATCAGTGGAGATGCATTTTTCACTGGAGCAAGAGAACTTATTGGTTGGACACTTGCAGTCGTTTTCGTCGGATTTATCCCCACAGTTGGAATCACCATCACATTTCTTGCTTCCCTTGATGCATTCCCCATTGTGACACTGAAACTGACTTTCGCTGCACTTGAAACCTACAAGAGGAACACCAACAGAGAGTGACGGATGATTCTACCCAGCTTGAACGTAGCATTTATTATTCAGAGGAAAAAGAATGTTATATTCAGAGAAACAATTATGCCTTCATTGCCGATAGCAGAGAAGCTAAAAGCGCATATCGCACCTGGCTTGGCGAAATAGGGTTCCATTCTACAGTTTTCCGTGGTGATTTTAACGTTATCAATTTCAACACTTATATCACTTGCAGCACCAGATCTTTCAAAAACGATCTGAAAACAACAAAATCCAACAAAAATAAGTAAAACAAAGAAATCACCACTATACCACCAAAACGCAACTTTACTAAGAATCGCAAATTGTGGATATCCGCTGTATCAAGAGCAAAGAACACACACAAAAAATCTCCACTTTTCTAAATATGATTTCCCTATCGAGAATAAATGCAATAGAAACGTCACTTTGACAACTTCTCGATTACTATGGAATGCGGAGGGGGGGGGGGGGGTAAAGGGGGGAAGGGGATGGAGCTTTATTATATCGTGGGGAACGCTCACTTCTATTTTGTACTCTATAAAGGGTCATTTAACCAATTAGTTGAGCAAGTACTGTGGTATGAACTGGCAATTTTTGTTCAACGAAGATTAAAAACCTCAAAAACATATGATAAAGTAACAGGAACGACTGTGTGTGCTAAAAAACAAACAAAAACAAAAACAAAAACAAACAAACAAACAAACAAACAAGAAAACAACGTAGACACAAGCGTACAGATAGCCATCACGATACGCCTCACCTCAACGTTCTGTTCTCCAGGCCAGTACACTTGAGCTGTAGAATTTAAATGGTTTCCATGGTAACCAGAGAGATTCCACAAGAGTTTTTCAGTTGTGTTGTGAAAGCGCAAGAATACTTTGAGGTTTGAATGTCGGTCCTTCATTAAATAAAGGAACCGCAAACAGACGCCGACTACCTTATGAAACGGTTTCCACTGCAACGTCGGACTTACAAGTACAGCAGCCTTAGCATCGTCGACAGTAGCAGAGGATCCTGCATAATTTTAAGATATTAGCTTTCCATGAGCAAAGAAAAAAAAAAATATATATATATATATATATATCACGGCCATGCTAGAGTCCATTTACAAAACAAAACAAAGGAGTGCTTTTTGATCATTTTACACCGTTGCTAATATGCTAAATAAATTACGGTGGGATGTACATTGTGTGTGTCTTAAAGGGATATTCAAACTTTTTTTACCTTCTTCGTTGGCGTGCTGGAACTCACTGTGTTGTCCTTTAGTTTGCCAGGAACACTGTTGGCTTGAACTCTTAAATCGGCATTCATATATCAAAGCAGCTGAGTCCAAATGAAACAGTAAATATCTCAGAGAAGGTCCAACGCGCACCAACAAATCCTTGGATACAACTTTTTCCCAAGTATTTATACATAAATATGCGAACACTATACTTCAGCATGTAGGGCAGTCATATAACTACAGTCCATCATCTTACGTAACACAAAATGAGGACTCCGCACAATAACCTGAACGGGGAAAAGAATAGGAATTCGTTTTACCTTTCAGTTCTAGCTTGCCAATATCTCTCGCATATTGATTTTGTCTGGACTCGCCCTTAAATGAATAACGAATCTGTGGAGAAGATACATTGTATTAAACAGTTAATTTAGTTTGAGAAGTCACCCCATTTCATCGCATCATTGTGGTGGTCAGGTTGTTTGCTGTTTATCACGAACGCAACATGTAACAGTACTGTCACTGCAACTGCTACTGCTACAGCCACAGCCACACAACCACGAGCACTATCAACCTCCTAGTAGTCATTATGGGCACCATCACGCACAAGCATCACTGTCATAGGTTAGTATCAGCAACATCAGTATCAACATCATTTTTATCTTCTTTTCGTGAATTACTTCTCTCTTACCTTGATGTTGTAACTGCCAGGTTGCAAATTTGCGGTAAAACTGTTCAAAAAGGAAGTATTCACACAAGACATGTCCACATTCTGAGTTAATAGGGTTGTTTCTCTTGCGGTGTTGGCAATGCTCAAGTTAAGCTGGATTGAGCAGTTGGGGCAGTAAAGGCCATGGCAGCAGTATCTAAACACACCTAATAAAAGCAGACCAGGAAATACAATATTAACCATGATGGCCCAGATTCATACGGACATTAAACAGCTACTTATCTATGATGTATATATTTAACTGAAGGCACGACTTCAGAATATTCTCGCTTCGTTCTTCTTTTAATTTGTAAGCACTGGTTTCTTCCCTCCCATGCCCTCGGTTTTTCAATCTCCGCCCAGTTCCTGCTCCTTGTGATTCACTGTTTTACTTCCAGAAGCAACAAAGCAGTCCTTAATACGGCAGTTGGAATGCTATGGCCTGTGAGAACTGATGGTTCAACCCTTTCGCTCCCAAATGTGATCAACTTCCATGTTCCCTTTTCAGTCTTCCAGCAGAAATATATCATAACAGTATTGAGAATTTTGTTTTTGATAACTTGTTCAGATGACAACTGATTGAACTATCAACTCTCACTACTTGAGTGGTTGGGAGAATTTTTATTCTGAGCTTGGGAATAAAAGGGTTAGATCTGCGTCGGAGTAGAGACAAAATGTGTAATGTAACAACCTGGGGCTGACAAGGATAAACGTAAAGACGTAAACGCCTTAACATACACGGAGGACCAACGTTGGAAACGGCAGCTTAACCTCTTTTACATCCACATGAACCTTAGTAATACAGTACCTGAAATAGGCACTTCTGATCCAACTTCTGCAGTCTTCTGCGCTTCATTTAGAGTAACTTCCAAAGTGCGCTTTCCTGTTTAAAAAAGATTGAGGAAGAAATAAAATTTGATAGGTCGGACCGTTAACAGTGGTGTTAAATACAGAATTAAACAAGTGGAACTTAAACTTACTCCTGAGTAAGACTCGTTATGACTTTGTTTGATAATAACTGGTAGTATACATATTTTTCTTGAACGGCTGGGAAAATTTGTGTTTTACCACAACACACTAATTTCTCGCTCTCTGATTGGTCGATTTACCGTGGTAAATAAAAGTGCAGACAACGATGCTGACGCCAGCTGACGACAGCGTGTCACGCTTTGCAACGAAATATAACAAAACTTTCCCGTAAATTTTAAATGTTATGGTTAAAAACAAATTTCCACTGGTTTGCTGTGGTGTGGACTCGGCGAAGCGCCTCGTGAGTCCACAACATTTTGATCATGTGATGACGTAAATCGTAGTAAATAAGAGTCCACACCACGGCGAACCAGTGGAAATTTATTAACTGTGAGAAAAGGAGTGCCAGACAATACAAGTTCTTAACTATGTTAGTTATCCTCAGAGCAAGAACAATAGAACTACTGCGAGAAGAGGGGCCGTTTCTAATCACCTGGACTAATCCAGTAAAGGTCATCAGATAGTCCCTCGGCGTTTCCTGGCCCGCTTATCTTCAAAGCGGCGGACTTCATTTCCTCAGTCGCGTATGATTCCAACCGGTAAAGTTGGCATCTACTCAGAAACTTTACTTTCGAAGAATTCCTGTAAAATGCAACAGAGGGAACTTCTTTGAAGTAAAAGTTTATCCAGCTTTAGCACATACTCAAGAAGCTTGACAAAAAATTGACCATTCAGTGATATGCATATCTTTCCAAAGATCTTCTTGCTATTTCTCGCTTGTCAATTCTATCAGTTAATTCTCAAATGAATTCATGAGGTGTTGATCAAGACTTTTCTTACCCGGTAGAATCTGAGACTTGTTCATCGTAGTTAAATCCTTCTTCACGCAGTTCCTTTATCCAAAGTTCACAGAAATCACCACATGGTAGCAAGAGATTGTATTCTGCGCTCTTTTTAACCTAAGCATACAAACAATCAGAAAGTTGTTTAGGCAGTAAATTACATTCAGAACATCGGAACAAAAAATAAATAAATAAAAAGAGCAATACAGTTACGTTTGAACGTAAAAAATACAGACGAAGAAAGACAAAGACAAACAGAGAGGCATAGATAGCTGAGTAGGAGAAACAAAGAGAACAGTAGGGAGAGAGGGAAGTAAACAGTATCAGGGACAGAAAGGCAGACATACAAAGAGAGAGGAGGGGAGGGAGAGTCAGAAATGGCAGCACTACATCATAAAGATAGAAAGGCACAAACAGAGAGAAATACGGATACGATGTCAAGGCAGCTTCTTACGTGGATGTATGCTGATTGGCGCTGTATAGACCTCTCCTCCAAATCAGTTGCAGTTTCAAATGTATCGACGATTATTCTACTTTGTGGACTTTTCATGAATTCTGGGTTGTCTTTCATGGTAAGTGCCCGAAAGGGATTGTAGTTTACGTCATACCAACTCTCGCGCAACACCCCGTAAGCCTCTTGGAAGGAGGAGTCTGAATTAAAAACCACAACACGGTAAGCTTGAAGCTAAAGTTATTATACAAGAGTGACATTGAGTAGTTATCTTTCACGAGAAGGAATGCAACACTGATCCTTACCAATCGCGTAAACAGCCACGTTGCAGAGAAGCAGAGAGGCGTTATGTGAAGCGACAGAAATACGAACGTGGTCTCCAACGACCGGTGGTTCGCATCGCACTTCAAACTCTGCTGTCTCCCCAAACTTTGCAGACTCCTGACACGGAATAGGGCTTACAGTGCTGTTGTCGAGAATTTCAATTTTCAGACTCTTGTTGGAGCAGCAGTTATTTGTGTGCATCGCTTTGATCTGGTAAATATACATCGACTTCTGAAGTTGGACTTTCCACCAAGGGTTTGGCTCCTTTCGATAGGAAAAAGGAGGAGAGAAAAAACAAACAAACAAACAAACAAGAACAGCGCGAGGCCATTAATAACGAGCTCTTACATGTATGTGTGGATCAAAAAGTCTTGGTTTTACAACACCGTGAACTTCCGTACATAACCCTCCTCCCAAATCGTGTGATGCCAGGCCTATATAAATACTACTCGAAGGCCACTTTAAGTAACTAAATACGCGCGAATAAGTTTCTTGGTATTTCTGAAGTTCCCATTTTCCTCATACGACATTCGATATAAGTAGTTCTTTGCGTTTACCTGCATGCTGCGAAAACAAGTGCTGTAGCTGTCATCTAAAGCCAACAAGGACTTTTGCTGTTTAAACTCACTGGAGTGGGAGGTTGGCTGTCCATAGGCGACATTGACTGTTGAGAAAGTTGGAGAAAAAAAAACTACTTTCCAACAGTTTCTCTAACAAGAATGGCAATGATACATGACGAGAAAGAGCAATATCAACATATTTACAGGACGACAGCAAAATCAACACTTCATCGAAATATACTTACTATGTCTAGAGCTGCAGACGAAGTTTAGTTTTGATTTGCAGGGAAAGTTGAGCAACTTGGAAGTCTGGATTGAGAGTGCTGCACATGTCGGCCATTTTGTTATATTTTGTGGATATCCCGGATGCCAGAAGCTCGAATTCACGGAGGTGCCGTCCAGCCACTGCCACTGTTCATAGGTTGACAAACCAATATGTAGACCTCCCCCCACAGGGAGGTTTTGCTGAAGAGTGTTACTCTTGAGAATCTGAGGGTCGACAGTCGCTAGTTCTCCTCCAATGGCGTTGCAGAGCTTTGAAGCGTCCGACCACGTGACTTCAGCAGTGCTGTTCACGTGCAAGCACGTGCTGCCCACGTGAAAGAAAACTGATGTGCAACCTGAGGATTGTGCCGATGAAATGGACCAATCAATCAATCAATGGCTTAAAATCAATAACCAAATCTGACTCACTACCCACCTGATTGCTGTTCACAGATGTATCCAAACTTCTGATCACACCTCTGGTCTTTCCAGTACCACGTTCTCTCCTCGCCTGTTTTCGAAAGTGAACCACACTTTCCCCGTCCATTCGGAGCGTTTGGTGCCCACAGGTTGTTCAACACACGACTACCGTTTGGCCACATCCACTGGGTCGCTTTACCTTTTAGTCCCAGATACAACAGAGCGTTCCCTCGGCCGAGGTCGGTTGTGATCTTTGATAAAGTTTCCAGCACGCTTTGTTTCACTGGAACGACTAATTCCGCTGCTTGTTTATGGCAGGCTGTGCGAGCTTGATGCCAAGACAGTGAACTCTTTAAATTGAATAGGTAACAGAAGTCTTCATTCCGATACCAGCCAGGAGTACAGCCGGGATTCTTGGACAATGCTGAGAAAGTAGAGTAAAACAAATGTTTTTGTCACCTTGCCTTTTCATTAGTTGCGCTGCAATTTGTTCCCGTTTCGTTCATAAATTTAATCGGCGATCATTATCTCTCACTAAGCGAAAGAACTGCGGCAAGGTTTCCACGAGAGAAAGAATTTGGTTAACCCTAGGTTAGGTTTTTATCGAGCTTCGAACAGAATCTTGGGGACTGGCTAGGAGAAATGGAATGCACATTCATATTTGTCAATCGAGAATCTTTACAAAACGGAATCGTTGTCACTCTAGCCGTTTTTGCAGCTTACCTGTTTTCTCAACGCTGCTGACAGGGAATGTAGAGACATTCGTATTTTTACAGCAGTGGAAGTCCGACATGTTCTTATTGGTACTTATAGCTTGTCTTTCCCCTTCTCTGCTGATTAAATAAATTTGTTCTTTCTCACTCGTCGTGGAATTGATGTATTCGAGTGGGAAGACCTTCCGAATTTTCGGCAAAAACTCTCGACTGAAGTACACTTGACCGGGCTCGACTGTAGGATATACGAAATATCCATTTTCATCTGCATCGTTCTTTGGATGTTGTGCAGTGAACTGAAATTTCTCGAGGTATGAGCTGTGGCTGGAAGGATGCCTGGCAATTTCATACCGGCCCCCTTTAGCCGCGGCAACACAAAAGGTCGTATTTTCTGCAAATGAAAAGAGATATTGATCTGTGGGCACTATTGTGCATAGTGGCATACATACATACATACATACATACATACATACATACATACATACATACATACATACATACATACATAAATACATACATACATATTAAGCCAAGAAATTTAAAATTACTCTAATAACAAATGAATGCAAGTTGAATGGTAAGTAGCTAATTAATCGATAATCCCAATGTCTCTAGTGGCATCATTGTTAATTCTATAGGAGGGTTACTCACAGCAACAATACGATGTATCGTTCAGTCTTACCGGGTTCTAACGGACATGAATCGTTGGTAAACGTAATATTAGCGATGGCAGCTTCATCATACACACCAGTGCTGGTTAACCCTTCAATCATAACCTGGAAACAAAATATATATATATCTTTATGTTTCATATGCTGCCCAGCTAAGGAGCGTCAAACGTATATTGTTCTATTCACCAAGAGGTGGACCCGGGGAAGTCCCCGGCCATGCAGAGGCTCGATCACTACTATACCACGCTGGAGTCAAAGTATAGTGTCCCTTTTATAAACCTCTAGTAAAAATGTACCACTTCATATGCCTTTAGCTAGGAAGCCTTTGACAAAGGCTCAAAAAAGAACTTGCGAAAAAACTCTGTCAGGGATACTTTGAGACCCTTGCGAATAATTCAACCGCGGCAGGGATTTCGAAAAAAACACGACATTTTTTTCCTACCCATTTTTATGTCAGAGGCGTAACTAATAAGAGACTCCTTTTGGTTGAAACTTCCTAGCATAGCCGGACTATCACAGTGAGTGTTGGCAAATGTTACTAAAAAGAAAGTAATGTGGATTCAAGCAGTTCAAGTGATTTTGGCAGTACAGTTATAAATATCAACTTTCATTAAACTCACAATGTAAGCTCCCGTCTCTTGTATGTTGATGTGTACTGGCGTCCATTGCTTGATATTTCCTGACCTAAGCCACAGTGTCTTGGTTGAATCAAGGCTTTCCCCAGCAGAAACAACAATACAGCTTTCTGACGTACCAAGCAAGCGGTAGTAGAACGTCAGGCACGTTGAACCATTGACTAGCGGGGTGACTAGACGGGTGTTTGTACCGAAGTCCTCACGACGCGACGATTGAGTGAAAATATACGCACCAATATCTGCTGTTGATTACACAAGTACATTGTGAGTTGTTTGCACTACAAATTATAATAGCTTTCATATTTCAACACTGCGTTCCCGGGCGTTCTTGCTGTTACTGATGTATCTGTGTTCCCCTCATCATGATTTTCCCATAACTCGGCTACTCAAACTCACAACTATACCATCAATATGATGAGTCAAGTTTCCAAAAATAATCTCACACCTGATAATCATTAACATAGCCATTTATACGGAACTTACCATCGGAGGAATTTGAATGCTCCGCATCACAGAGTCCATTAAGAACAGATATATTGTCAATGGCCGCATCACTCTTGAAAAAGCTTCCTACTGTACCAATGATCAAAAGTCGAAATGGACGCAATGTCTGCAGCAAAAAAAGGATATCACTGCAGTCAAGATTGATTTACGTGTTACCATGTTTACCATGTGTTTCGCCAGTAGTTACTGTGTGACAGACCTTATCTTGTTTAAAAATTGAGGGTGCTTATTTAAAAATAGACCTTGAGTTTAGAGTTGATAATAGTCCCTTTGTATTAGGCTGGTCACATGACTGAAATTCACCAAATAAGGCTTCTTGAGTGCCAGAAATGGAAAGAGCGTGAAAATTTATGTAGAAATGCAATTTTTCAGGTTCACAGCATGATTGTACAAATCGAATTTAGCAGAATTTTGAAGCTCAGAAATATTAGGAAGATTTGTTGCTGAGACGTAAGGCTTAATGAATGACCCTAATAATAAATGCTTGAGATAAAAACACATATTCCACCTTGACATGAGCATGTTCGTAGTTGACTTGCAGAGTGACTTTCTTCCATTTGTTGCCTTGATCTCCTTTCATTTCCCATAATTTGCTGTCTTCTTCATCATCACGATGCAGATAAATTTCGATACTTCCCATGTGTTCGCCGTACATGTGATAATAGAACGTCATACAATGAGGACCCACCATACGTCGACTCAGGAGCTTAGCCTTATACCCCGGTGGCTTTTTTGTGGCCTCGATATAAATGAAATAAATCCCTGCAGCCATGAAAAACATTTAAAATCAGTAACTTCAGTTGATTCTTATTCGAATTAGTTAGCCGATTCTTATTCGAATTCTGTAGCTGTTTTTAAACGTCGCCTTAGAGACAAACTACTGAAAGAACTCTGAAATTCTTAATGTTATCTTTATTTATTTGTTTCATTAATTAATTAGTTAATTAATTATTTTTTGTTAGGGTTAGGGTTTGTTTATTTATTGTTATAAAGATATTATTGTTAATATTACTAAATACGTATTACTTACTTACTATTATTAGCAGTAGTATATTGTCTTAGAGTATATTGTATTTAAATTTAAATTGTCTTTAAAAAGCCTTATTGGGGAAAGTCAATAAATTATGCATAATGTTACGGAGCAGTTTTACGCAAAAGGAAGGCACTTTGAAACTTTTGAAATCTAGTTTTGCCAGCTGCTCAGATCTAGGTGTGAACTCTGCTTGTGATGCAAAGTGAACAGAATATGAAATGAGTAGGCAGGTCCAGAGGTGTTAGAATTAATATCCTGTAAACTTTGTTCTTTGTCCAGCCGGACTTGACTTGTCCAACTACTATTGGTTAAGAGCATTATTAGTATTCGCGTCCTTTCCTCTGACGGGGAGTTTCGCCTGAGAGTCGGTTGGTGAAGGTCTTCGGACCAAAATAAACGACAACGAGTCCTGACTGCTAGTCCTGATCTACTCAATATAAAAGATCCCGGACTGTGACAAGGCACCACTCGCAAGAAGCTAATTCCTCCCTGCAAGGCCTTGTTACAATAATTACGACATTTAAATCGAAACAACAAATCCAAACAGAATACGTGTTGCTAACACGGGAAGTACAGTTGTTACATAGAAGGATAAAAACGAGGTAAAATTATTCTCCTTCTGACCTTCATACGCCTTAGATGGTCCTGTGTCATTACTTTGCGTTGCTTCATTGAATATCTCCCAGTCGAAGTCGTCATTGTTTACGTTTTTCCAGCCGCAAAAGTCGTCATGCTCGAAGTCACAAGTGTCTAAAGAATTTGAAGAAAACCCTTAACCCCCGAGCTTACCAGGAGTGAAGTGGATTGGGGTGTGAGGGAGTGGAATTGGGTAGTCTTGAAATCAGGTTTTTCGGGTTTCTTTTCGTGGCGTTTTTCTCAAAGGAGCTGATTGCATGGCCTTGGTACATACAGCACTCAATAGAAATAAATATAATTTAATTAGTTCCAGGCACTTACCTGTACTAACTGCCCACTTGTATTCCTTCACGCTAGGATCCAAGGGACTCCACTGGCAAAAATTATGTCCCTTAAAATTGCAGTTTGCTGCATTCCGTGAACAAGAAAAATAAAACTTTATGATTAACGAAAATCATCAAATACATTAACTGCACATAACTAATGAACGAATAACCGTTGTGTGCCCTCTCCAGTCTCGGTTAATTATGTATGCAAACTATATACATATTCAAAAATAGAAATGATTCGGATTCAAGACTTCGCTTTCCAAGGGCGAACTTGGAACAAGGTATTTTGCCCGCATAGAAATCAATAGTATTGTTGCAAAATAAGACAGATTAGCTATATAAAACACAGTATATCAACTGATTTATAAACAAGGTAGTTATACATATCTCTTTATTGTGATTTTATTGTATCGTCACTAAAAGCACCGTACCAACGGTTGGGCTTGAGAGCAGACAAGGCGTAAATGTTACGTTGTCAATAGCTACATAGCTGAGAGAGTCAGGCATTGCTTGGATTATGACCTGAAATGAAATACCAACTAATTAATCGCTCAACGAATAAATTAATCATCAACTTGATGAATTAAGGAATCGGTGAACGGATGAATCAACGGAGCAAAAAATCAATAATTGGATGAGCCGCAATCACTCCCAGATTAAACTGTGTGTATTGAGTAGTATGAATCAGTAAGAGACAGGTTGAGAGAAAAACAGAAAACACAGAGACACCAAAAATTGAATACAGAAAATGAAAAACAAGAACGGGTAAACTATGTCAGCTTGTTAAACATAAAACATTATTTTACCTTGAACTCCCCAAAGTAACTGAACTTGACCATAGCTTCGTCCCACACTTCCTCTTTGCTTTCAGTGATACTCCGGGTTAGCCTGAGCTTGTTGTCTATTGTACGTTGGTAAACATCTATAGTTCCACTGTTAACACCGTACATTTTATAGTAGAACCACATGCACTGTGTACCTCGCAGCCAAGAACTTTCCATAGCTGCCTTTCCACTTGTGTAAATGTAACGCCCATCTCCTTTGAAAGCCACATTATTTAAAAAAAAGTGGATATTTACTAAAGCAGTTTTGCAATACCGTATATTTCTAAAGAGCTTTATGACAATGTGTTTATAATGACAAGTACAAATAACACATACATATACCGTAATCTTAGGATAATTTCTGGTTTTAGGAGTGTGAAGGATTATATGACTGTGTACAAGGAGAGCTATATAAGGAGTTAAAAGACAAGAGGGGCATCCAGCTATATATATAAGTAAATACACTGTCCACTTGTGTAAATGTAGCGTCCATCTCCTTTAAAGCCACATGATGAAATAAGTGGATATTTTATCATGTTTCAACTAAATCATGTTTTGCAATATCGTATAATTCCTTGGATAATCTCTGGGTCTCTACTGCAGAAATGTGGTTATAACGTTTAACACATTATACATATATGTAATATTAGAACGATTTCTGGTTGTAGACTTGGGGAGGATTATAGGATTGTCTACAAGGAGAACTACACAAGGAGGTTATACGACAAGGGGGGGGGGGGGGGCATCCGGCTATATATGGTCCTAATGTGTGATATGAAATTACGTAACAAAAATGTGGTAGCAAAGAATTGCTAAAAGGAATCGGTGTCCGTTTTACGTACGGAAGGCCACATGAATCGATGTAATAACAACCGATTTACATTCACTACACTAACAAAGTTTTAAGTCACCTGTGTGATCCTTTGATGGTCCATTGTAATTTACTGGAGTGTCGTTTGCATTCAGTTTGAAGTCCGAATCGTCGTTTGCACTGTTTCGCCAACCACACAAGCTTCCGGCGTCAAAGGAACAGTTAGCTGTAGTTCGAGAAACATGGCAATATTTGACTTGTGTAAGTCTAGCGTATTAAAAGGCAAGTAAAATATTATAATGTGTCAACCTAACGTTGATGTAGATATGCTTTACGCCGTCAGACAATCGGAATTATGACCTTCACCCTCGCTCCCGCTCCCACACTCGCATTCCTGTAAGTGCAGCTGCAATTAATGAACACATTATACATTTTATATTCTCGTATATCTACGGCTGTATCAGTGCCCACTGGCCCATCGCCAAAGATACATGTGCTATTGGTACAAATGCTATATAGTCATTGTATGTCCGTGACTCCTTAGTGTTAAACAGCACAGTAAACTCAAACAAAGTAAAAAAAGGCTCTACCTGAATTGATTCCATGTGGGCTGATCATTCCACTCTGATTACAAGGATATAAGTTGTCGGTGAACGAGATGTCGTCCACAGCAATGTCTCCAGTCCAGGCCAATCCTCTAACTCCTTCAATGACCACCTAAGAGTGACAAAGAATGAATCCGAAGAATGATGCCGAAGCGGTTCGTGATTTTGAACTTTTCTCGTGTTCTCACAACATCCCGTGTGTTTATATAAGAGTACAAAGACATGGAAACGCGTGTTATATTGCTTAAATAAAAATGGTATGCAATTCGTGAGAAAAATTCATAATTTCCGTACAAACCTGAAATGTTCCATTGTCTAGAATTGGCACACACCCTTCGATCCATTCGTTGCCATGACTCCCAAATCGGCTCCACAGCACTTTTTCAATTCCGGTTTTGTAAATATTTAAGGTATCTACTGTGGCACCATGCATGTGATAATAAAAGCGCATGCTCTTTGGACCTCTGATCATTGGGCTTAGCAACCTGGCTCTCATGTCGTACAGCCTGCGGGACGTTTCGATGTAAACATAATGCCCAGTGCCTGTCGGGTAGTAAGCACCATGCTGTAGTTAACATGGTTGAAAGAAAATGGGCCATTTCCAATCATTCAACAATAAAAAAATAGGAGATCTTCTCACGCAAGTAGGCAAGTGCACTGCCGATTGGTTTCTTCCTTAAAGTAAACCTAATCGCAAAGTATTTTTGCTGATTGGTTAAAGTGTTTGAGTTTCTTACAGCCTCTGTGATAGGCGGATGTGATTTAGCCCATCAGTCACTGTCTCACCAGAGATCTCTACAGCATGGAGAACTCGCGAACTGATAGCTTGGTCAGATGAAATAAGCTAATTTAGCTATGACAGAGTTAGCATTGCATTTCTCACCCCATTTCTCATCCCATTTTCTAATTGGAAGTTTGGGGGAAACTGTTTTATGAGCTCAGGAATTAAAGGGGTAAAAACTAACAGCAACCTCACCCAAATGATCTTGAGACGGCCCCGTATTACCAGATGGGGTACTTCCATTGTTTATCGTCCAGTCAAAGTGGTCGCCAGCTTCGTTTGTCCATCCACAAAACGACCCTTCATCAAAAGTGCAATTTCCTTAAACGAAAACAGAAGTTATAACCACGCTGGCTGAGTGATAAGGATGACGGAAGAAACTCTAGTAGCAAAAAGTTAAGGAAACGTGCATCTTCTTTTGTGAAATGATAAAATCACGGATGACAACAAAAATACAAGCCCGCAAAACATGCAGTCTGTGGATCTGCTGTTGCAACAGGAGAATATACAAACAGTTTGAAGTCTGTTACTTGGAACAACAGAACGACTATATGGGAAAATGATAAATTATAGTACTCACCAGAAGCATCGGTTGCATTGGAAGCGTCACTGTAACGTACCAGTAGCAAGACGAGAAACAGACCGGCCACAGCATTCATTTTGCAGCACTACATCAACCTACAAACAAGATAGATGAACTTGACTGAATATGGCTTCACTTTTTATTTACAGAACATTCATATCGTATCGAAACTATTCATACATAACATTGGTTTTGGAGAATTCAGTTATGTCGGCAGTCCATAAGCGGATAACGATTGAGGTGTTGAGGTGGCCGAGGGCATGTTAGCATGTCAGTCTTTCGTTTTATCGGAATCAAATACTCAAAATTGTAGTGAAAAGAAACCCTCTTAGAACCGTTTCATTCATTTCGGAGTTTCGCTTTCGTGAATTAGGCAATTAAATCATGGGCATCGCAAAAAGAGTTGGTTCTGCAAACGTAACTGTTACAGAGGCCCTCCTCTTTAGTTACCAACACGAAAAATAAAAGAAGCGTAGTACTAAATCAAAAGAAAAATAGGCAAGTAGCACTTTTAGGTAAAAAAGATACTAATCTTCTGTTCACAAGACGGATGGAAGTGGATTGCTATTCATCTTTCGACTTTCGACCGGGGGCCGTCTAAAAATGGCTAATCAAGGATTTCGGCGCGCAAAGGACTGTGGTTGAGAGTGTCCTTTGCGCGTTGTTTGCATCGACTGATCCTTAGTAAGCGGCTCGAAACACGGTTAGAAACTAATTAAAACTGAAAGCTTTAATAAAGATTGACAGACACCGCACTTTAGCTTACTAGTCTATTAGAAACTGCACATTTTAGCATCCACATGAACTCGGTTAAAACACCAGGGTCGACACATTCTTAGAATGAAACATACAGAAATAACCTATTGTAAGGAGAGGTTCAATTATGTCGTTCTTTAATTATTCTTATAGGAAAACATCACGAGCATATTTGTATTCAAAAATAATATTTGTTTAAAACGTGACCCAAGCGAATACAATTATTTATTACAAAGTCACGATATAAGCCACGCTTTGATTGGTTGAAAAACATGCTCAGCACACTACTCCGTGTTTTCCACAAAATTTAGTGCGGGCTCACGTCATCTTGTGAAAAGAATTCAAAATGGACTCTGAATTGCCCAGTTTTTCTGTAAGCTTTGACAAATTCAAAGACGAGTGAGGTAATTCTGACGACAATGAGTTACTCACTACCAACTGACACGGAGGAAACAGTGAGTTCAATAATAACAACAAGCCGGCGGAACAATGAAACATGCTCAGTCATACTCACCGGTGCCAGAAATGAAAAAAAGTCACCTGTCAGCCGGCAGTGATGGCGGATATTTCCAAACAGTGCAGCGCTCATCAACAAGTACATGTACCTCCCACACAGCTTAACGTAAACCAGAATGCTTTGAAAGGCACTCGATTGTTTTATTCGTGCACAATCGACTAAAAAAGTGCGTGCAACTGTTTTCATCAACAGTTGCTCGAGCGAATTTCACTGATCCGCCTGTTCTTAACTGTGTTATTTCGCTTTGCTCGATCTGAAATGGCAGTGAACATATTTCGAAAACCATGCAACTGCAATTAGCTTTGACAGTTTTTGTATTTTTCAACCAATCAAAATTCATTTGTTGAGCAGTGGCATGAGGTTAGCTTATTTTGATAGAATCTGTCTTTTGATCGCTGTCAACATTCTAGCATTTCGATAAATAAACTGGGTAGCTGATTATGAAACTGGAAAATAATTTTTCATGTTATAAAACAAGTACAACAGCTTCAAGCGTGCTCCGTTTAAAAACAAAGCACTTAGCAAGTGACATGCACGAGCACTTGAGAAGTCAGTGGGGAGAAATGGTCGCCTACGCATCGCGTTTCTCCGCTTCAATTCTTGTGCTCTCGTTACTTGCTGCGCGCTTTATTTCTGTTGGCTGTTCTGTTTGTTAAATAATATACGACTGGATGCTTAACAAGTGAAAATGTGTCAAACTGGACGGAGGGTCGGAAGAGTCGAACAAAGATACAAAATATGAAAATCATCCGTTTAATCAACGCGGAACGACGAATGGAAATATTCCTGCAAGTGAAAAAGTTAGGACAAAACTAAAAGATGTCTATCCTAAAACGCAAACTGCTGGATTGACATACTGTTGGGAAGAGCAAAACAGACAGTTTTGATCCGTCATTAATAACTATTTTGAGTACACATCAGGAGAAATAATGATTCAACAGCTTTTTTATCATTTAATTTGGAAACATGACAAAGTTTCGCTTCAAATTAAATTGAATGTAACGAGAAAGGGATAAAAGATGCACCAACAACTATAATAAAAGCGGAAGCTGTAGACAGTAAAATTCGTCGGAATATCGTACGACAGAAGATAAACTATATGGATCACATACTTACCATGCAGTTCGGTGAAAACTTTTCCGGCAGCCAGTTCTTTTTTTGGGAGAGTTATTCAACTAGAACACTTGGACGCTTGGATATTTAAGCAGGTATATGCTTACACGACCACAGGACAAACTAAGGAAATTAACGCAAACATTAGAAGATCAACTTTGCATATGAAAAACAGTCATATCGCGCTCACTTGTGATGACCATTTCCGTCATTTCCCTTAATTAATTTGTTTTACGTCAATAAAACCTTTTCATGTTTTATATTATGCATCAAAGCAAATGGAAAGGTTGCTTTTTATATCTTGTTTTGACTAGTTTGTCCCCGAGTTTGTCAGTCGGGTACTGTAAGGTACGTATAACACCTGCTCCATATACATGCGACATGACAAGCAAACTTTGTCATTCATAAGAATTCGTGGACACAATGCAGGTTTCCCCGCCAATACTTTTAGAAGATTATAACTTAGATACGACGTGGGTATTATAGCTCGTGAAACACAGCATGCGCCTATCAGCTTGACGTCAAAATTTTCATCTTTTTCGGGTTTAAGTTATTGTTTGCCTTGTTCGATAAAAGAAATAAAACACACTTCTCCAAGTGCAATGTTATAGGTTATAGAAACACTTGGGGAGAGTTGAAAAAATATTCGAGGAGAGTGGAGATCCCCCACAACATATTAGTGTTTTACCACACTTTCCTACGTGCATGTGCTTCCATAAGTCAACATGCTTTAGGGTCCAGTGGCAATTTGAACTGTCAACAATGGAAAATGACGCACAATCTGTCAGTGTGATCAAACCTTAGATACGAACTTCTTACGAGAGGAAGCCAGAGTTCTCTCCCTCAGGGTCGACCATACTCACAAAAACGATCGCCTTTTTTCCCAATGTTTTGCGAAAACGGCCCCTGAGGGATGCAGCCTTGCCTTTCGTGAAATTCGTATCCGCGCAGCTTGTGTGGAGGAGTACTATGTTTTCACCGTTATCAGACTCTTGACCGAGTTCCTATAAAATACGTGGACCGGTCAAGAATTCAATAACGTTCCCCGAGGTTATGTAATACGTGGAAGCCATCAGTGTAAAATCACTGAACTAATTATAATCACAACCGGTTTGAACAGGCTGTTGACTGAACTAATTATAGTCACGGCCGGTTTGAACAGGCTGCTGATTGAACTAATTATGACCACAACCGGTTTGAGCAGGCTGCTGAATGAACTAATTATAATCACGGCTGGTTTGAACAGGCTGCTGAAGCGACATGTCGTTTGTATACCAAAGCGCTAGAAAGGCAGACATAACCTCAACAACTTCCTTAGTTTGCAACATACACGCAACGTTGGGAAACGTAGGTTTTTCTTACTATTTTCCCTGCAACTTTTCTCGCAACAAGTTGCAGAGGGCGTTACGCACGCTCTGTCTTCTGCAATTGCCTCGTGTACCCATGGAAGATTCGCGTGGTTTGCATGTACATCGTCAAATATGCTTCCAGATATAACGAGAAAACCCTACACTAATTTATCTAAAGCTACCCCATATACACAACCGAATAGGCCAAAATGGAATAGAGTCCGCCTGATTGTAGGTCGAAAATCGGCCAGTGTCAACCACCGGGCGCGCAAAGCATCACGGGCGATAGCGTAAAACGATTTTCATAATTTGGCCAACTTTTACACAGACGGTATGCTGTGTTATAAAATTCATTTCACTTTGTGTGTTATTATAAGTTTTGCCCATTTATTTTGTAAACCGGGGATTCTAGCTAAAAAAAAAAAAAAAACATTCAAACTTACATTCACGATTACTTAGAAGCTTCGTATCTACCCGGAACTTTACGAGAACGGTTCCAGGAACTATAAATGTAACAGGTTTATAGAATGCATTATAATTTTTGATGAAGACACATGCAAACCACACAGAGAAGCATACCTGAAGTTTCTCATGCTCAGTTGTAATTCAATCTGGCGTCATTTCACGACATCCCGGCCTCCGCGCTGGAGTTCGCTTGATTGAACATCCAACGTGTTGTGTGTGAGTCGAAATATTAACGTGCGACAATATTCTAACTTTTCGGAATATGATAGAAACGGTCGAAACACGACCAAAATTTGCAGAAATCCGTTTCGACTCTCTAAGACAAGACAGATGACAAAACAGACGACAGGTTATTGCGAAATTGTCTAACGTTATTCCTTTTGCAAATTACCACTTTTTGTTTCGTTGTTTCGTTTCGTTTGTTCGTTTCGCAAATTACCATAAACCATTCTAAAGCCGGTTACACGCGAGCAAGTTTTCTTTGACAAGTTTCCCCTGACGAGATTTATGTGCTTGTTAACTCGTGTGTGTGAATCACAAGTTTTGCTTGACAAGTTTTTCCTTGACAGGTTACATTTGTTCATGTGAACGAACGAACAAGGTTTCCTTGACGTTTTCTTTTGTAGCGAAAAATGCGCTCGACCGGATTTTATTATTCTCATTATTTTCTGTGTAGGGGAGACCCTACACACAACTGGAACGCCTATAACATCCTGTCGTGAAATGTTGACAAAATGTCAAGCGAGACTAGCAAGCGAGCGCACTCCCGAGATAAAAATGACCCTTTTCCCAGTCAAAAGTAGATCCATTCAGAGTTAGAATTAATACATTACCCTACCATTTGAAGCAAGCAACAACCCTGCCATACTAAATCCCGCTAATCTGCCCGCGTTTCATGCCGCTGACTCCGCAAGGCTGCGCAATGCGTTTGGCAGCTCTGTCCTTGTGTTTGGCAGTTCTGTCCAACGCGCTGCAAGGTTTTGAAAGCGATTCAAATCTTCGCTGCAAATCGACCAGATTTGAATTCCTTCCTTTCACGCGCATCCCGTAACACGACAGTTTGAATAGCCCCAGGCGCCAAGTAATGGTTTTCCGAGCCTCATGCATATCCACATAGCTTTCAAAGTCGAGTAAACTAGAAAGTTTTCTCCCCGCTTTAGGAACTGCTGTAAAATGTGGCATTATTTTCACGACGGCTGATGCCAGCTTTTTGCCTTATTTTTAAATAAAACAGGTTAAAGCTGACGCTAATATGAATCGAGAAACGAAAAGCGACTTGTCCTTTATCGTGTGTCGGCGTGTCCACTGCTCCAATTTCCAGGGAACTGGGAAATGAATCAAAATGCATATTGAATTGCTCATTCACTAGTTCACAGGTTTGCCACTGAAGATTCACCTGCCCTTTACAACAATCAATAGAAAATTGTCATCGCTGATCGGCATGATTGATTGGGCCGCTACATAAGGTTGTTACGATATTTGACACACAGTACCTTCTTGTGCTTTTCTCTGATGATCAGCAACAGTTCCGAAATAAGGTTGTTTAATTTCAGTCTCCTCGCGCCGTGTACCGACACTTTACTACACTCTCGCCTATGTAAATGCCTCTCTTTTCATATCTTCGTGCTTTCCATTAGAAAGATAGCTGCCAAAATTGTCTGGCATCTGTCAAGATTTTCTTTACGTATTACCGTTTTCTTTATGTATTACCGTATAACCATAGCAGTATGTGAAGTTAATGCTAAAATTTTAGTGTGGCCAGAAGTTTAATTGTTGTGACAAACTGCGGGTCGGAAACATCAGTGTTTCTTTTATCGTTGTGGAAGCTCAACCATAAAATGTAGCATAAACGAGCTGCCATGTTTACACAGCTGTAGAAAACTGTGCATTGAGTAGAATATTTATTGCAGTTGACACGCCGAAAACAGAAGTGCGCATGAGCAGACACTTAACTGTAGGCAGTTATTTGCAGGTGACGTAGCAGTCTCTCGGCCAATCGAAAGAGAGGGAAAAAACAATCGAATGATAATATCGTTAACTGGCCGCAGAATTAGCTAGTTACATGAGTGCAGACAGGAAGTAAATTAGATCTGATCATGTGATCGGAAGTTTTATACAACACTCAGTGCCAAAGGGCGTCACTTCCACCAAAGAGAGGAAAGTTCTCCATAGGTTGAGTGTCTGTCTATTACATGGATACGGATTTAGGATTTACGGATACATGGATTCGGATCCGCAAATCCGTATCCGTACATCCGTAAATCCATATCCGTGTTTTACAGACATCCTAGTGTAAAATCTTTTATTGTGACTTTTAAACGGCGTTTAGCTTTCCCACGTCAACGTTAGTCATTTTTCCAGTTTGATTTTCGACAAATGTAAATTTGCAAATCTTTTGAAGTTTTTGCGTGGGTCCGTTCCTACGCAACGGATTCCCAGAATATCCCGCGGGGCGCGGAGCCTAAAAGGGACAAAAACAAAAAATGATGGGGTCGCTGGGTTTGGGGACAAGCTGCAGATATATTTTTTCTCGCGTTTTGGTCCGCCCATATTATTATAATGAGTCATTTCCAAAATACGAGCAGAGTGATTTGGCCCAGTTAAAAAGCCCAGAAGCAGATAATTTAAAATGGTTAATCCATTCGTCAGTGTCAAATGCACCTTGCAAAGAGGTAACTCAATTATGTTATTGACATTTATGACCCATCAAACATTTCCTCTCGCGCGTGATTGGTGGAATCGTGACACGTGACCGAGAAACGTCCGCTCACGAGCGGACGTTATCAGCGAATAACCTCCGCCTGGCGAACTATGGCTGTTTATTTACAATATCCGAACACAATTTTATATATTAATCACAAAAACCCATTACGAGACGACTACCGAGGAGGACATCAATTTATTGGTCGAAAAAGCAGTTCCAGAAAGCACCAAAAAGCTTCACAGTCCCCGCGCCATTATTTGCGCTGCGAGAGGTGATATTTGAAGGATAATAAAGACAATAAACTACTTTTGGCTTCGGAGATATGCACGGATAATTGTCCTTGGACATTATCTGTTCCTCGAAGCTCACAGTTGCCCTCGAGCTTCGCTCTCGGGCAACTGTTCGCTTCTCGGAACAGATAATATCCTCGGACAATTATCCGTGCATATTTCCTCGCCAAAAGTAGTTTATTATTTATATACTGCACACTGTAATCATCCTTACCGAACGCACTAGTCGCACATTGCCGCAAAGTGATATTCGCCTTGGCCTGAGGGCATGACAACTCGACACTTCTCCGTAGTTCAAACACCCGGAATATACGACGTCATCGTTACATGGTACTGTCTGTTTAGGCTGAGATGTACTTCGGTTACCGGTAATACCAGCTTTTCTCCGAGTTTTCAAAAAAAAAAAAAAAAAAAAAAGGCAACAAGATGCAAACAAATCTAGAGGTGAAGCAGTGGTATCTCCGGAGAGAATGATTGAACATTCAAATTTTCGCATGATTAATCACAGCACGACATTTAACCCTCTTCGCCGTTTTGCCGCCAGAATCGAACACTCGCAAAAGTAAACATGTTCACGGAAATACAAAATGATCACCGTCTCGAACTAAGTTTCTATGATCGTGAACATATCTCCATGTGGGAAAAGTAAAATGACGACACTAAGTACTACTCACGGTGGATCTCAACATGCAAATTATTGAAGCAGGAGTAAAAATGAGGCATCAGTCACTTAGAATAATAACATGAAAAATTAAGAAAATCTAGATTGTCAGATAATTTTTTAATCAGGGCCATCAGAACTGTAATTTAGAATTACATTGTTACGCTATTTTTTTTTTTTTTTTTTTTTTTGACTGGGGGATCTTCTTTGAAAAGCCCAGTAGGGCTTGCTAGGATCTCCTGCCACACCATATTTAAGAAATGTAATCACTCTATGTATAATTGATGGTAATCGAATCGAATCGAAGCGAAACGTTGTTTACTTTGCCCTGTTTCTGCCAAATAAAACTATTTCCGCTGTAAACTCGAGTAATGATCAGGTAAAACGAAACAATTCTGGTACCAACACTTCCTTGAAGATCTTGATGCCAGGAATCTTTCACGTAACCCCGAAAGATAATTCAAAAAAGTCTCCAAGAAACAGGAGGACGAATATTCCTATCAAACTCTCATTTTACAATGATAACACGCGTATTATTGCGCATTTTGAGCTAGGAAGGCAACAAAAAAGACTCACATCTTCCCTTACGCTTCTTGAATATTTTCGGTGTGACTTATACATGATCGTCTAACATAGTCAAACTAGAAAATCAAAATAACTCACAGAAATAGTGCTTATTTTTCTGGTACAGACTTTTTGCGTGCATTGCTGAATTTACGGCGGTAAACCTCATAATATACGTCAAAGATTGGATGTTCGATACGTACCAGTACTTGGCAGCTGTAACCACCACAGCCGAGCAGTAAGTTAATGGCCACGAGACGCCAGAGATCTGTCAGGAGGCGAGCTGATTTGTTTCGTTTCGCGCCCGTATCGTATTGAATGAGCCCACAAATCCTCTTCCGTTACCATACAGACTTTATACAACACATTTTGCCTAAACAAACTGCGATTCCCACGCAATAAATAACACTATAGAAGCCCCTCTCATTCTGCCATTACGTGAAATTCTAGCGCGCAGTAGACACACAAAAAAAGGCACTGTAATCGCGCAATATTTAAAAACATGATACCAGTGAAGTTTTATTTTCATGAGACGTCAACTCAATGTTTAGTGGCTACCAGCCGATCAACCAAAGGCTCATTTTACGGATATTTTATCTTCTATTATTTAGTTTCGCGGGCATTCACAACATATGGATTGATCGACAGGGTCGTTGCATGGATACGACAAGTTGCGCCAGGTTACAAAGCCACACAAAGTACTGGAAATTTAAGAATTTAGAATTCACTTCAAGTTGTTTAATTAGGCAAAGAATATTTCATGTCTCCTTCGAGATACGAATCTGTTTATAGGCACCGCGGAAATACGTTTTTTTTATGTAACATTCTTCGCCATTATTATCTAACTAGAGACAGACTTTCACCTTTTTTTGCTATAAAACATATGTCGATCTAACTTGAGGTTTTACAAGCTTTGCGCCACGAACATTGAATTTGCTGTCGTTTCTAAATTTTGTGCAATAATCGCTGACTCGAAAATAAGGTCATCGGCTTTCGAAAAACGCATTTTTGTACGTTGTGCCGTGTAAAACATGTATCGAAAGAGTTACTGAAAAACTGCACAGTGAAGCAATCTCTTGCAGACTCCGTGGCTACCTAGCAAACCACTTTTCCTTCTTTCCTTCGCGACTCACAACATGAGAATTGAAAATTTACAACTTAGAAATCTAGATTACCATCAAGCTGCGCCGGTTAAAACTAAAACAAAATGGGTAAAAACAGACAAGGCAAGAAAAGGCTTAAGTTGAATCCCATACTGAAGAACTATAACTGCTACAACTGTCTAACGCAAATTTGACTTCAAAGATGCTGGATGACAATTGGAGCAGGCAACAGCTGACAGTGACGAGCGAACACATTAGACGAAAGCTTTCTAAATACACAATGAATACAGTATTCATCATAACTACATGTCTCAAATTGTTTGCCTTTCTAATGACTATTATGGTGGACTTGGCTTGAGTTATTAATTCTGTTCCTTCTTAAATGAGATCAACAAACTGTATGCATAGCAATTAAAAGCTAGTATGTATTTGCTTGTTTTCTTGGCCTCTGTGTGGTTATTTCTGATTTTCCTGTTCCTGACCGGAGATAGGTAACAGATAAATAAGCATTTCAGGAAAAAAGCGGTATAAGAGCAATGCGGGGTACGCACACACACCCAAACAAAACAAAAACAAAAAACAAAAAACAAAACAGGTGTGAATTAAGTTTGTCATGTGTCTTTAAAGTTGAGCTCTTTCCACGATTTTAATCCCGAAAATGGCCCTGCCCATACAAGCTAAACTAGAGTGCGCTAGTAATGCAGTGCATGACTTAGAGTATGCCGCAAGGCCAGTTGGCAGACTATTTCAGATGAGGCTTCACTTGACAACCCATTGTCAATTTCAATATGCGTCCTCTGCATGGAAATTATCCGATTATGCGACGTTTGTGATAATCGCTTAGCACCGTTCGTGTCTCATTATTTTGTTCGACATCACGAAGACTGAAAGAATTCGAATTCTGGCGTTCACCCATATTGAATGTACGAAATTATCACATGGTTTGTCCAGGGCCATTTTATTCGGCGAAAGAAAAGCCGGCAATGACGTTTTATTATAACCATGCCATGAAGGTCGGCGTCATCACTATTAGCTCTCTAACATGTCTGCATTTTATCGCCCTTCAATAGAACATGGTTCTTGTGGGTTTATGCTTATCAAGTGAAGTATTGCTTTAAACAAACGTTTTTAAAGACGGCAATACAACAGATTGGGAGTGCCTTGCCGAGCAGCTGTCTTTTGACTTAAGTTGCTGTCATGCACAAATACGTCCGTCAAATATCCCGATTGTCTTGTAAAAGACCTAAAATAGTAACTCCCAAGGACTGTTAGAAGTGGCTCATCAGGAAGCTATTATATAAGACTCAATGCCAAAGGAACATTTCAGCACTTTTCTGAGTGCCAATCATGCTACACCAATACATGTAGTCTCCTCGGAGCCGCTTTTGTGCTCGCAACATCTTGTGCCACAGTTACAATTGAGCCATGATGGCCTTGCAGAATCTCTAAAAACCACTGAAATAGGATAACTCTGTCCCATTGCTGTAGTTTAATCTCTGAAGCATCGTAGTTATATCTTAAGCCTTATACTGACCTTACAGAAGACAACTTGTCTTGGGATTATGCTGAAAAGATGAACAATTAAACATGAGATGCGATTTTTTTTTAATTTGACAGAAACCACTTTAGAGAAATGGAGTATAACAGCCACGGTTACTTTCCCGCGGCGGTCTATCCTCACAGACATGGGATTTTAAGTAAATAGACTAGACTTCGCATCAACAGATAAGTGGATTGGCAAAAGATTAGATACGAAAGCTCAAATTCCTGTTGGATAGTGTTCGAATGCCACAGTACAATACTTAAAGTCTAATGTGAGATTGGAAATATAAAATAATTTATTATAAAATAATAAAGCTCTGGCCGGCTCTAGTTACCTAGAATAGCGGTTAACTGCCGTGTCCACCACTTGATTGTTGCAGACTTGCAGACTCGTATACACTTAGATAAGAATAATCATATTCTTTTTGTTGTGAGAAATGCTGAATATATTATGTGGAAAAAAAAAACAGAAGACACAAGGGGTTCATAAATTAAATATTACATCTGTAATACGACATTACGTGCTGAGCATGTATAAAGCTGTACAACTGCTTCACTTGACATTTATCAAGAGAACCATTCTAAACAAACGGAAAGAGCCGAGGAATGGCAAAAGAAAACTCCTCTACAACACACGATACATCAAGCTATTGTCAAGTCTTTCTTGTGATTATAAACGAATTATTTCGCAGAAGTCATCAAAACCACCCACTCTCGCAATAATTAAACCGCAAACCCTAACTTTACCTCCCCTGAGTAAAGTCTGAGTAAATTTTTTCTTCGACAAAATCAACTTTGGAAAAGTAGATTTCTTATTATTAAGCCTGTGCTAAAGATTAGCCAGTCTCACTTCACAAAACATATTAATTTTAGGAGGGTTGTTGAATAATCATTTCCATAACGTAGTAGAAATAATACTTAAATTAATCAACATTTCACACCTTGTGTGCGTCATATTGCTTAAGTTCAGATAAGTAAGACTTTGAACACAATCAAAATTCAAAAGCTGAAAGTTTTCTTCTGCTCTTTGGCAGCTGCTGGTAGTAATACAGTGTTTTATTCTTTGACAAAACAAACGCGCACACTGTTTTTGAACAGAAAATGATTTGTGAGTGTAATCGCAATTTCAATCGAGCCCCCAAGCAGTCATTTAAAAAAGATGAAGCAGATGTACACAAGGAAAGCTGACATGATTGACGACTCGAATGATTGCACATTAAAATGCAGCATTACAGTATCTTCTGGTTGACGATAGATAACTGGCTTACAATCGTTTAAAGATATATATATGTGAAATCTCAGCTCACTTGGTTTCTTCTGGGGTGGGGGGCTGGGCTACTTAATACACAAAGTTGAGTTCTCTCTCCTTGCGTGATGATTTGATATGCTCTATATGGAAATGACATACTTCTTTGTAATAGATAACGAATTAGTTTAGGAAAAATAAAGATGGCCAATCGTTTTTGGATCTCTATTCCTCACAACAGAGGTCATTTTAATCAAGTAATCATCGAGAATACATCTTTTCATTTCGAGTCGATCTTTTTTGCATGTGAAAATAACTGTCCTATAGTCCAACATGGCCGCTACGTCACATAAACATCAAACTACGAGCCCCGCCAAGAGTTATGGGATGTTCTAATTTTGGACGTTGAGTGGGCGAGAAAACGATGTCCGGTCACGTGGAAATCGTGAGAACATAAATAGTTTCAGTTTAGTCCATCCGGTCGCACGACGACAAGGAAGTAGGAGAATGCAAAGCTTCTTGTGACGCACAGCTCAAGAACCAAACCGACCGTTCCCAAAGATTTACAACTCAACATGAATGAAAAAGGAAGCGGGAGAATGACAACAGTTCTCTCACCACGAAGGCAAGAAAAAAAAAAGAAGACTGGGGAAGGACGGGTGAGGACTGGCTGGGAAACAGAGCCATGGCTCAGTGACATTGCTCAATCTGAAAGTCTCCCCCTGCACGTGACAGTAATTGCCACTTTAAATTCCACTGCAAGCTTCTAGACATACCCAGTTCCCCGGGGGGGGGCGGGACCCAGTTGTTCAAAGGAAGATTAACCCTTTCACTCCCAAGAGTTATCAACTTCAATTTTCTCCTACAGTTTACCCACCAGAAATATATGATACAGTAGGGAGAACTTGGCTTTTGATAGGTTGCTAAGAAAGGTGATTAAACTATCAATTCTCACTACATCACTCATACATTTTCTTCTTAAAAGGTTGAGAGAATCTGCATTTTGAGCTTGGGAGTAGAAGGGTTAGCTAATCCTGGATTTGGTCGAAACTTTGCTGTTTTTAAGACTTAAAATGAAAAGGTTTTGCTGGCAACCCGACTACCTTGATGTGTATTGAACTGGAAAAAGCTTTTAGTTGTCAGTTAAAGTTTGTTGGCCAAAGAAATTGAGACAAATAATTTGGGTAACCCTGGTTTAGCTTAATCGGGCTTTGAACAACAGGGATCAGCCATTCGCCCAGCAGCAGTGCTGAATCTATGATATAACGATGTTCTAATTTAGTTATACATTTCATACCTTACTAGACTCTCCTGGAAGGCTCGAGTTGTCTCTGGCACATCTTTGCTGCCCAAGCGTTCTAACCGGTTCCCTAAGCCGATAAAGGTCACTTTTCTACCACAACTCATTAGTTTCTCGCTCTCTAATTGGTCGATTTACAGTGGTATTGAGAGTACAGACAACGATGCAGACGCCAGCATGTCACGTCATGCCAATATAGAAAATCATGTTTCAATCGGCTTCCTTTACGACAAACATTCTTGCACGTTTTCTAAATATTGTAGTAAAAACAAACTTCCACTGGTTTTCCGTGGTGTGGACTCCTATTTACCACGATTTACGTCATCACGTGGCCAAAATATGAGTGTATGGCCTAAAATTCATAATCCAATCTGTTCATTATACTTGCGTACTCATACGACGCACTGTGGCTAATGTTGGCGGAGGTCAACAAAATTCAGCATGGTAAAACTCTAATTCAGTACCAACCCCCTCCCTCCTCTAATTAAGTGATCGTCCCTTATTTACTAAAACGTCATTTCTGGAGTCGTCGTGGTCTGGTGAACGCGGTCATCCCAACCCAAGCCACATCGTATTTTCCTTTTTTAGTTGTTTACTACACCCACATGCTGATCTGAAATTGTAGGCACAGGTGCTCGACAAACCGGAATTTGACAGTTTTAACGACAGATTGATGGAAATAGTGGAGATGGTCACTAAACTAGAAGTAACCAAAGGTCAGGTGAATGCTGCCGAGACTTACCTTCGCTGATTAAACCAAGTCAGAACACGGAAGCAAGAAAGTTTATTTCTTGTTTACAACTGTAACTAAATCTATTAACCCATTCACTCCTGGAGAAATAACGCGCGCAGCTACCTTCAATTCCTTTATGGGAAGTTGTACGGGAACGATAACGCAACGCGACTCGCAAAAAATAAACCAAATGCGCAGTAATTACAGAAGCGAGATACCATTCCTAATTAAAATTTATTTGAAACTAGAATACATGACCAAAACATATAATAAAAAGGACAAAAGATAACTCAAAAGGCAATAAAACGAAAAAACATACTGTCTTGGACAGATCAGAAGCTTACAAGAATCCGCGTTCGTACCTCCACCATTTTAAGTTCAAACAACATGACATCTCTCCTTTCGTCTTCATCGGTCGAAGGCTCTTTCAGAATTTAAATCTGTCAAAATCTGTTCATAAGTCGCCAGTTATTTTGAGGAGATAACCTTCCACATTTAACAGCATTAAAGGCCATGTAAACTACCTAAAACGTCTGTCTTCTGTTAACATTGACATAAAGTTTGTCTTAAATGGCCCCAAAACATAATTTTAGAGTTGAAATAAGCGCGCAATAGATCTCAAAAATTGAATCGAAAAGCCAAAAAAAAACACGAACTTCCGGTAAAAGCGACATTTTCGATGCATGACGTCACAAGTTGAACCCACGGAAAACCGGAAGTAGCCAAGCAAAATACTTCTCTGTGTGAACTCGCTGTGTGTCAGTTCGTTTTTCTTTCAAACTTCAATATGGTTAAACGTTGTGTCGTACAGTTTTGTGGGAATTCGAACAAGACGGGACATTCTATCCATCACTTTCCCAAAGATTCAAATCTGCGAAGGCAATGGATAAAATTCGTGCAAATCAAGCGCGCCGACTTCACACGCGCGTCGAACTATTCAGTCATATGCAGCGACCACTTCACTTTATTTTTTGTCCGTGAAAGTACGAAAACAAATGACTCAACTTCTGTCTTCCTCGATAGCCACCGCACGTGGTCTGATAATATGCGGGGCAGCTCATTGAAGAGTGAGGGCTCAGGTGTCTGCGTTCCTAATTGGCCGTCAGCTGTCACATGACTGAAAATCCGGAACGACACATTCCACAGTATTTCGAGATTGGTTGCGACATTAGTGTTGCTGCGTCGCCGGTGCTCCGCAGCAATAAACGAATCGTGACAGGGCTTCTTGCAACCACGACTGATTAGAAATTAAAACTCTGTTACCTCCATTCTCCGACGTCTTCAGTACTGCCTTGTAACTCTTCGCGTCACACTCTCGTATAAGCTGTGCGTTGAGGCTGTAATAAATGGTTTTGTAGTAACATTAAGCAAATGACTGAAAAATTCGGGAACGGCCACGCAAGATAATAGATATAAATATATATTTGCTAGGGAGGAAGAGATATATCGTACTTTACTGCGCGTTCGTACAGCATTGATTTTTTCAAATATGAATCGGACAGAACAACCTTGTCTATGCATGTAGGCTAGACAATACGTGAGACAGTAACTACAGGTCATAAAAGTCTATTCAATAAAATATTCTACAACCCCGGCCGTGAAAAAAAAGAAATGAGGAAAAACCGGTAAATATCGGTTTAACGGCGCACGTTTCATCACAAGTCTATTACCGTTGGTCGGCAGCAGCTGATGTCTCGACTTATAAGCTCGCTTCCGATACTTTCACCTCAGCCGTTCACTTGAGCCGAACGCGAAGGATCAATAAAGTCAAGCAACTGGGGCCATTGACAGTTGTCCGGATATTGACACTCCATGTTAGGCGTGATTTTCAAGTTATCCTTCCAATTAAGATTGTGTTAGACCAATGGGGAGATACATACTTACTCACTCCCAACTAAGTTAGCAGCTCACAGCGCTGATAATAGCCAGTTTTTTTTTCTTGTCTTGGAGCAGCAGGTGCGAATGAACGACATCGCTGTTGAACAGTGTTCATGTTTCGACTGGATCATGTCGACTCGACCTATATATCATTCTTAAAACGCTTGTTTGTATTGCCCCTTGATTAAAATCAGCAGCTAAAACAGTTTGTTGGTTTAGTAGCTTATGATAATTGTCTCGGCTCTTCGATTGATCCTTGTTTTTATTTTCCGGTGCACAAACTGATTTTAATTTTGGGTGCAAGTGTTGATTGTCACTTATGGCGATTCAGGATGCTGTAGCACCAAATGAATAAAACCCAGCGTGAAGTTCTATTTGAACACAAATCAAGATTAATTAGTTTGATTGGTTTCGTAATATATTCGCGTGAACAGCTTGCTAAATCAAACTGGACGGGTAGCTATGATGTTAAAGTGAATCGAAGTTATTTTCATATTTTTTCCAAAGTCTTAAGTTGCGAAGAATTTTGACGACGATACTATGAATCTAATAAAGTTGTGTTCTGACGACCCCGAGCAAATATAGATAATCAGTAAAATCACGAGAGAATATACTCAATAAAGTTAACTCGACAACTTCTGTGTATCGTTTTCTCTCGTTCCACTACCTTCGGCTCTGTTTTATGTGGGATTTTTCATTTCTCAATTTACTTTTTTGAATAAACTCCAACTTCAATAAAAACAGATTAACCCGACAAATAGTGCAAATCATCCGCATAATTTACTACGCCGTGGCCAGTGAAAATTACAGTCGATCTCAATGAGAGCCAATTTTAGATAACATTTGTTTTAAAAATATTTGTTTATCCGTCACCTTTATTCCTATCGTCCGCGTTTTATAGACACCCCACGTGTTTTTCCCCTTTGAAAGCCGCAGTTTCTTGGTTGTCAGATGACACTGACCGCAATGCTACACTGACCGCAATGCTCGCGGGCGTGCTCCATGTTAATGCTGTCAACACCCACTTTATCTCAGTCTGATAAAAGCGCCGATGTTTCCAACAACACCTCTTGAACGTTACAGTTGTATTTGAAGTACTACAGTACATATTTTGAAGTCGTTGCAATCCAGTACTGTACTGAAATAACTGAAATAGCTTTAGCCCGGAGCCTTGGAAACCACGAAATTAAAAAATATATAGAAAGAATCTGAGGTGTCTGAGACGATTCATTCATAAACTGAGACAGTTAAAAATGTAGGTTAAAGCCTTGTCCTCACTAGCGCATAAGCATAAGCATAAGCATAAGAATAAGAGAGCGACAGTGGCGACATAAGCATAAGCATAAGCATAAGGATCAAACATGTTCGTTCCTTATGCTTATGCTTATGTCGCCACTGTCGCTCTCTTATGCTTATGCTTATGCTTATGCTTATGCGCTAGTGAGGACAAGGCTTAACAAGACGTTGGGGGTATTTTTAAAAACAATACGACTGATTATATCACAGGCCCCTTGTGGTTGAAGTTGAACGCCACTCAACAAGGGGCGGTGGATAAATCAAGTGATAACAGACATCCTTTCGGTGTACGAATCGATCCTTTTCAGCTGACTGAAGTTCCAAACTCTAGTCGTAAAAATGCTGCTTGGCCTGTGAATAAAGAAACTATAATTCGGTAGCACTGAGGGGTCATGTGCACGGAGCCATAGCCCGGATGTTGTGAATCAAACCACACATCAGAGACTTGTCGTGTCTCGCCTCTCGTATGACAAATACCAGAACAGCGCGACACCGTGCAGAAATATCAAAGTTATGTCTACACGGTTTTGTAGTGAGATCCCCTGCACAGTTGGACTGTGTTAATCAGCCAGTATAGATGAGGAGAAATATCCATGAACACGACGGCATAAGCGGTGTATCTTGAGACTTAAACCGTCCAGTCTTTGGGTATATTCATGAATGATGTCCAGCGGTGGCTTTCTCTTTCGTAGGTTTTTAGTTATCTGTCTTGGTTTGATCTCAGCGCCTTGGGCAGGAGCATACACACAGGTAAGAAGTGAAAAGTGAAACTGTGCCATGTTTCACTCCTTCAGCGTTTATCTGATGTCGATGTTGAATAAGTTGCCACTGCACGTACTCCAAAGTTTAACCGGCTCGTGGTTACTCAATCTCAACTCTAGATTGCATCACAGGTTGGTAATTTTTAAAAATTTCTTTCGAAATGTTTTGCTTAGTAGGAAGGCATCCTGACAGTCCGTAGTGAGGTGGTTCTTTTTTTTTTTGGCAAATTGTCGTTGGTGCGACCATGCTAAGACTTAAAAGATTAATACACTGAACTAAAGTAAAACATAAAAAATACCTTCAAAATCAAAAGGACGATCCAAGGAGAGAACTTGCGCAGAGAAATTGTCGACAGAGATGCGGATAAAAAGCACTTTTATCCCACACGGTTGTGGGATACGAGGACGGTTTACTGTTGCACGATTTTCGGATGGCGTGCACCATTTGAAAGAGACCACATGCAATGTCAGGTTAAAACATAAATGGTTCGTTGATGGAATAAAGCCAGTGTATCCAGACAAGTGTGATCTTCTTCACAGCTAATTAATGTTGGTTTTTCTGCGTTTTTCCTGTTGATAACCTCAGTGTCCGGCAGGATGAGAGCTAATTTGCTTGCACTACCCGTGTTGCTTTTATAAACAACCACATGAATTACCACCCTGCCGCTCACGCCACGAAGAAACTTTCGGCATTTCCGGGTCTTGTGAAACTATAGCCTGGAATGTCAGTCGACTCCTCGGCCCTCAAGTGAACGTTGAGGGCTCAGGAAACGACAGACATTTCAGGCTAGTGAAAATATTTACATCAGTACACTGCACCGACAAACTCTTTTTACAGCCAAAGAAACAACTCAGAACAGAAATCTTCCTAATCCTGAAGTGTCAAATGAAACATAACGGTGTTATCACTCCATCGAAAACACTCACTTCAAACAGCAGTATTCGCGTTGCTGTTGAACGTGGCAGTGAAATGATTGATTTTTGGTCAGCAACAAAAAGATTCAGTCGGAGTTTATTTTTGTATGAGTATAACAAACACAAACATGACAGGTGGACAGATTATAGAACTCACACGTCCAACGTCTAAATTTAGTGTACAAAACTCTTGACCTCTCAATACAAATTATCGCTATACAATTACAACTGCGGCGTCAAAGCATGAAAGCTCGAACTTATTTAAATGTTTTAGATTTATATACATGTCGCCAACTGGGTGGAGCACGAGCCTTAGCCAACTTTTTATGCAAACTTTTACTGTTCTATTCTTTGATCCATAAACCTACGGTGATATACAGTTATAAACTCCCTCTTACGGACAGCCCTCTAAGACGGACACCTCTCTAAGACAGACACCCGGTAGGAGCGGTCCCTGTCGTTTCTTCAGTCCTTTACTCTAACTGAACTCTCTTTAACAAGGACACCTCTCTAAAAGGACAATTGGAGATGGTCCCGAGGCTGCCGGTCCGTCTTAGAGTGAGTTGAATGTATTTCAGGGTCGATGGTCATCCTATAACCTTTAAAGCAAATAAGATAACTTACACCAGGGAAGGGGAGGGGAGATGGTACCTGATTCATGTTATTAACTGGAGTTGTCCTTAAATTACCCGAGGATGGAAAGTACGGCAGTGAAGATGATGCGACAAACAACGAGAACGATGGAAAGTTTTATGAGATGTCTGCCTGGAGCCAGTGTTCGCGTACATGCGGCATAGGCATTAAGTTCCGAGGAATGTTATGTTTGAGGTATGATAACAACAACAACTAGATAATAATAACTAGAAATACGATAATCGCAGATACCCCCTCACTCTGCCATTGATGGGACTTTTATTTTGGTAACTCCCAACAAGAGTAGCCTTTGTTTTACCGAAATGTTAACTCAATCTTTTCTTCGAACTCAAGTGCTACACGCAAAGGAAGGAGAAAAAGAATGGTGTGTGTTATACTTTTGCGTTGAAAAAAGAATCGATTGCGTGACGAAGTACGTATTTCCCACGGTCGGCACGTCAAATTAATTCATACAGTCTGCCAAGCACGTTCTCAAAATTTAATACTCAAAGTTTGAAGTTGGTCGGCCGTCGTAGTACGGGAAAAAAGGAACACTGATTTTCCAATTTTGAATTCATAGGCAGTACAATTAAATAGGCTTCCTGTGCGATTTGTTTTTACTCTGGACTGCATGCACCAGATTCAGACATGCATATTTAATAGGCTCGAATTGTTTTGTATGTGAACCCACTCAAAACAGCAAGATTTCTCCCAGAATCAAAGCAAAACTTGAACAGTTTACTTCAAATTATACACGGGCTTCAGACCCAGTAATGCTTCTAAGGGCTTGTGAACGATTCTCGCTGCAATCACCGCGTGTCAGATTACAGAAAAATAAGACACTGATCTGACTAAATCATTCAAGACTCCAAGTTCCGATTGCTCTGAGCGAATACGGTAGCCGAAACTGGCGACAGAAGCGTAGTAAAACAATCCTTCGAGGGAAAATGATCAGCATACAGATTTTAATACATTCTTGAAGTGATCGAGTTACATACTATACGGGATACAATATATTTGTCACGGTGATTGTTCGGTTTCCACTGACTAACCTTTGTTGCTTGTCCTTTCTAAATAAGTATCTGAGTTTAACACAAAACGGCGTCTGAAGCTCCCGATTTGCTTTCAAGCGCTGTTCCCTTTGCGGAGTTGTCTGTGTTACCCGCTTCTGTTCATGTCGCTTTTGGTCGGCATTCATGCGCTGTTGTCTTTGCGGAGTCTTCTCTTCGGCCCTCTTTTTCTCCTGAAGGTCCCGATTTGCTTTCAAGCGCTGTTCTTTTTGCGGAGTTGTCCGTGTTGCCCGCTTCTGTTCATGTCGCTTTTGGTCGGCATTCATTCGCTGTTGTCTTTGCGGAGTCTTCTCTTCGGTCCGCTTTCGCTCTTGAAGTGCCTGTTCGCTTCTCTTTTGAAGACGAGCTTCGCGAGACCGTTCTGTTTCAAGTTTTCTAGCTTTTAAATTCATTTTCGTGAACGCAGTTACGTACAATTGTTGCTTCGTTCAAATCTTTCTTAAAAACATGGCGGTGACGCTAGTCGATAATAATTACGTCATTGCCTTATTTGGACATAAAAAGGTCGCATCGCACAAACACACGAACATTAGATTTCGAGATGGCGACACGCTTGGAGTCTTCAAATGAGCCGACTATGTTGCATTAGCGTCGTAAATATTTCCCTCACTTCGTTCGGGGATAATAATAATAATAATAATAATAATAATAATAATAATAATAATAATAATAATAATAATAATAATAATAATAATAATAATAATAACATTGTCAAGAACCACTCAATTCACAACCATGCGCAGTTCGCGAGGCTGAGACACTTTGGCGGGCAACAGATTCTCTGATCGTAATTCAATTATGACCAAAGAAACAAAACCAAGTTCAGTACAGAATTTACTTGACTTTTGGCTCTTTGTGTGTTGTTAATTTAAATCATCTGTCCTTATTTGCAGGGAAAGTAGGGAACTTTGTAAACCTCAGAAAAGAGAATACGCGACATGCAACACACAGGTTAGACTGACATTTCTTAACTACTTTCACATGAATTGTACGTGACTTGCACGTGAGTTGTACTTGCCACAGAATCTGCTGTGTTATGGAACGATAAAGTTGGTTTATGTTAACTAAATATATGTAAAAAAAGACAACGCCTTTTACGTTTAGATATTCTATAGGGCGGTTTATCGGAGAATACAGAAAGCACATAAATTGAGAACATAGAACTTGCTCTCGTCAGGTTTAAAACAGGACAAGTTTTCATTTGAAGAAGGACTAGCAGATGAAACGAGTTGTTGCTTTCCGAAGCCAAGAGTGCAACACCATAATTAAGCCAGACGCCTCGATTATTCAAACATAACCCAGAAACACTGGGGTGAATTCGTCTCCTTCCCTGTCCAACGTAATGGCACGGAAGATCTCTCGAGTCAAGTAGCTGGTTGGTTTGTCTCTGATTTCCTTGACTCTAGTTAGAATCTCTTTGATGAATTCATCGGGAATCTCTCCCAGCAAGTTGTTTTCTTCAATAAAAAAGCTGGGCATAGTCTTACTCTCCAAACTATCGACCAGTTTATCAAGAAGCTTGATAAACATTTGCCCTCTAGACATTGTTTCGACTTCGGTGGGTGGTGTCGACTCTAGAAATCGAAACATCGTAGTCTTCAAGTGGTATGACGCTAAGACCTTGGGAGACTGTAAGTATTTACGTCGCAAGGCTTTTAGAAGCATGAGAACTTGTCTATGCGCAGGCGTAAACTTTGAACACAGGATGTTCTCTGCAATGTTGAAACCGAAGCGCCATTGCAATGGTTTGTTAACACTGTCTGCTTGAGGTTTTGCGACGAGGTGACATGGCACAGATGCAATCTTGCTCACCACGTCTTCGTTTGGCCAATATCTGGCTCGATTGACCCACCGATCCTTAAACTTTGCCGGCCACTCTCCTTGAATTGCAGGAGCCAAATCGAATATTTTCTCAAGCCAGAACTTGTCGCCATCGTTGATGATATTAAACCACGTCATAAACATTTCGTTAACGAGTTTATCAGGCCATACAGTCGACTCGATCTGCTTTAACGATCCGTCTATTGATCCATTAAAACTAACTGTAACCACGGGGTAGAAATCCTGCGCCTCTTTGAGCTTCATCTTGATCGACTGCCCACGGACTCCAAAAGCTTGGCTCAACGCAAATTGCATCCTTCGTCTAAATACAATCTGAAACTTGTTGTTAAGAAACGTGCTGTTTCTATAAGATGTGGTGTACTTTAATCTAGGGTCTTGACGATCCTCTATCACGGGGACATCTCTGAGAGGAAGACGCGAGCCGTCATTGACTTTCAAAGCAACAAAAGCTGGGTTGGATTCATCGAGGGTTATGTATTGCAGTGCAGCAGAGTCATTCTCGTGTACAGTACAATTAGGCAAAACCATGATAAAATCCATCTCTTGTACAACTTTACCAGAGGTGTTGGAAAATTCTGGGACATGAATGCCATCGAACATGCTACCTGCCGGCAGTATAAACTCGGAATAGTCGCTGAATCGCCTGATGCTGTTAACACTGTCTTGTATTGTTCGGTGTTGAATCATTGCATGGTAGAAGAAGTCGTCATAACGTGAAATTGCCTGTTCGACTCTTAACATTTCTTTCAGCTGAAGGTTTTCTCTAATGCAACTCCTCAGATACTTTTCCAGCTTTTGTGTTTTTCCGTGATAGAACCTAAAATAATGGGTTCATGTATCATTTTAAATATGAAGAGATACTGCATTCTCATTCGTATGGTAATGCCCTTTTGTGCAATAATCTTGTACAACGTTAGGGCATTGTAAATTAAATACAAAACAACTAAGTCTGTGAGTTTTACAGCTTAGTATGTTATTGATTACTTTTTATTCAGACTCAAGGACCACACACATGCTACTTTTGTAGAATGATATGTGAGATTTACCCGATTTATGTGCACTTACCAAAGCATTAGGCTGATAATTGCCATGGTTGGGCCCCACCTTTTTATCTTCCTCCAAGGAAAGTGCAGCTGAAGCCAAGTTAGTGTAAACCTCGTCATACTCACTGTTCTTCAGAAGCTTCCGCATATGACACTTCGCCCTGATGACTGTAAATTCCGTTGCTGGAGCTATCTGGTTACCGTGAAAGAAAATGTGATGCCAGATGAATATTATATTCAAAGAGTTATAGCTAGAGAGAAAAAAAAGAGAAAAGTCACATCAACTTGTCAAAAGTTGTTGAGATGCTTGCTGCAGAATATCAATGCACACAAGCAGCCAGCACAATTCCCCCTTTCAACTCCCTCCCTCCCCTTCCCTCCCCTTCAATCAGTGCTGGCTCCTTGTGCAGGCATACGGTGTAGGTCAAACATTACTAACTACCCAATACCAAACTGGGGTTAAGGGAAAAATTTGTAATCATCCCAACAATTTTGACCATGATTGCAGGCTTGGATACTGATCCACACCTCTATTTGCAGGATTGTCCTTCAAATTCACAAGATTTTCGACATGTCCAGTGTGCACGGTACAATGACAAAAATATTCTTGTCAGTGGTGGAAGAGGAACGTGGGTTCCACACCCCAGAGGTATAATAATTTATACACAGCAAAAATTTATACAATATGTCATCAGTCTCAATTGATCAGCTGCAAACTGGTTGTGAAACTTGATCTGAGTCTTGATTATATTGCTTTTAAACATTTGGTAAAATATATGATGTTAAAGATCAATTGAAAATTTAGGAATCACATAAAACAACTACAAACAAATTATGTCATGGCATGAAAATATACAGCTTTCATTTCACCAGTCATTACTTCATGTGATATCTCACTTTTGAAAGGCATTATCGAGACTCAAATGGTGAAAGAAAGTTGCCAAGTTTGTTTCGTTAATATACAGCTACAGTATTTACTCGTGTGCAACTGATGTCATGGGGACCACGTTGGAGGAACTTTAACAAAACACTGCTCATTAACCTTTAATGTACTTGGAACCAACATCCTCCAACATGGCCGCGGTTTCTTTGTATTCTGAGTCTCCAGGGATTGATTGCAAACCAAGAAACTCGTACAGAAGTGAAATCAGAATCAATCAGTGTATAGCTATCCGAACAGTGTAATGCCAACTCTTAAGAGGACTAGGTTGACTGCGTCGGCGTGGCGGAAGACAAACTGTTTTATTAACTGTGTGTTGATGAGGGTAATGGAACGCCGTGAAAGAGACAATAGCTAACGTTTCGAGCGTCAGAGCGAATGATATAGCTATCCGAACCGTCTTCGTAAAACACAAATCAGCTCGACAATGATTGACTCGTGGTTCCATCTCTTGAAGACTTAATTTTAACACGATAACTATGCTTACCAAATATCCTCAAAGTTTTCCATACTCCGCAGGTGTGATAACGGGAATTTGAATCGTGGTTTCTCTCTGAACATCGGCGGCTTTGCAGACTTGCACGCGCCATGTTGACTTTCGTTCCCAATCTACCTCGGTAAGAAAAGAAGACTACAACGAGGAAACTGGGAACGAGATTGACCAAGTATATACCACACAAGTGAATAGTGCTTTTCGCGCGCTCTGATTGGTCCTCAATCTCGGTAAATATCCACCGCTATTCACCTTCACTTCGGCTAATAATTGTTTTAGTATATACCACACAAGTTTAATAGCCAACTCCCAAATAGCCATTTTATTTCCGACAAAAGTGGGCAAAAATTGGGCTCGCGCGCCATTTTGTTTTACCGGAAGCCGCCGGGAGGTGAATAGTACTTAATATTCCGAGATTGAGGAGCCAATCAGAGCGCGCGAAAAGCACTATTCACTTGTGTGGTATAGGGGATAATTTTAAAATAAATATTGTTTCCCCTTTTTTTTTTCTCTCGGGAAAGGAAAAGAAAGATGCATGCTGTTTTGCCATCCTGTTGGTCAGGGATTGTATTATTACTTCGGGAGAGCTAAAGACGGAACACAATGTAGCGAGTACCCGTCCCCGTACAGCGTCTGTGTCTATGATCAATGCAAGGTGAGGGAGAAAGAAGTGGGGGTGGGGGGTGACTCTCTTTGTAATTCTTCTTTCTTGGTGATAGATGCTGGCCCCACCCCGATGTTTTAAGTCGGCAAATCTTAGCGACCTCAAAGAATCACTGGGTGAAACACAGGCCGGAAGTACCTGGATTTTTATCGTAATGTTCGATGTTCAAGTTGGCACACATGCAATAAACTGTGCTCTAGATGCTTCACAAGAGTGATCATATGCACTTTTGAAAAGAAAACGAAAACGAAAAAAGTTTCATCTGATTGAAAGGAGAAACAATAAAAATGGATCATTATGCCCTGGTGACCACCCATGCGGTTACTGTCCGCGCAAGACCGAGTTTAACGTTTTCCTCTCCCCCATTTTCTTCTCGATCTTCAGCCCGTGGGATGTGATAAGGTCCTGGGTTCAGGTGTTTACGAGGATAAATGTGGCGTATGCGGTGGAAATAACACGGATTGTCATCGTCGCCGAGGACAAATTTTAAAACAGCCGACGGACTTGGACCACTCAGGTAATTATAAGCACAAGTGAGTGACTTCAAATAAAATATGTTGTGGTTTTGCTTTATCTGCAGATTTATTATTTGCTATTATTTATTATTTGGAATATGTCCATTTTAGGTTATACGGACGTGCTCGTTATCCCAAAGGGAGCGACAAATGTCATAGTGTCTGATACTACTAGAAACTATTTGGGTAAGCATTCAAAGCTGATCTTTTATATGTACAAATTGTGTATTTTATGTGCGAGTCCTTTCTGCGCATGTGAAGTGCAAAGCGCGAGAAAGTTACAACCCTTTCGCACCCAAGGATGATCAACTTCAATTTTCTCCTTCAGCTCTTACCAGATATATATCATATAGTAAGGAGAATTTGCTACTTGATAGTTTGCTCCTGAGTCAGAGATATAGCATGCAGTAAGGAGAACTTGGCTTTTGATAGCTTATATCAAACTGTCAGTTCTCACTACATCACACACACATTTTCTTCTTGAAAGGCTGGGAGAAACTACAAGCATCGACTCTGATTCACATGTCTGAAATCATTAGGTTCCTGGCTTTTCCATTGCTGTCCTTGATTGTTTCGCTTTAAAAAGGTCCCTATCAAAAATTGGCTGCCAAGTTGTACATAATTTATGTTTGTTACTTTTAGCGGTCAAGAGAGCAGATGGCGATTACGTTTTCAATGGTAACAAAATTCTGGTCCGACCGCAGACGTTTGGCGTCGATAAAATGAAACTAAGATATGAACGCGCAAACGACAGAATCAACGAATCCCTTCGCATCCGTGGGCCAACCACTGAAGTTTTACATGTCACGGTGAGTTGAGTTAAAATGCACCAGTTACAGTCTACTATCGTTTTTGCGGACACCTTGGGGACCGTGATTTGGTGTCCGTCGGCTGTCAACAATCAATTAACTATCCTGTTTTAAATCACTTGTGTTAGATCTTGTGTTTTTTCTAACCAGATACTCCTTGTGACGTCACCAGCATCCTGCACATTTGAATACTGGTTGCCCAAGACAGCGGTTAAAGAAGAAGAAGAAAGGCAAGGTACATCTTTTTTTTTGCAAAATTCGAACACCAGTCGTGTTTGTTTTCGCACAGTGTCTTTAAATGTAACTACCACGTTTGTCACTGACTGTCGTTCCCGTTTAATTATTACCAGTTTGACAAACACTGTAAACTCCAAAAAATCGCTAAATACCTTGAACTAATGTCTACAGCGTAAGGTCTGGACGTCTCGGTTCGCGCCGTAATGTACCGATATACTTAACCTATATACTAAAAGTAACTCGGTGATCCTGGCTCTTTTTTTTTTTTTTTTTTTTTTTCTGCCCTCAGCGTTTGCGGCTTCCTATCACGCGCACGAAACACCCAGGAATGGACCCACGGAATGGGGTCCGTGGATGTCTTGCTCCGTGTCCTGCGGTAGTGGAATCAGGGTTCGGGCAAGGCAGTGTGAAGGTGGTCCAGACACACCGTGCCTCGATGTCACATCTCAGATTGCCAAATGTAACAACAGACCTTGTGGACCGCACTGGTCAGAATGGAGTCCATGGAACGCATGCAGTGCTTCGTGTGGTATGGGCGTCAGGATTCGATTTCGTCGGTGTATAGGTTCACGTTTATCCGTGAGAGCAACGTGCCCAGGCAGCAAATACAAAGTGGATTACTGTGACGTATTAGATTGTCCTGAAATAGGTAAGAACTAGATTAATACTCAGATTAAAGCCATTTGCCAGACTAATAATAAAAACTGTTCTTCGCGAAAGAAGAGAAACAAAAAAATGTGTGCGAATTGCGCGGTCCAGTGTTGCCCACTAAGTAGTTTAAGATAGCCGTATTCTGAAGCCCGCAAAAAGTCACGTTTGTAGCAATTTGTTCATCGTTTTCGACGTCAGGAAGAACGAGGTAAGTTAAATTCCGTAGCAATAAGTTGTTGCTATTTCAAAGTTTGCGATTTTGGCAAATAGTGGACGCATGAGTCAGATCACGTGACTTTTCGAGGTTTGCAGGATGCGCTATCTTAAACTGCCTAATGTCGTTCATTTATTCTGCAGTTTATTAATCATTAATCTGCGGTTTTAATGTCGTTCGTTATCAGTGCATCTTCTAGCGGAAACATTCTACATTCCTTGGACATACAACAATAGATTTGTAATGGCTCTTTCCCTCCCCTCTATCTTTAGTTGTCGAAACAACGACTACAAAACCACCATTAGAAACAGGTGTTTCAACAGAAAGCACTAAAATAACATCACAAGAACCAAACGACGCTTCTTTTACTAACGCATCAGGAATCAGGCCGTCGACTACAGCCCAGCCTCCAGAATCTGAAGTCCCCGCAGACCAAACAGAGAAACACGAAAGCAGGAGGAGTTCTTATAAGACTTCTGCTGTCACTGCAGTGGGACAGAGAGAATCGTCTGCATTACAACGGCCATTGCTGACGCAAATTACGAAGACCATTGCTGAAACAACTGCGGAAGTTAACAGACAAGTGGTGAATCAAACCGAACACACCGCAGGCACAAGACAGATGTCGTACGCAGTTACGGGTGCGCCGTCTGTCTCTTCACTTAGCATCGAAGTCTACACTAGTATTGGATTTGTTACCCACAGTACAGGAACTTTAGTTGGAATAATGTCCTCACAATCGGTTATATCATCGCCAGAATCACGCATCCTCTCAGAAGCACGTGCGACGATGTCGTTGGACAAGACCGCGGCGTTTGTGTCCCAAACTGCCTATGGTAGCTCATCAAGTCGAAGTGACAAACCGCTGGGGACAAGTATGACATATCGATCATCACACAGACGAGTGATGTCGTCACATGCGCAATCACTTATTGTTGGCCTTAAGAGGTCTTCCAGCGTAACTTCTACGTCTAGTTCAGGACACGAATCTGTTGCACGCATGCAAAGCATTTCAAAGCAAACACTTGTCGAGGGTGTAACGTCTAGCAGTCTTTCGTCGTCAAAAGTTAAGACCCATCTGTCTCCAGACGGAAGTGAAGCCACGTTACTGGAGCTCGTACCGACGATGACTGTACCCCTGATTAAGGATGAAAGAACGTTAACAAAGTTTCAGATTGCATCCTCGTCAAGGCGCTCAATAATTTACTCTAGTACTGACACGCCTTATGTGGAGGTCGCTGCTACCATCAGGAAAACTGCTAATATCTCACAAAGCAAACTAACGCAGAAACAGTCGCCACGAAGCTTCAAACTCGCCGAAAGTATTGGGTTGCCAAGATTTACAACGTCTCTCATGACACAAGAGATGAGAATGCCCTCTGGCATCAAACAGCACACTGCAACCAAAGCTCTGGCATCATTAAGAATGGAAACTTACACACAGGAAAAGATCGTAGCGCAAGCAGACGTCACAATGACTGTTAGCACCACAAGGAAACCTGCCTACAAAACGGCAAATGTGGATATCCAGACAGAGGGGCCTGGGAACCTTTTAACGAGGATAACACTTCAGAGTAAACACAGCTTGTCCATGACTGTTCCCATGGTTACCATAACATCAGAGATTCCAGTGTATAGTTCATACGCCACTCCTATAATTGTACCAGCCCATGGAGTGTCCATAAAACTCTCAGAAACATTAACAGTACACAAGGAAATTCATTCATATGGCTCCGCCATCAATACCTCTCTTGTTTCTTCACCGTCAACTTTAGATGGCTTGTCAGTAGCGAGCACCAAAGCGTTTACCTCGCAAACATTTGTTCTGGTTGAGCCTTCTTTCGTTCGCAAAATGCTGATAAGCCAGACTAGCCAGCTTGAGAGCGCGAGTTACTCTAAACAACCTACGAAAAGTCTTAATACTACTGCAACACCCGTTTCGTTAGCTGCCAGCACAGGACTATCGAGTATTAAAGCTGATACAGATAAAATATCACATCTAAGACTGACGGAAACAGACCAAACTTACACGACAAGATTCCATATCACGAGTCCCGAAGAAAGGACAGTCGGAATACGTGAGATGATGTCATCCTTAAGGCTCGCCTCGAGCAAAGAGCTTTCGACAACAGCAGCGATGCAAGTTGATTTACCTATGGTCTTACCAAAAAGCAGAACCCAAACGAGATTGTCGGGAAGTAGGGAAACGCATCCTGGTGTTTTGTCTCTAAATACTTCATCGACTAGTCAAGTCCAAGCGGCAAGAGTCCTTGTTTCTAGTCCAGCAACTTTAGACTTATCGTTAAAAGTGATCAGCAAGGAGATAGTTCAAATAGCATCAACGAGGATCGAGTCTTCTTTAGATGGCAAACAACCTACGACCAGTCTCAATACTAAGCCTACACCAGCAATACATGTGATGCTAACTACCAGCACTAAACTATCGAGTGTTCAAGCTGATAAAGATGAAACAACGCACGTCGAGCTTATAGACAAAGACCAATCTCACACGACAAGAATCCGCACTACAAAAGCGGAAGAAAGAACAGCTCAACAAAGTGAATTGACTTTGTCCCTGAGGCCCGCATCAAGCAGAGAACGTTTAACAACGGCGACGATGCAAACTGATTCACCAGGAGGCTCATCAAGCAACAAAACCCAAATAGAAACTTCAACAGACAGAAAAGAACAGCTTAGTGTCTCTCAAAATATTTCATCATCTGCTCAAGCACTGGAAAATGTCCCTGTGACCACTTCCACGAGCATTTCTCACTCTGGGATTATACATCAATCTACAGAGTTGGTTTCAACTAGAAATCCGCTGACCGAAGTGTCAGCAGCCTTTGGCGTAACGCCAACAAGGAACACTGCCAGTTCTACGATCGTACGTCAACAATCAAAAGACGAGAGGTCAGTGAATCTGTATGATTCGAGCCAAACCGCTGTATTGCTAAGCATGACAGCAGTAGTGAACCCAACGTCAACAAATCCGACATCGCGATCTGCAGAGGGCAGACTAATCTCGCCAGTGTATCATGGCGCCTCACAAACAAGTGAAGTTCCCAGTAATTATATCACAAGAAGCGCCCGTGACTCACAAGGCAGACAATCCCATATTAAATTAATGGGAACTGCCGTGAAGACAGGAGACGTCAAGTCTACTACTGCATCTGCGAGAAACACTAAAATGTCCGATGAAAAATCTGACAGAAATAGTACGCCTTCTAGCCGACCACCGAAGCTACATTTATCCCCCAGGAAAAGTATAAAGAGCTCCATTACCCAAGCCTCAATTGTTACCACATCCTTCCCTGACAGCTTTGCTTCGGTTTATGGAAAGTCAGTTTTAATTTGGACATCGCCTGTGGTACAGAAAGTCGGTTCCAGCAACACTATGGTAGACGTTCCAGGTGTGAAGAGCCCAATCTCTCCAGAGATCAGCTATTTGACTCGACGTTCACTTGCATTATCAATAATGGAAACTGATACAAGAGGCAGTGTGCAATCAAACACCACGTTCACAGTACTAAGCACTCCAGCCCATAAGACACGCCTGGTGAACCCAACTGAGGCAGCTGGGGACATGATAACAAAGGGAACTTCTCAGAGAGCACTTAGAGCGTCTGTGAGTGTACCCAGGGAGACCGTCACATCAGAGGGTCCGGGATTGGGATCTTACACAGCTTTTGCTCTCGCATCAGCCCACGAAAAGGCTTCTTCTTCTTCTACCACCATCATCACCGTTGATTCATCACCTGGTCAGGTGCAACCAAGTCTTCCTTCTTCAAGTCCAACGGCTACAACTGACGCATCGTTAATATCGACCAGCAAAGAGTTTACTCCACAAGCATCTACCTCCGTCCATTCTTTAGTTGTCAAAATGTTGGCAAACGGAAGCAGCCTGTTCGAGCACAAGACTGACTCTAAGCGATCCACGGCAAGTCTCAACACTGTGGCAACACCTGCAACTCCTTCGTTCTTAAGTACCAGCACAACACTGTCAAGTGATCACACTGCTACTGACAAAACAACGCATCCTGCAGTTACAAACAGAGACCAAACCTTTTCGAGAAGATTTGTCACGAAAGCGGACGGAAAAACAGTCGGAGTAAGTGAGGTGGCTTTGTCCCCAAGTCCCGCCTCGGGCAAAGGACTTGTGACAGCGACAATAAATGGAGTGGACGTAACAAGTGGTTTATCTGTAAGTAGAGTCCAAACGAGACCTTTAACAGGCACTGAAATGCAACCTGGTGGTTTTGCGCCAAATACATCTTCATCAAGCCACGTTCCAGTCAATGTCCATGTAACCAGTTCCACAGACGCGTCAGACTCAGGGTCAATAAATCTATTAACGTCACTTTCCCCGGTGCGGATTTTACAAACAACAAGTCAGTCGCTAACCGAAATATCAAGAGGCTTCAGCTTAAAGCCAACAAGAAGCATGATCAGTTATACAGTCGTCGCTCAACTTTCAAAGGAAAAAGTGTTGAAGATTCAAAGTTCAAGCCAAACAAATTTACTGGCCAGCATAACAACCATGAGCGCAAAGTCAAGAGATAGAACTATGCCCGAAGACCTGACAGTTAGATCTTCAGAGAGCGTGCTCGTCATACGAGCGGACCGTACGCCACAGCGAAGTGAAAACGCCAACCTTCACTTCTCCACTTCACGAAGTGTTGTATCACAAGAAAGCCAACATAATGCACCAACCACAACTGTGCAAATAGACAACGAGTATTCAACTACCGTGAGAAGCACTGGGTTGTTCAAAGAAATAGTTGTCTCGTCACTTGTGCCAAGCCCACGTGTAATCGCTTTGAGCACCGCTGTCTTCAGTTACCACCTCCCAGTGGCATCTGCACCTCAATCAATGGTAGTTTCTTCGAAAGGAACACTTGAGAACTTCCCAGAAAATATTAAGACAACTAAAATGCGGTTAAAGTCATCTGCGCACCCCTCCGCCACGCCCAGACGCGCCTCAGTGATAGGTACAGGTAACAGTACAACAAAAGCTGTTATAACTTCTACTGTGGATGAAAGGAAACCAACCTTCTCATCTTACTCTACTGGTCAAGGGACAAATGGCACGTTTTTGTCATTTTTGTCTACATCACATCCGTCCCTCTATTTTACATCATCCTCGCAGTTCTTCCTGGCTTCTCCAAAATCTGCATTTCTTCAAACTTCCGATAATATGTTAGGATTGCACATTAAGACTTCCACCACTTCCTCGTTAGCTTCATCGTCGCCAAGTCGTGTACATGAAAAAGTAGCCGACCCTACTCCTTTGAAACACATCGCGCTCACCTCTAAAGCAGAACTTAACACTTTAGTGTCGTCACACTCAAAACATGTTGTGTCCTTTAGCACAGAAGATGTCAATCCTGATCTGTATTCGAGTTCTGTACAGCCTGGGCTGCAAAGCTTTTCGTTCATTAAGACGAAGGAAGTTATTTCTTCTGGTAACGTATACAGTGAGACGCATGAAGGAACGATGGACCGCAAGATACTAAAATCAACTAAAACATCTGAAGCGATGCAATCCTCACAGGTCAACGTTATAGGTGTTTCTGCAAGCAGTGCCAGCCACCTGCGATCATCATCTGCATTTGCGACAGAGCTCGTCAAGCCAGTATTTCCTGCAGATATGTCGTCTGAAGTGATGTCGGATACTGTCACAGCACCAGCCGAGCAAAAGTCCAGTGTACGCCATTACACGACTACAACGAAGAAAGGTAGGACGAACTAACACATATTTAGTTATTATAAGGTTATCGTTGCTTGTGACGTACGGTGGTCAGCTTAGTCGTGTATACTTTAGCTTTCATTCAGGCCTTTAGTGGAAGTGATGTTCTTCTTTTGATGAAATCCCTGGCAGGGACAACGGGAGAACGCAGCGCCCAGCACACAATCAGTCAAACTGATCAAACTTCTGGAATGCCGCCTGCCACATCAAGCATAGGACCACTTACGAGTTGGAGTACATCAGAGAAGCACATTCACCGTCCTGTCACACTCACAGGAAAGGTTCCCATGACTTCTCCGCTCGTTTCTATGGCAACAATTGGCTCAGCAGATGCAAATATAAGTGTCAGGACGAAATCGACAGTTGCCCTTCAATCTTCACCTGCAGAGCAGGGTCCTTCCCCTGTTGTGGTGCGTTCTTCGACACAAGCAGTCGCAATTGCTCCATCGACAACGGAAATGATTCTTGCCATTTTCGAGGTTTCTACAACAAGTTCTAGTGTGTGGAATGTAACGTCGACGGTCACACCGACAACGGAAAAGACTCATGCTGCTTCCGAGGTTTTTTTACCAAGTTCTAGAGTGTGGAATGTAACGTCGACGGTCACACCGACAACGGAAAAGACTCATGCTGCTTCCGAGGTTTTTTCACCAAGTTTTAGAGTGTGGAATGTAACGTCGACGGTCACACCGACAACGGAAAAGACTCATGCTGCTTCCGAGGTTTCTTCGCAAAGTTCTGGAGTGCGGAATGTCACGTCGACGGTCACACCGACAACGGAAAAGACTCATGCTGCTTCCGAGGTTTCTTCACCAAGTTCTAGTGTGTGGAATGTAACGTCGACGGTCACACCGACAACGGAAAAGACTCATGCCGCTTCCGAGGTTTCTTCGCAAAGTTCTGGAGTGTGGAATGTAACGTCGACGGTCACACCTACTACAATCACGGAAGGTAGGCTCATTAGCTTAACCCCTTCACCCCCAAGAGTGATTAATTTCAATTTTTTCCTTCAGTTTCTCACCAGAGATAGATCATACAGTTTGTGAGATGGCTTTTCATACCTTGCTCACATGAAAGTGGATTAAACTATCAATTCTCACTGCACTACTCACACAATTTCTTCTTAAAAGTTGTGAGAATCTATATTTTGAGCTTGCGAGTGAAAGGCTTAATTTTCCCGTCCTAACTCTGTATTTTTGATATTAGAGTGCCCGCCATGCCAACCACTTAGAAAACGAAAGAAAATGTACTGCTTGAGTGATTATGGTAAGTGTTTGCATTAAAATGTTGTCATAAAATTGTCGCCAATTTTGCTCTGCAAATAGGCCAAAGCTCTAAACCTCAGCCAATACGGCTTCCCGGAGTTCATTGCGCATATCCACGCGAACCCTATGTTTGTCGATACATTCAACAAATGCATTTACCTGTTGTGCCTTAAAACTAACCCATTTACAGAAAGTATAGCATTTTATAATTGTAAACTTGTGAACATTTTTCAACTTTTCAGTGTTATATAAGTCATGTGATAAATAAGCGCTATAATTCTGCTCTGTGTTTAGAGGAATGAGAGCTAAAAAGTGTAAGCGAATCAGCTTAATTCCAAATCTGTTTTGTGTTTTGCATTTCACAGTACTCCAGGTGGAAGTGCGCTTTGAGTCAAAAGAAGATCACACACACGAAGTAACATACTTTGTAAGAGTCAAGCAAACTTTCAAGTCTAAAGTAGCATTAAAGGACAAAACGCAAATTTTGGTGACACACGACAAGTGCAGATGTCCCGAGCTTCGTCCAAAGAATGAATACTTGGTCATGGGATACATGTCCGACGAGGATACACCTACGCTAAGACTAAACAGACAAAGTTATTTTCAGCCGTGGAAGCCGTCAATGACGAAGAGGTTGAAAAGCTTGAAGGATATTCCCTGTCCCGACAAGCCAACCCAAGCTTCCGTGTACAGCAGCCCCAAACCAGGTAATGCATGTACAACAGCATCAAACAAACTTAGCTCCTCCAACGCTCTGTACCTTTTACGCCGCGGAATAAATTTTGAGAAAGCGATTGGGCATGCCGGGTATGTTATAAGTAACTATACTGTCTTGAGTATAATCTAAAACCTAAATCTGTTATTATTACTATAGATGTTCACGTTCGTACATATTTTGTTCCGTCGTTATTTCGTTACTTTCTGGTCTTAATGACATTTCTTATTTTCAGACAAATTGGTCACGAAAGGTCCCTCTACAGACAAAGTGACGACTGTTTTACTCACCAAGAAAACTTCCCCCACGATTCCGACGACAAGAAAAGGTACTTTTGGGTTTCATGTACTTAGAGAGCTTCCAATTATGGGGAGGGGGTGGATTGGGTTCAAATAAACAACAAACGTTGCTTTATTACATTTCCGTTCTGATTTGCTTCTTTTTCTTTCGTTAGGTTTTGGGTAAAATGTGATAATTTGCCGGATTTCCCTATTGGTGCAATGTTGCCTCTACTCCTAGTTTTTGACATTTCCTTCATATTTTAATTCCCAGTTGAAACATACAAGCCTGAACCTATCACAACGTTGGAACCCTCTATTCTACCACCCAGGGGAACCACAGCAGGTATAAAATGGAAGGAAACGCTGGCCTAAGCGTGCCTACAGCGAGGCTAACCTACGTTCATTAACTTATACTCTACTACTAACACATCTTATCCGTCCGTTTAGTATAACTTCTGAAACGTCTGTGGTCTTTTTCAAAAACGCAAGTGGATTTTCAGCATGCCGTAGCAATTTTAATGCAAACTAATCAGCACTGAACTTCTGATTTGCACTGTTTTTGTTGCAAGGTAGAAACACAAAGTGCTCTTATCCGAGTATAACATGTATCAATGACGCTTTCTTAACTTTCTCAGTGACATGTGAACCGTGCAGACCGTCCAACAAAAGGAACAAGAGTTTCTGCGAAAGTGACTTTGGTAAGATGGGTAAAAATACTTTGCAATTATTTACAAAGTAACGTGCATAAGGTAAAACGAAATCTTCTACCCTTGACACAAAGAACGGGCTGCATTGGGAGCTGGAATTGCGCAATTTCACAGCATAACATTTTACATTGCACATTATTCCATGCTTCTCGGAAAACCATTCGTTGGTTCTCGTCACACATGAAGACTGCATGATTCCACTGACCTCACATTTCGCCACCTCGACTCACCACCTCTTGAACATTCTATATCCTCAAGTGAGAATGAACTGTCTTGTTTATAGCCGCGTAAGTTCCTTGCCCTGGCAAACCACATTCATCTACTTTTAACGGCGAACCCACTTCAATCTTTCACTGATCGATACACCTACGCAAAACAATTAAACGCTTGTTCTTTATAGATTTTTGTATTCCATTTTAAGGAGACTTTTATTTGCCACGATTCTTCCTTCGCATTCTTTTTCCTCATCCATTCTTTCTTTTTTAACAGTCTTACGAGTGAAGATCTTGAAGGAGTCATACAACACTACATCGGGCGAGCGATTTTACTTTGTCAGAATCAAAGGCTCATTTAAACCTGGTCTCCAGTTCAGACTAAAGGAGCGTATTTGGGCGACAAATGTGCCTCCTGCGTGTAAATGCCCAGACTTTCTTCTTGAAAGGGAATACATTATAATGGGGAATCTGGCACGTCAACAAGACGAACAAGAACCGAGGCTAACAATTGGGCCTAGAAGTTTCGCCCGTGTTTGGAAAGGTGGCATGCAAAAGAAATTAGAATCACTCGATGGTGTCTGTAAAAGCAGCTAGGATTGACACTATGTCATGGACAGTAGCAAAATTGAGGTGTCCAAGTTACAATAGGTGTCTGCGTGGCAAGGCTGAATACTTGATCGACTACCATTGATAACTTGAGTCAAGTCGTTTGTCTCTGTTTTTCGATCAAGAGCCTGGGTTATGACGTCAGAGGAGGGATTCGTTTCTTGTCAAAAAAAACTTTCACACAGATTTTGCAGTTGGCGAGGTGAGAATTATGCCTCATAGATGTGTTGTCGAGAAAAACGTAACCAAGGGAAAAAAACAACTAAGGTAAAGAGACGCCAAAGCGATGCCAGTGCCTTCTCTGACGTCACAGACCCAGTCTCCCATGTCGCTCGGTCAAGATTTCGGAATTCTGAGTTCAACCGCGTGAAAAAAGTATAAGAACGCTTCGGAACGGAGTTTCTTTGAATATAAGTTGCTTAGATCACTTCCTACTTTCATATAAAAACGTAACGTCTGAAGGCTTATAGGCACTTTAAAAGCAGCGTGGGCATATTTTAAAGTTTTATGAAGAGCCATCTTTGATGTAGTCTTATTTTATAACAGAGCTCTTGAATACAAAATATATTACTCGTATGTTAGTCTCGGACATCGGATTAAGATGCTCTAAAACTTCTTCACTCGTGCACCTGATTAACTGAGTTATATGTTAAAATTGCTTTAAAAGAGTTATAGTACGATGCCCTAAATTGTCACTATATAATAATCTTAAATATCAAGCAAGGTTCTATGGAAATTGTACAGAATGTGCGACTAAAAATATCGGTTGAAGAAAAACACTTGTAATATTAATCACGGTCCCTTCAGGATACTGTCATTCTCTTGGTGGTCCTTCTAAACTCATATTACCGTGCAGATTCTCCCAACCTTTTAAAAAGAAAATATATGAGAGATGTAGAGAAAATTAATTCTTCAATCAGATGTCATCTGAACAAGCTATCAAAAGTCAGGTTCTCCATATCGTATGAAACTGAAGAAGAAAATTGAAGTTGATCACTCTTGGGAGTGAAAGGGTTGTAAATGCCACTTGTACTTACTGGGTAATTCTACAAACTATTTTGTTTTCTAGTTTTATTGAACTACAACGAAGCTGTCTGTATGCAATGTTTGATATTTTAGACGGGCCAAACCAATAAATGCTTGCAGAGAAATCCTTGTTACCGAGTGTTAAACCTTTTCGTCAAAATCGGTATTTTTTTAAAGGTTTAGCTGAAAATATCATGCAACAAAAAAGAAAACAGTTAAAATACGACAATGCAATTTTGAGTCTAGATCTGTTTCGTATCTCTAATTAGGTCTGCCATTTTAAAAATTTTGTTCCAACTTTCAATTAACTTCTATGAATCTGCGCATAAATCAGATTGAGACAGATAGTGAGTAATAGCATCCTGAAAGTGTGAATATCGATCCTTTCTTGTGCTGATCAATGCATAGACTATTATATATTACTAGAAGTGTTTATTAGAACACTACTTGATGCTTGGCCTGAAGTAAAGCTGTAATAGATAATGCCGCCATCTTGCTTTGTTTAGATCCAGAAAGTTTGATGCCATGGTAACGTGACGTCATGCTTCAGAACTCTGTAATGAATGACATACAACACAGCAGGTTTCTAATCACTTTATGCACCTGCCCAGAAAAAAAAAAATCAACAGACCGCCATTTCCGAGTGAGAAATATTTTGTCGTCAGACTGAATCGGCAAGAGGAGTTATACATAGTCTTATCCTGAGTTTTTTCTGAGCCCGTACCTGAAACTGTAAACGGTGCAATGGACCCAATTTGGAGAAGTCACGCAGGGCAAACTGATTGAGTTTTGTCATTTGCACTATTACCATACAGAAGCGAGTTTGGCATTGGTTGGCTTATGTGCGAAAAGACTAAAACATTGTTTGGGTTCACTTACAGATCTACTATACCCACCTATCAGTCAAAAACCAAAAATTAGCTAATTATTATTGATTGGGCAAGTAAGCATCATTTCTCCCCATTCAAAATTCGCGAGGACACTTTTCAGCTCCGGTGATATACCTTTTTCGCTTCTTCAAAAAAAAAAACTAAGTGGTTACTATAAATTAACAGAAGATGAGATTATCATTTCTGCTCTGCCAGGTAAGTAGTTTTATCATCGAAGGCTTATAAGCAAAGTTTATGAAACTGTCGCGAATTAATCACCTCGCTAAACTGCGAAAATTGTGCAGCGTTGTGCGAAAATATGTTAGACGAAATAACGTTTAGAACTTGAAACCACAAAGCGTTTTATCGTTTTATAACAAATATGATCTAGATAGAGGATATTACACGGCGGCGCGAAGATATGAATTTTATTTTCGAGTGGTAAAAACAATATTTTACGAACGAGCGCTTCGCGAGTGAGTAAAATATTGTTTTTACCACGAGAAAATAAAATTCATATCTTCAAGCCGCCGTGTAATTTTCTTTTTATTATATTAGGCACGAGTGTTTTACGAGAAATTGCACAAACAACCGTGCAAAAGCGAGAAATGATGCCAACGATATCCTCACTAGTGAGGATATGGAAAATACGCCACTCGGGTCCCGGATGTAGTTTCGTATAGATTTTACGCACGGTATATTTTCCAGTAAAACACTCGTGTCTATATAATAATAAGGAATATTGTCTAGGGATTCGCTGTGCTAAATGATGATACTTGAAACATTGCAGCCTGACAAAATTGTAACCTAGAAAGTTGTGTCCAGTCAAAAAGCACCCCGACAGTGTTGTTATATTATATTCTTTTAGAATCTAAACTGTGTTGCTAATTTTTTCAGTGTAAAACTTTTTGAATTAGAATTGAGATGCAAACACTTCAACATCGCACCTACCAAAACGAACATTTTTTATAAAACTATTTGGAAAAGATGGTTAGATAAACACATTGTCTCAACGTCCCTAAAGTTGTGTAATTTACACCTCAGATAATGTCTGATAAATAGTAAGAATTTTATTTCTCTTCACTTTTCAGTTGTTGTCCTCAGTCCACATCACAGATGCAGGTAAAGTCACGCTTGACATTGTGGCATTCTCGTTACCAGATCTTTCTACAGTATTACAGCGCATGCTCGAAAATGCCAATTTTCCTGAAGCATGGGGTAATTTTGTGACGTTGTTAGTTGCAGGTTTTCGTGTTCTTGGTCACTGGTTCCAAGACGGTTCTGACACTGACATCAGGTAATAAACGCCTCGGTATTTATTGTCTGATTCGATGTCCGTTCAGCGCATTGCCTAGTTTTATTCCATGTCACACATCAAGCTAGATAGCTGATAATTTTATTTTTAGGTATTTTATTATCTTCAACAAGGGTATGTATCATATTCAAAGTAAACTATTAAACATAGAACAAAAGCTGAATAACTTAAGTCTACATATCACCTCCAAATGCTTGGAAACAACACTCTCCCTGGTACCTTTAGTCAAATTATTAAAGATCGATATATTTGTTTTCGCAGTCTCCACAATGGAGCAACTTATACTTCGAGTGGTGGTGTCGCTGGTAACTACAGAGCAATCAAGTTCACAAAAGACAAGTCGTACGCCACGACTCCGGCTATAAACTTGAAAAACAGGAACTTCACAATCGCTTGTTGGATCAAGATGGCTGTACAAGAGGAACGCAGACATACCATCTACGCAGACTGGTATCCTCCGTGGAATTTTGGTTTTTATGTCAGGAAAGATACGTTGCATTTTCTCTACCATAAAGACACAAACCAAACAAGCTGGTCTACTATGTCACTTCATGGAGGAAAAGTGCGCCAGGAAAGATGGACCCATGTGGCTGTCACAGTCGACAGATCGCTGAGGGAAGTCGTTCTGTACGTTGATGCAAAGAAAACGGTCTCACAGAAGTACAAGGAAAACGATCAGTTTTACAGCACAACAAGAAACAAGTTCCAGATTGGAGACACTGGTCATCCGGACGATCAACAGCTGTATGGAGAAGTGATGGACCTGTACGTAATGGATCAAGCGCTTTAAAAACAACAGCTTCGTCATCTCAAAGGTTTGCAATCATTCGCCGGCTCCTACATACATGACCAGCGACAGATATAGACAGACAGACAGACAGAAACAAACACACATGGGCTAATGAAGGGATGTACACACTAAATAGCTCAAATAATAAAGGGTTGATTAAAAAATGACCCGAGATGGGTGGATAGAATAAATGAAAAGTAAAACTAGTTTAAAAGGGATGAGAAAGCAGCCCACGAGCCACAGACAGATATAAAGAATTACTGATACTGTTTGAGATATTAATCACAGTACTTCTATTTATGTGATCCTACATCAATTTGCAGACACGAAGGCGGAAAGCCAGCTGTTTCACTCGGTGGGCGTCGGCTTCTCTCTCCATAGTCACGTGTTTCAGACAGAAAATAACGTGAGTGAATGCTCGCAATGTGTGTTTCTTTGCCGTCTTCACGAAGAATGTGTTTCATTCAACTTCAATCAACTGGAACAAATCTGTGAACTCAACGACGCCACACAAGACGCTGACCCAGCAAACCACAAACCAAGAGAAGGATTTATGTACTTTGAGCAGAGCTCCGCGCAATTCTTTTGAATATGTTGATTCTAGCTGAGACATGTAGGTCATCATGTACTCATCCCACGTTTGATTTTGGTCTGGTAGTGTGAGAGTCGTAAAACACGCGTAGTAATCAGTACACGCACTAAGTGCGACTATCATAGCACAGCTCACAATCTCTCATTTTCTCTCCAAGATCGTACGAGCGAGTAAAAAAGACATTTGTATAATATGCACGGAAAGTGGAAGCAGTGTTTGTAAATTGGAATGAAAATATAGCATAGCTCATGCTGTATCATATGTTTAGGTTAACGATCAGAGTGGAGATATTATAAATTTGTTGGCACTAAAACAGTCAGATCACTGTACTAACGGTCGGGCACAAGATACTAGACGTGTAACATTAACTCAAATAAAGGCATGGACAACCTCTTGCGGCCAGTTCTGCTATTCTGTGGTTCACTATTATACAAGTGTTTAAGAACATTGTCTGCATGACACGGCTTAATTCCTCTAAACAAACTGTGTGTATTTCGTGCGGATCAGTTCATGATTGGCTTGCACGTCAGTGACGTCACAGCAGGTTTCTAATCACATTTTGCACCTGCCAAGAAAAAATTGAGCGGATCACTACTTTCGAGTGAGAATCTTTCTGTTCTTAGATAATCGGCACTACGGGTGACACACTCTTATTCTGAGTTATTTCCGTCCCTCATTTTACCCAATTGCAAAACATCATGCAGAGCAAATTGAGTTTATCGGTCGGTTTATCTGCGAAAGACTAACCATTGTTTAGGTTTATTTACATGTTTGCCTATTTATCTGTAAAGCAAAATTTAAGCAGTTAATTATTGATTGGGCAAGTAGGCATTACTTCCATTCTGACAAAGACCGAAAGTACACCATTCAGCTGCGTTGATATATATCTTTGCTAGATCTTTGATATCTTTGATATATATCTTTGCTCTCTCTTAGAAACAAAATTGTTCAGTACTACAAATTAAGGGAGGATGAAATTATTGTCTCTACTTTGCCAGGTAAGTAGTCTTATCGTCACAGGCTTCTGACCAAAGTTTATGAAACTGTCACTAATTTATCGTCAGTACTTAACTCTCGATCAACTGTGCGATATATGCATGGCGTTGTGCGAAAAGTACGTTACACAATGCAACGTTTAATAGTGGAAACCACAAAGCGTTTTATCGTTTTAACAAGTATAATCTGGCAGGGAATATCGACGAGGGGTCCATTGTGCTGAACTATCAAATGATCTGAATCATTACAGCCTGACAAACCTGCATTGACTTAGCCAAAAGCTGTAAAACCAGACAAACAGCAGCCTTCAGCAGACCGACATGGTTGTTACGGAAGAGATTTCTACTATTTTACTGTAACTTTTATGGGTTATATTTTGGGTAAAATTTGGTATCTACTCACTCGACTATTCAGATTAAAAGCACAGTGTAATTTTAATATTATTTACCTTTATTTACACTTTAGCCAAACGTTTAAACAGAGTTACCATTACGATATCCACCTGCTACTGGAACCAATCAAGTTAGTTAATCTTCTTTACCGTTCGTACTAATGATCTTATACCTTTCGGCCAATCACAACTGAGCGGAACCTTGTAAGTGTTCGTTACTTAGATTAGTTCAACTATAAGTTCAGCGTAATTTACATACTTCCGGAATTGACCTTATTCTTTAGCTGGTACCTTCCCTGGAAAGTGTGAAAATCCAATTAAGTTGTTCACGACCAAGTTCTGGTTCTCCTTAGAGGCGGAGCCTACCTGGAACAGTGTCATTGCGTAATGTTGATTTTCCAATATTCGTTGTTAGGTACTTTTACGATTTTTCACTGCTTAAGACTTATTAACTTTTACACTGGATAGTAGCCCGTAATTTACTTTATCCGGAACTACTTCTAAACTTGGGTTATTCCGTATATGCTGAGTAAGCTAAAGTTAAAGTTTTTCCTAGTGCGTAACGTTATTGAGCACCTGCTACTCCGTAGTCAAGCTGTGACGTTACCTAGTATTTCATTTTCCTGAGACTTGCGTAAGCGTCACTATTTAAGACGACACACACCGGTTTCATTAGGATTTGAATCTAGATCTAGAGTCCACTTCCATCGACTTGCGTCGACTTGCACCTCGTTTTGCCAGGGCTTGAGAGAATTTCTCTTCCCTTTTCAGGTGTTGTCCTCAGTCCACATCGCCAAGGCAGGTAAAGTCAAGTTTGAGATTGTGACAATCTCATTCCCAGATTTTTCTACAATTTTCGTAGAGTTATAGGGTTAATAATTTAGAATGCGCGGGTCAGTAACTGTTTTTAGTTGCAGGTTTTCGTGTTCTTGGTCACTGGTTCCTAGACGGTTCTGACACAGACATCAGGTAATAATGCTTCGGTATTTATTGTCTGATTCAACATCCAATCAGCGCATTTACTAGTTTTATTCACTGTCATACCTCAAGCGAGATAGCCGGTCATTCTCCTTTTAGAAATTGTAGCTCCAACAAAGGTATGTATCATACTTAAAGTATAAACTAGACAAAGAGATAATTAGAAAACAAAAGAATAATTAAGGTCTGCATATCGGTACCTTTAGTCAAATTATTAAAGATCGATATGTGATTTGTTTTCCGTCGTTCTTCACAGTCTCCACAATGGAGCAACTTATACTTCGAGTGGTGGTGTCGCTGATAACTATCGAGCAATCAAGTTCACAAAGGACAAGTCGTACGCCACGACTCCAGCTATAAACTTGAAAAACAGGAACTTCACAATCGCCTGTTGGATCAAGATGGCTGTACAAGAGGACCAGAGACAGACCATCGTTAGCAATTGGAGGATCCGTCCTAGGAACTTTGGCTTTTATGTCATTAAGAATTTGCTCCATTTCGCCTACCATAAAGACTTAAACGATTCCAAATGGTCTGCTATATATATCACTGGAGGAAAAGTGATCCAGGAAAGATGGACTCATGTTGCTGTCACAGTCGACAGACCGCTGAGGGAAGTCGTTCTGTACGTTGATGCAAAGAAAACGGCCAAACAAAATTACGGTGAAAACGACCGGTTTTACAACACAATAGGCAACACGTTCGATATTGGAGACTCTGGTCATTGGAGCATTGAACAGCTGTTTGGAGAATTGATGGACCTGTACGTGTTGGATCAAGCGCTTTCCCAACAACACCTTCGTCACCTCAAAGGTTTGTAAACATTAGATATGCACCGGCTGCCATAACGTCATAGACAAGACTGAGACAAATAAATCACACAGATGATGGAATGAGCGCGCAACTGGGACTCATTAAGGGACGGACAGACCGAATAGCTCAAATAATAAAAAGATGGGTGGGTGAATAAATGAAGAGTGAAAGTGTAAAAAGGAAGAGGAAGCAGCCTACGGGCCACAGACAGAAGTAAAGAATCACTGATACTGCTTTAAAAAACTAATCACAGTTTTTCTATTTATGTAACTTTCCTCAATTTACAGACACGAAGATTGAAAGTCAGCTGTTTCACTCAATGGGCATCGGCTTCTCGCTCCATAGTCACGTGTTTCAGACAGAAAATAACATGACTGAATGCTTGCAGTGCATGTTTCTTTGCCGTCTTCACGAGGAATGTGTTTCATTCAACTTCAATCGACGGGATCAAATCTGTGAACTCAACGACGCCACACAAGCCGCTGACCCAGCCAATCACAAACCAAGAGAGGGTTTTGTGTACTACGAGCAGTCTAACTGAGACATGCGCATATCATCCTGTACTCAATTGATTGAACATTTGCACCTGTAACAAAAGTCACGTGACTGATGACTTCACCTTACACGAGCCAGTGCTTAGTTCAAAAAACCTTGTTTTTCAGAACTACTAATGATCACGATGCAGTTTAGAACAACGATAACTTTCAATCAAATTAAATACTTGACTTTACAGTACCGCATTCTTATTAATAGCCAAAGAGTATCTGTCTGTAGGTCGGAAGACTTTCGGCTTCGCTCGTCGCTCAATTCGACACTCTCCGACCGAGAAGTCTGGGAAATCGTGCAAGGTTTTGCTGGATGGTGTCAATAAAATGCTTATTTAATATCCGGTTTTCTAGAAAATGCTTTGCTGGAATTTGTGCTATTATTAAATGCAACAGATGATGACACATACCTCTGTCACACAATCCTTGTCATGACTTCGCCTCGTTGCATGAGAGCCCACGTTCCGCCATCCCTGTTCATTGGGAAGCTTGCTGAGGACACTTAAACTTTGTCTGTTAATTTTTTCTTTGCCGCTGTCGTTACTTTTCCCACTTCCGTTACAAAGTCCATTCGTCCAAACGCCCTTGAATAACCTTCACAGAACTCTGATGAAACTGTGATTTCGTAACCAGAAGTCAGACATGCCAATGAAACTCTGTTCCTACTCACAGGGGATACTGATAATTTGCAATGGCGATTTGTGCCATAAAACACCGGTAATATGCGCAATTTATGTGCGAGTTGTGTTATGTTTTGCCAATGATGAAGGTCACGTGAATTCACGCAATCCAATGGGACTCTGCCCTCCACTCAACTCGAACTTTGTCCTACAGGATTTTCGCAATCACACAATTACATCACCACATAAATGGTAGGTCGCTTTTCATTGGATAGAATAAACCTTGCATCTCTTTTATGCTTTCTGATTGGTTGTTTCGTGAATGATCAAAGTCCATCATCCTACGTTATAAAAATTTAGGTTTTATTCTCGCCGATCAGTTGTGGTTTCGAGTGTTAGGAATACAAGATTTGAACTACAGAAGCTTGAGTGTTCGACGAATATCATTGAGATGGCAGCAGAAGTTGAAGTTCCTCCCAAACCAGTGGATGCTGGACCTCTGGAGTCATCGGAGTCGGGGGAAAAATCGTTTATTTCTCAGGTGTCCGACCTTCCTGTGGTAATGGAAGCTGTAAAACAACTTGGTTATTTGTACAGCAATGTCAAAGAGAGAAACTCCGTTACCAAGATGGCTTGTGAAGCCGGAGAGAGCACTCTCAATATGGCAACCTCGGCCACTATGCCTCTGATTCAAGCTGCTTCGAGCAAAGCGATGTCTATCAAGCAAGTCGACTACGCAGGTAAAGAAATATGATCTCACGTCTTGTGCCACGTTTACTTTCGTTTTGTCAACCAACAGCAAATGTTTCGTGATTTGCGGTCGACTTTTTTCGTTTGTGTTTGACGATCATTGATCACGACGATTTACTTCTGTAAAATATGATTTACACATTCTACTGCACGTATGGATAGTGCCATGGAGTCTACCTTTGGACCCAGTTGATCAAGAGAAAATTTTGATTCTTTTGAGGCGAAACAGTAAACAGGACTTCCTGTAAACTTACATAATTGTGATACACAGCTGTTGTGATCTAACTACCAACAGCACCAGTGCTGTATGTTCAATCGTGTAGTGTTTACTGTTTGTCACGCACAGAACAAAACCACAAATTTTCGCCCAGTCATATTACCCGTGATGTTGCAACAAGATTAAACTATTGTGAAATACTGTCCTTGCTGGACCAGACAGACGCCAACATTTCACCAGACAATTTTTGGAAAGTTGAGATAAACTAGATAAATGCAAATTTTTATTATCATTTTTTTTGCATGAAAGTCCGAGACACATCATATTACCACAATATTACCAGGAGAGTTTGGAATCTGACCATCATGAAACTGAAATAATATTTTAATTACTTCAGCTACCACAATTGATTTTGTTGCATCGGAGACATTGGCAAAAGTTGAGGAGAAATTGCCAATCATAACCAAGACACCGCAAGAGGTAAGATAAAGAAATTTAAGGTGACTACTGGTGTTCAGAATTGATTATGACATGATGGTAACTATCATGTTGCTTGGTGTATTCTTGTGGGACTGCTTAATTTGCCAAGTGTGTCATGCAGACTTTGTGATGCAGCTGTACTAAATAGATGTTCTAAAAGCGTTGTTTGTCATTTCCAACAGATTAAGGAGACTGTGACAACCACTGCTACTGAGTACTTTGAAAAGGTGCAGAACTGTGCGATGGCCAAGATGTTTGTCACCCAGGCAGAGAACCTGGTCTCGCTTACGGAGCTTGTGACTGAGATAGTTTTGCCAACCGATGGAAATTGCAAGGAGGACATGGAAGAGCTGGAGACATCAGGAGAAGACAAGGGACCCATCAATAGGACCAAAATGGTGACACGCAGACTGGCACGACGCAGCAAAAGAAAGCTGATGAGCTACAAGCCTGTTCAGCTGAGCTTGGATGCTGTATGTAATCTCTCAATCTTGCTCTCTCTCTCATGAGATGTTTTTGTTAAACTAGGAATATTTATTGATAAAAGATAGTTTGTAATAGATAGACAGTTCTTACCAAACTAGGTCAATACTAATGAGACCAATGGCATTTATTGTATACACCTGTAAATATAGTTACTCATTCAGTCTCTCCTAGTGACATGTTTTAAGTTGTTTCCCATGTTGTCAGCAGGTAAGCAACGTACAGGAGCGACTGTCTGGCATTGTTAGTACGTCAAAAGATGCGGGAAAGAAGGTGTTTGATGCATACATGTACATTCCCAGCAAGGCACTTAAAGTCTCCGGAACAGTGATCATCAGTACCAAAGACTTTGTCTTTGCATTCAGCGAGGTGAGAAATCATGATTTTTATAGCTGGTGATGTGGACAAGTTTCTCTTTAATGTTACAAAGGATGTGTTTTGTCAATATAGCCCACATACTTGTTGGTTGTAGAGTCTCTAGTCATTATGTGTAACTCGTGTCTTGGTTGAGTTCTTGTAACAAACCCTCTTTTCTGTCAGGTAGTGAATTTGAGGAATGTTATTGCCAGAAGTGTTTGCACCAAAGCCTTCAGTGCATTGCTTGTACATGGAATAATAGTCTCTTTCTTTCCAGGCCCACAATGTGAAGGATATGCCTGCTGCCCTCCTGAACATGACCCTAAAAGCCACCGAACCACTTGCCGATATCAAAGACAAGGCCCTGGCTTACGTCTACATCCCCAACCAGGCCATGGTGGATTACGTGCTTTCCTCGCGTCCCGTCCAGTGGATTGTCCCAAAAATTGTGGCAGCCGAAGAAATGGACATCATCCTCGACGAAATAGAAGATGAAGACACGGAATCTGAAGACCTCGAAGATGGTGGATCATGAATTTATAGTGATGCCCTTTAAAAAATATATGATGTATTTAAGAAGTGTAAGACTGCAAGTAGTAATATAGTAGTACCAAGTGATATAAGTTCATGCTGCAGTGAAAATGTTTGGATAATATATCAGCTAATATGTTATACACAACCATGTTATAAATTTAGACGTGGATGCTTCATTATTTCAACAGTGATTTTTAGCCCGCATTATTCTGAGATCTTATTCTGAATAGGAATTACAGAACAAAGATAACTAATGGTGGAAATTACCAAAGGAATATGATCACCATCTATTCTAAACAAACTCTTGTTTCATTTACTCTGCTATTGGGAGCAGAATTAACAGAAACTAGTTTCACTCTCTGCACCCCATGTATTCTCATTCTAGAATAGTTCCAAGAAGAAATGTGTGCTTGTATGATTTATATCTGATTTGCACAAAATTAAAAAACAAACAAATATATTAACAGACTTTGTGTGACTGTAAAACCAATAATAGTCATGTGATAGACTTGGTGTTTGTGCTTGCTGTGCATTTTGATTGAAAATTAAGTTTTACAATATTATTGGCCAATCAGAACAAACCTTTAGGCTACTGTCTAAATGTCTTTTTTATAGTAATAAATCCAATATCACATTACGGTTTTCGCTTAATAAAAAATGGTGCACCTTTAATTGGCTGATGCAGCATTTGGCGTAAAGTTGATGAAGCAAGGTTGAGGGGGATTTGGTGGAGGCTGGACCCGAGAGATTTCGGTCGCGTGAGGTTTTCCTGGTATTGTGGCTACAGGCCCATCTGTTCAAAGGCCTGAATTTGAATTCTATTTAGGTCCCCCTTCCCATCAACTAAAACAAAGAAAACTGGCTGTAATAGGCCATGTCTGGGATGTCTGGGATGTCTGTTGTCTCTGTTTCAAAACAAGGTCTAGTGCGAAACCTTTCATGAATTTCGTGTACGTCAATATCACTTTCATAATTAAGGTTTCGCACTGGGCCTCGCTTTGAAACAGACAAATGACGTATTCACAAATCGAAACTCGTGTCAACACAACTTCGGATATTTCTGATGCATGGGCCACTGAGTCCAAGGTTGTGTTCAAAATTACGTCTCGATTATATACCAAGCAATGATTTGATGAATTGTTTGGAAACCTATGGCCACACCTGACTACCGCAGACAATTGCATGAACAGCTTTATCCTGATATCACTGAATAAATTTCAGTGGCCAAATTGCATAAATATGCATGCTTTGTATATTTGTACAGTAGTTCAGATTGATTCGTTCTCAAATTCTCGCGTTCGAGAAAATGATAGCTCTAAATGGTAGCGCTGCAAGCATTAACACGCGTTTTTTCCGCTCAACATGATGTCGAGGTTTGTAACGCAATGACGTCACGTGTTGCCCACTGCCTGAACGGAATGAAATATGCGCCCGTTGCACCACGGTTAGAACGATGCCTGCTCTATCACTTTCACTAGTAGCAACTCAATACTGGATAAGTCATATTAGTTACCATCATGATAATAAATAAACGAAGCTTGACTGGTGTGTTTATCTGCCATCCGCATCACGGTCTTTGTTGACACAGTATTTATTTTTCATCACAACTGAGTCCAATACGACCATTCCAGTATTCAGTTGCCGTGACTTGTTTGGACCATAGTCCCTTCTGCTACTGGCCTTCTGAGCGACTGTTCGTATTTCATACGTTGTCCTGAGTTGACGCTGAGTATTGAACATTGATATGGCACAGGATCCCATTATAGTTGAAGTTCCACTTAAACCTCTGAATTCTGGGCATTCAGGGTCTCCCGAAGAAAAGTCGTTCCTAGCTCATGTGTTTGAGCTCCCTGTCGTTGTGGAGGCTGTCAAAGGATTTGGCTGGTACTATAGCAACTTCAAAGAGAGGAACTCTGTGACGGCTATGGTCTGTTATGCCGGAGAGAGCACTCTTAACATGGCAACCTCGGCCATGCCTCTGATTAAAGCTGCTTCGAGCAAAGCCATGACTATCCAACAAGTGGACAACGCGGGTACGTACATGTACCCCCCCCCCCCCCCCCCCCCCCCTCCTCGGAAAGGGAATTCCTACATAAAAGGGTATAGGGGTGCTCGTCGGGAATTTTTGTTTTGGCCTCTAAAATGGGCGTTGGCCCGAGCGTATTTTCACCCCTGAAAGATACACCAATAAAAGCATACAAAGTGACATCCATATATTATGTCACAACAAACAATTTAACTGTTAAAACAGTTTTGTCTGGGAGCGTGAAAAGTCCATTCGACTGACGCCCGACCCCTAAAAGGTACCACGTTACATAAAAGTGTCAGCGCTTGAGCTTGAGCACCCTAAGCGGTACTAAAACCCGTGATTTTGACCCCTAAAAGGTACGACGAGCATCCCTATCCTTTCTATGTTAGGAGTCCCTCCCCCCCCCCCCCCCCCCCACCTCTCAAATTGTAAAAAATTGTATTATTAATTTATTTGAATGAAGTCTCTGAAACTGATCGTATTATCACAATCTTGGAGAGCTACTTAGCAATCTGACCATCATGAAACTGAAATGATACCTCTTGATATTTCAATTACTTCAGCTACCACAATTGATTTTGTTGCATCTGAGACATTGGCAAAAGTGGAAGAGAAATTGCCAATCATAACCAAGACATCGCAAGAGGTAAGGAATCTATAGTCTATAGTCTGTAAGGAAATAGTATTGGTGTACAGAACTGATAATAGCATGGTGATGAACTGTTTTGTGTGCCTTGTCATGCAGACTTTGTGATGCTGCTGTACTAAATAGATGTTCAAAAAGCGTTGTTTGTCATTTCCAACAGATTAAGGAGACTGTGACCACCACTGCTACCGAGTACTTTGAAAAGGTGCAGAACTGTGCGATGGCCAAGATGTTTGTCACCCAGGCAGAGAACCTGGTCTCACTTACGGAGCTTGTAACTGAGATGGTGTTGCCAACCGATGGAAATTGCAAGGAGGACATGGACGAACTGGAGGCGCCAGAAAACAAAAAAGGGTTTATCGAGAGGACCAAGATGGTGACTTACAGGCTGGCACGACGCAGCAAAACGAAGCTGGTGAGCTACAAATCTGTTCAGCTGAACGTGAATGCTGTAAGCATTCTATCTTGGTCTTTCTTTTCTCCTTTTCTCTGTATGTCTTTATCTCTGTCTATCTATCACTCGCACACACGTACACGCAAACCCAATGTCTATACCTTTCCTCTTAAAGTCTGAGGGATACTGTTAAGTTTGGGTTATTGTCAAGCCAGTGCATTGCCTGTACATGAGACAGTATAGATCAATTCTTTCCAGGCCCACAATCATGTAAAGGATATCCCTGCAGTCCTCTTCAACATGACTCTAAAAGCCACTGATCCGCTTGCTAACATCAAAAACAAGGCCCTGGCTTATGTCCAGATCCCTAAACAGGCCATGGTGGATTATGTGCTTTCCTCGCGTCCTGTCCGGTGGATTGTCCCAAAAATTATGGCAGCCGAAGCCGAAGAAATTGAAATCGCGTTGAACGACATAGAAATCGAAGATATGGTGGTGGAATCCGAAGATGATGAATGTGGCGACTCGGGAGAGGAAACTGACGATTCCCTTTAATCAAGACAATCACCTGACATTTTTAGGAAATGTAGCTTGCTGCCATGTTACACTAACGTTCGGTCCAAACCACTGAACTTATTTTTCTCCTATCTCTGACTATAATTAGATTCATCACACAATGTGCAGAACTGTGTGGATAAAGCGAGGGCTGATTGAACAATAAATTCTTACTAAATAATTAACTTGCACATTTTCTTTTAGGATTCTTTACGGGCACATTCTCATTTAACATTTTTTCTTAACCTACTAGTGATTTGATGATGGTTAATAGAGCGGCAACTGCCGGAATCCAGTGAAACTTACTTCTTACTGGAAATGTCTAAATGTTCTAACCTTTCTTCACGCTGCATTGATACAAACGACCAAACTCGCTGTCTTTGCGCCCCAAGAGGATCCTGGGATCGTCAAACTCCACGACCTTCCCAGCATCCATCACGAGCACTTTATCATAATCCAAAATGGTTTCCAGGCGATGCGCTATCGTCAAGATGGTGCGACCTTTCAGTTTGGAACGTATCACCTCCTGCAGAAGACGGTCAGTTTTCATGTCAACGTTGGCTGTCGCTTCGTCCAGAACAACGATTTTCTTGTTTTGCAGCAGAGCGCGAGCCACACAAAGCAGCTGGCGTTCTCCCACACTGAAATTGCCGCCTCCCTGAGTCACGTGACTTTCTAGCTTGTCTGGCAGCTTTTGTACCAGCTGCTTCAGGCTCACGTCATCCAGGACATCCCAGAGTGCTTTGTCGGCGTACTTGTTCTCGGGGTCGAGGTTGAAGCGCAGAGTTCCTGTGAACAAGAGTGGATTCTGGGAAATGGCGGCGACCGCTGATCTTGAGTCTTGTAGGTTTAACGCGCTAATGGCAACGTTATCAATCAGTATGTCTCCTTTTGGTTCGGGCATTCGGAAAATGGCGGAAATGAGAGAAGATTTGCCTGCACCTGTCCGACCAACAATTCCAATTCTCTCTCCGCCATGAGCACGAAAGTTGACATCTTTAACAAAACAGAGGAAACGAAGATGAAATACTTATAGATCAAACAATTGGGTATAAATATAGATAGAGAAGCAGACAGATTAGTCAGACAGGTAGAATAGAATACACAAATCGAAATAAATGTGTTTTGCACGGTCGTCGGCAGATTAATTTATAAATCTGGGCCCGGTTGTTCAAAGAGTGGATAGCGCTATCCACAGGATAAATCCTTATCCTCTCGACTGAATTAAGCTTAATGGTTAATTCTATCCACGGGATAGCGATTTATCCGGCGAATAGCGCTATACACTCTTCAAACAACCAGGCCCAGGATATTAAATCATAGTTTGAGTCTCGAATCGAGAAAGAAAGTACCTTACTGGGCCAAATCTTAGACAGATGACTCGCTAGACGTTGATCGAGTCTTATCTTTAAGGGAATTTGATATAGCTTTGCATGAAACCCTTTCGAGACGCACAGACAGACCTGTTAGAATTTGCGGTCCCCCGGGGTAGTACTGATAAACAACTTTGTCAAATGCCACAGATCCCTCTTTCGGCCATCCATCTGGGACTTTTGCCCCGTATTCATACCCCGGCTCGGGCTCCAAGTTTGAATAGGTAATCACTCGCTCCACTGACGTCATGAAATTCTCCGTAAAAGCGAACTCCACGAGAAGTGAAAAGACGTTTCCACTGATGTCCAAAGCATAGGCAATGGAAAGTCCTACCAGAGCTACACAAAGAATAAGAACATGTAGGTATTCAATAAATTACATGGAACTGATCGATCAGTGGAGTAGTAATAATAAATAAATAAATAAATATCGTTTATTTAAAGTCGAAGCATTAGGTCCACCACCCCCAAACCGCTCGGCCCCAAGTCAGTCTCGTTCCCAGAGCCACTTTATCTCTCACGGCGCATGCTCACTGCAGAACACTTAACAATTGAACTATTTTAGTGAGCGTGCGTTGCACATCTTTAGCTCTATCGACCATTCAGTATTAAGTATGTTTTCCACTGTACCTCTATCTTTTGAGGTAAAAAGCACCGCAAAAGCCACCACTGTTAGATAAAGAGTAGAAAGAACTTCGGCTCGCAGGGACAACCATTGTTCGCATCCAGCAAACACCATCAATGCGTTATTCACTTTATCTCGATACCTGGGGGTGCAAAATGATAGCAATTACTTTAGCTTATCGAAATGAAAGAATCAACTTTACCTTAGCCATGACTAATAACTAAAAAGATGTAAGAGAAAATCTGATTGGCATTTTTTACCTGTAAAGAGAGTCGAGCTGCGACTCTTCCATTGAGTATGCGCGTACAACAACAACGCCATCAATTGTTTCCGCAATGTGTGCGTACAGCGGACTGCAGGATATCGCCTCCAGTCTCTTCACCTCGCGCGCTGTCCGAAGGAAATAACCAGCGAGCCATGTTAACGACGCCACAAGGGGAACGCTGGCAAGGATGAGCCACGGGTTGATCACCGACACCAGAAGAATGCTCGAAGAGAACTCAGCTACAAATCGCAAGAAATCAAGGCTAGTACCAGGGAGAAATTCGTCCATGTCTCCGACAGACCTTGAGAACCGGTTCAAGATTCGACCAGAAGGATTGGTATCGAAGAACCGCACGGGAGTCAACAGAAGACTGGCCAGCATCCTACAGTGCAGCTTCTTTGCGGCCCTCAGCGCACAAATTAATACAAGAAACGCACGAACAAACGACAACATGAACGTTCCTAGTGAAAGTGCCATGTAGATCAAGAAATTAAGATTTTCTTTTTGATCAGCAGGGGATTGGTTTGTCCACCTTGCAAGCCACACATTGGCGGAGATAGACGCTCCTGTAAAATAATAGTAATAGTAATAGTAATACAGTCGAACCTCGCTATTTCGAACTCGGTTAATTCTAAGTCCCCGTTATTTCGAAGTCAAACAGAATCCCCTTGGATTTATTTTTCAGTCATTTACTATCGGCTATTTCGAAACCCCGCTATTTCGAACTTTTTTTCATGTCCCGTGCAAATTCGAAATAGCGGGTTTCGACTATAGTGAAATGAAATGTGCTAAAGCTAAACGTAGTCCTTCAGTGGCACCGAGAGCCAACGCTCGATACTACGGTGTAAACTTCTCTAACGACGTTTAAATTCTCCTACAGTAACTTTTCTTGTGACTTATCATACGTTTTCTCTATTCAATATTGGATTACTTGCCTAACAAGAAATGGGAGAGCCGCAAACACTTGATCTATCTTATTGAAGTGTGACACGAAGTAACACCAGCAGAACAAGCAATAAATAATATAAATAGCACTCTTCCAGTATTAGTATTAGTACTAACTAGTTGGAAGTACATATTCTAAGTTCTAAGTTCTAAGTATAAAAGCGATCACTCAAGTGAACTCAACACACTCTGCCTGGTGCAGTTGGTGTATGTGTCATACCATCAGTGTTTGAAGTTATTTAATCGATTCGTGTGCAGCCTCTCTTTTTTTTTTTTTTTTTTTTTTTCAATTTTCCTTTTATTTTCTCATTGCCTTTACCTTCAGGTAGAACTAATGCCATAACAACTATCCAAAGACACGCCAGTGGGATCCCAGACTTGACGTACGTCCAGTATGTGTGTCCAGACACTGAACCAACTTCTCGATCTTCTTCCATTGTTTGGAATCCTTCACTATCACACGGGTCACTCGATGAAGCACCTGGTTGTCCATTCGTTTCCTTCCCATCCACTCCCTCTCCACGAGAAGTTTCTTTCTCATCACACTTCTGAACAAGGTCGGCAAAATATTCATCTGAGGTCAGTAACTCGTCATATTTGCCCTGGCATCGAACTCTGCCATTCTGCAGGACAACAATGCAGTCGGCTTGTTTAAAATACTCCACTCGATGGGTCACAAGGACACGCAGGGTGTTCCCAAGATTCCCCAAGATGCATCGTTCGAAGATATGGCGTCCAACTTTTGCGTCCACAGCACTCAAGGGGTCGTCAAGGAGATAAATGTCGGCATCGGAATAGACAGCGCGTGCTAAATTGATACGCGACCGCTGACCGCCGCTCAAACTCACACCGCGCTCTCCGATGAAGGTGCTGTCACCATCAGGCAGAAGGTCAAAGTCTGCTTTTAATGCACATACCTCAACTGTCTGTCGATACTTTGATTCACTGAGACTCCTCTCAAAGAGAATATTTTCAAAAATAGTTCCTGAGAAAAGCCACGGTGTCTGCGGAACATAAGCTATGCTCCCGTTCAGAAATATGTTGCCATCCTTTTCCAGTTCCCCTAGAATTACGGTCAAGAGGGAGGATTTCCCGCTTCCCACAGCGCCGGTGACGACGATCAGTTGGTTACCATGGAAACTAAGGGTGACGTCATCCAGTAACAGGGCACGCTCGTGTCCTTTACACGTCACGTTCTTCAGAACAAGCGACGGAACGTCAGGGGTTCGTCGACTCATCTTGGTGGGGTTGTCTAAACGTTTTTATGTAATGATAGAATGATAATAAGTCTGTATAAAAACTAAGTTAGTTGATTATTTGTTGGAATAATAGTTTCCGAGGTCACACAATAACAAGATGAACAAAGATTCTCTCTCTCTGTTTCGCTAATTACACTAATTGTGTCACCTTCTTCCCACTGGCTTCCCCTAGAAAGGAGCGGCTGAGTTCCTTTCTGGTCACTTTTTGAAACATCGAGCAAGATGTTCTGCACTCTCTCGATTGTCACCAATGAATCCGCCAAGTACATGACAGCAAATGAACAATCTTCCAACGCTGGTTTACGAATGGCGGACATGAAGGCGTAGATGGTAAAAACGTCTTGGGCAGTCAACGTGTGTCCCCGTAAAACCATAAGCGCAATTGCAAGCAGCGTTGCTGTGGTCGCAAAGGAAGACTGTAGCGCCACAAAGATCGCATATACGGTGTTTTTCTTGAAGATCGCATTTATTTCGCGCCTGTGGACAAATATGATGGAAACGCATGAGAAAGCGCATGATGAGACGCAGGAAACAACTAGACTAATATTATAAATAGAATAGAGGATACCAAGAAATCATCGTGGGTGTTTGGTATCTCATTCGTATTTAATTATTTAGTCATTAATACATTATTATTATTATTATTATTATTATTATTATTATTATTATTATTATTATTATTATTATTATTATTATTATTATTATTATTATTATGTAGTGAAATTGGAAATCTCAACGATGGGGTTAAGAGCTTAAAGTACAAGTAAATATCACGTTACCTTCGAGTTTCGCCGACTATTTTTTCAAACATCATCTCCCAGCCATTCATCTTCAAGGTTCGAATACCGGAAATGACGTCGGAAATTACGCGCAGGCGCGCGTCTGTCAAAACCGTGGTTTCTTTGCGCAGACTCTGCACCAATGGTTTCATCCTGCTTTGGAAGATCCACACAAGCAGGACAAAACTCACGCCAACAACAGCCTCGGCCCCCACCAACTGCCACAAAATCAAACAGGCAAGAAGAAGCTCTACTGATCCTGTTATTGCCATGGGAACGTAAAGGACAGCGGGGTTGATTGGCTCCAGGTCCTTGGAAATGAGGTTGATCACGTGGGCCGACGTCAGTTGACCCAGCCTGCCAGCTCGAAGGGACGTGAGGACCTGAATGGGAGAATTAACGTTACTCAATGTGCAAGCCAAAATGTTTGAACATGACTCTTACGCTGATAGTTATTTTTTTCGGACGCCGCACAACACGCAACTTCAACTCAACTCAACTCAAACGATGCACTTACCTTTCTGTAGACGAGTCCGGTTATGGCAGTGTTGATGTGCGCGCCAGCCACTCTTGCCCCGTAGTAAAAACTCGATTTCACAAACGGTTTAATTATTCCATTCAAAGACAGTCCCGCTATAAAGAAAAAGATCCACTGAGTACTGGAAGTATCGCTGCTTAGCTCACGTAGTAACAAGTTCAAGAACACGGGCTGCGATACTCGCAGAAGAGAGAGCAAGACCAGTGAACACGCATAGAAAATGTATTCCCACGCGGTAAAAAGCCTCGCAAGAGATTTCCAGACGCGCGGGTTATTTGAAGTCTGTGTTTCCTCGGCCCATAACTCTTGGAAATGTTCAGATATATCTTGGGAGTCTTGTCTATCCACTGCCTTAGGCAGATCTATCTCGTTCAGTGGTCTAAGATTGCCCAAGGCAAACACTCCAGAAAGCCATGTGAAAGAAAGCCGACTCCACTGACTGGTGGTATCGTTGGCTCGCACATTGCCTTCATCCTGGGAGAGGGGGACTTTGCTGTAGGACGGACCGCTCATTCTTCAACCAACACGCGCCAGAATGTTAGGGAACTGAAATTCAAAGAGTATTCAACAAGTGTGATCCACTTGTTTTTTGTTTTCGAATGACTGGTGCATACATTTGCCTAAAATGCTTGACGTTCAACGGTCGTGACCATGAATGGAATATTAATAAATAGGAGGGATGGGTGACCTAAGGAGACGTAGGATATCGGCACATACTTTGCGATTATCTGCTAACTAGTCTTCGTACTCCATATCTCTGCAATCAGCCGACATCAAGAAGAGAAGAATGATTTATCCACAGAAAGTTCGTGTTGTCAAGACTCTGAAGTTTGACGTAAATATAGTTGTTCTTTGATTACTAGTCAGCCTTGACTTCTGTTTTTGTTAACTGAACAAGCTTTGAGAGACCGATAGGCTTATAAAAGTGCAAACTTACTGGTTGATTGAGTGAACTGCACGTCTTCTAAGTTCTTGCTGACATCCAGGGAGGCAATCGACTCCTAAGAGACAGTCAACCAGCGGGGAGGACGTGCCACAAAAACAATTTGCCGTTATGTTAGTAATTTAACTGCTCTCCAGTTCCTAAATAATCTGTGTCGAATACACAGATTTAATTCCAGTTTTCCTTTCTAACTTTATAAATATACAACAGAGTACGCATTTCGCGAAGACGTGCTAATGCATCTCAGAAAAGCGGGAAACAAAAAGTTGTGCAAGTTGTCAAGTCACAAAAGTGTTTAGGATAGAAGCTAACACTTTTGTGTGTTCTCTAGTGGTTATATAGTGTTAAATTATGAGCAAAAAGTACCTGATTGTGTTGAGTGCAGTAACAGCGAGTGACAAATTCAGCTCTTAACGCCGTTCTGCTTCAAGGAGGACTTTCAATAGAGCAGCTCAGGTGGAAAGGCTTTGTGATAAAATGATGATTAATTTGACTTTTAATTCGCTTCCAATCAGTCTAGGTTGTTCTTAACTTGGCTAAGAACAAGGGGAAAAGAACATGTTGGCACAACATCGCCAAACAATGTTACCAAAAAACTCTTTGCGAAACCGAACAGTGTTGTTGAAGTCCGCAATTACGAGCCCGATAAAAACACGAAAATTAAGAATTGGTTCATGCTTAGCGTGCGTCTATCGAATTATAGATGCACGCGGGAAGCGTTTCATGATCAATAAAAGGACAGACACATAAGAAACTGACGTCAATTTGTTAATCTTCGTCCAAATCACTGTCGTCAGCACTCAATTTTATGTGTCTGTCCTCTTAATGATAATGAAAATTAGCCAATCACAAAGCGAGAAACTGACTTGTTGTTGTAAAAAAAGTTATGCATGGAGCACGCTCTTCGACCAATCAGAACGTGGCTTATATCGCGACTATGTTACAATGCATTTTACAATAACAAGTCAGTTTCTCGCTTTGTGACTGGCTAATTTTAATTATAAAAGAGTATTCAACAAGTGTGATCCACGTGTTATTTGTTTTCGAATGACTGGTTTCGAATTTACATTTTTGGCGGTTCTGTAGATGAGTGATTATACTAAATTACAAAATAAGCGCCGTCTCTCTTCGTGGTGCTTGTTCTGCGCGCGTACGTGTGTTTTCGCGTAAGGAGAAGAATGAGCTGTAATTAACGATGTGTCATCTAATTTCTTGCAAATGTTCGTCCTCCAGCCTGGAAGAGTCTGGGAACTTTGCCGTAGAACGGACGGCTCATTCGTGCAACTGAAGTCTGGCTCTGTATAAACTATTCTATCAGCACAAATTTATGGCTTAAAAATAAATTATTAAACTGATTAGAATAAACGAATTATTTAACACATTTTAGTTGTGGAATATTAAGAAACCCCCAGCAAATAAAATATTTTATTATGTTTTTGTGTACTTTTGATTCCGTTGGAAAACAAATGTGTTTTTAAAGCCCAATTTAAGGTTCAGAGCTGTCAGGACTTGCTCGTTCTGCTCAAGGGCATTGTTGGGAATGTTGTGTAACAATTTGTTATACCCGCGTTGGTCGTTTGTGGGGCTCTTTTCAAACTGTGATAAGGCACCAGCGAGCCTTCTAATAAGTCCACTCTTTTCTATTATGAACAGTGAGAGAAAATTGTATAGCTCAAACAATAATTTCTGCTTATAAGCGTTATAAATGGGGTGTACGCGAAGAGCAACGTTTGAAACGGCCCTTATACTAATGCACACTTACCAGTTGATTAATGAATTACACAGGGGAACTGCACGTCTTCCAACTTCTTGCTATTAACATCCAGAGACATTCTTCTGAAAGACAGACTTCAACCAGCGGTAGAAAAGCACTGTAGGGAGGGTCTGCCATGGAAACAAGTTGACGTTTACTGAATGTTAATAGCTTTCAGCTCAGGAGACTTCAGCGATGACAATAAATTGTTGAACCTGCTCTCTGAGTTCCTAAATAATCTGATTTAATTCCATGCCAATTTTTCTTAGTTTCTGATTTCAAATTACAGAGCCTTATTTCGACACAGCCGTGAACACGCGCCAACTCGTCTCATTCAAAACCAGAACAAAAGGTTCTTTTGTTTACTAAACCGGGTTTCGGGACTTCAGCAATGTGACCGCTTTAGCTATCTTTCCCTCGATTCAATTCAGTGCATAACAACATGCTCTTCCCCTCTCGACTCTGAGCACGGTACAGACCGCTAGCCGTTTCTGAAGTACAATGGCTTCTCGAAGTGGCGTGTCTCCTTTTCATTTCAGGGGCAACCAGCCACCTGAAACTTTAATTCCTTTACCATTCGGATATGTTGCGTCCAATATAATAAAGTCGTTTGAGCATTACTGATCCCCAATCATCTCAAACCACTCAATTTGTGACCTAAATTCTCCTTTAGTACTCGATTTGTGAAGTGTGTTCGGGCCAAATGGAGAAACAGCATTAACGAGGTCGAATTTGCTGTCTTCTTTATTGACATTAGAAACAACGATTCTGACCAACAAGATATCAACAAAGTTTTCGCCTCACGGGAAGAAATCGCAACTCGATCATTCAGAACTAGAAGCAAGAAAAAAAAAGCTCAGGCTTAGACCACTGCCAAGTAAAAAGGCTGTTGTGCAATGTTACGCAATGTTGTGCACGTTGTCTCGTGTACGTAACATAAATTAAACTGGCTAAATTAAAACGCTGGGGCTTTTTCTATTCGCCCTCCAGGCGCCGTGACAAAACAAGCCTTCTGTCTAATAAACAATAGAAACATACAAGTTTTCATAGTTTCTCGGCTCCGGTTTGAGAAATTTCTTCAACCAGCATTTACAGTGTTTTCAGTTGAATGTGTATAGCTGCCGGCATCCAGTAGGGACATACTTCTTACTAGAAATAGCCTAACTTTTCTTCATACTGCAGTGATACAAGCGGCCAAACTCGCTGTCTTTGCGCTCTAAGAGCATTCTGGGATCGTCAAACTCCACGACCTTCCCAGCATCTATCACGAGCACTTTATCGTAATCCAGAATGGTTTCCAGGCGATGCGCTATCGTTAAGATGGTGCGACCTTTCAGTTTGGAACGTATCACCTCTTGCAGGAGACGGTCAGTTTTCATGTCAACGTTGGCTGTCGCTTCGTCCAGAACAACGATTTTCTTGTCTTGCAGCAGAGCGCGAGCCACACAAAGCAGCTGGCGTTCTCCCACACTGAAATTGCCGCCTCCCTGAGTCACGTGACTTTCCAGCTTGTCTGGCAGCTTTTGTACCAGCTGCTTCAGGCTCACGTCATCCAGGACATCCCAGAGTGCTTTGTCCGCGTACTTGTTCTCGGGATCGAGGTTGAAGCGCAGAGTTCCTGTGAACAGGAGTGGATTCTGGGAAATGGCGGCGACCGCTGATCTCGAGTCTTGCAGGTTTAACGCGCTAATGGCTACGTTATCAATCAGTATGTCTCCTTTCGGTTCCGGCATTCGAAAAATGGCGGAAATGAGAGAAGATTTGCCTGCACCTGTCCGACCAACAATTCCAATTCTCTCTCCGCCAAGAGCACGAAAGTTGACATCTTTTACAAAACATAGGAAACGAAGATCAAATTATAAATAGATCAAATAATTGGGTATATAGTTAGAGAATTAGACAGTCTCCCCCCCCCCCCCCCCCTCTCTCTCTCTCTCTCTAGATAGATGGATGGATAGATAGATAGATAGAATATGAATGTTGAATAGATAGATAACTGGACAGACCTTTTAGGATGTGTGGTCCCCCGGAGTAGTACTGATAAATAACTTTGTCAAATGCCACAGATCCCTCTTTCGGCCATCTATTCGGGACTTTTGAATCGTATTCATACCCTGACTCGGGCTCCAAGTTTGAATAGGTTATCACTCGCTCCACTGACGTCATGCAATTCTCTGTGCGAGCGAATTCCACCAGAGCTGAAAAGACGTTTCCACTGATATCCAAAGCGTAGGCAATGGAAAGTCCTACGAGAGCTGCACAAAGAAACAAAAACAAGTTGGTATCCAATAAATAGCATGGAAATCGATCAGTGGAATGGTTAAGCTCGTTTCCAGGAAAATGTGCCCTCTCGTGACGCATTCTCGACAAAGGACTGGGTCTAGCCGAGCCTTTCAATGAACATGTGTCGTACGAAGTTAGAACACAAACGCGCATCCAACCTATTGGCCAATCATTGAACGATGCAGCTGTCAGTGATGTTAAGTGTATTGATACTGTACCTTTATCTGTAGAAGTAAAAAGCATCGCAAAAGTCACCACTGCGAGATAAAGAGCGGAAAGAACCTCGGCTCGTAGAGATATCCACTGCTCGCAGGCAACAAAGAGTAGCCACGCGTTATTCACTTTATCTCGATACCTTGGTGTGCAAAATAACGGCAATTAGCTTACGGAAACATTTTGGCCTTGACATACATAAAATGTGACTTAATACACTTTTACCTGAATAGAGAATGCATCTGCGGCTCTTCAATTGAGCATGCGCGCAACACAACCACGCCATCAATTGTTTCCGCTATGTGTGCGTACAGCGGACTGCAGGATATCGCCTCCAGTCTCTTCACCTCGCGAGCGGTCCGAAGGAAATAACCAGCGAGCCATGTTAACGACGCCACAAGGGGAATGTTGGCAAGGATGAGCCAGGGGTTGATTATCGACACCAGAAGAATGCTAGAGGAAACCTCGGCGACATATCGCAGAAACTCCAGACAGCTGTCGGGGAGAAATTCGTCCATGTCTCCGACAGACCTTGAGAACCGGTTCAAGATTCGACCAGAAGGATTGGTATCGAAGAACCGCACGGGAGCCAACAGAAGACTGGCCAGCATCCTGCAGTGCAGCTTCTCCGCAGCCCTCAATGCACAAATTAATATAAGAAACGCACGAACAAACGACAACACGAACGTTCCGAGTGAAAGTACCATGTAGATCCAAAAATTGAGATTTTCCTTTTGATCAGCGGGGGATTGGTTTGTCCACCTTCCAAGCCAGAGATTGGCGGAAATAGACGCTCCTATAATAATAATAATAATAATAATAATAATAATAATAATAATAATAATAATAATAATAATAATAATAATAATAATAATAATAATAATAATAATAATAATAATAATAATAATAATAATAATAATAATAATAATAATAATAATAATAATAATAATAATAATAATAATAATAATAATAATAATAATAATAATAATAATAATAATAATAATAATAATAATAATAATAATAATAATAATAATAATAATAATAATAATAATAATAATAATAATAATAATAATAATAATAATAATAATAATAATAATAATAATAATAATAATAATAATAATAATAATAATAATAATAATAATAATAATAATAATAATAATAATAATAATAATAATAATAATAATAATAATAATAATAATGGTTGAAAGTGTTTGCTTCTGTGATTGGCACTGCAACTACTTTGGTTTTCAAAAGTCAATCGACAAACTGCTCTATTCCTGGTAATCTATGTGCTTAGCTATTTTTCACATTGTTTTTTACCTTCAGGTAAAACTGTTACCATAGCAACTATCCAAAGACACGACAGTGGGATCCCAGACTTGACGTACGTCCAGTACGTGTGTCCAGACACTGAACCAACTTCTCGATCTTCTTCCATTGTTTGGAATCCTTCACTATCACACGGATCACTCGATGAAGCACCTGGTTGTCCACTCGTCTCCTTCTCGTCCACTCCCTCTCGACCTGAACCTTCTTTTTCCTCACATTTCTGAACAAGGTCGGCAAAATTTTCATCTGAGGTCAGTAACTCGTCATATTTGCCCTGGCATCGAACTCTGCCATTCTGCAGGACAACAATGCAGTCGGCTTGTTTAAAATACTCCACTCGATGGGTCACAAGGACACGCAGGGTGTTCCCAAGATTTCCCAAGATGCATTGTTCGAAGATGTTGCGTCCAACTTTGGTGTCCACAGCACTCAAGGGGTCGTCAAGGAGATAAATGTCGGCATCGGAATAGACAGCGCGTGCTAAATTGATACGCGACCGCTGACCGCCGCTCAAACTCACACCACGCTCTCCGATGCAGGTGCTGTCACCATCGGGCAGAAGGTCAAAGTCCGCTTTTAACGCGCACACCTCAACTGTCTGTTGATACTTTGATTCACTGAGACTTCTCCCAAAGATAATGTTTTGAAAGATAGTTCCTGAGAAAAGCCACGATGTCTGTGGAACATAAGCTATGCTCCCGTTCAGAAACATTTGGCCATCTCTTTCCAGTTCTCCTAGAATTGCGGTCAACAAGGTGGATTTGCCGCTTCCGACAGCGCCGGTGATGACGATCAATTTATTTCCATGGCAACTAAGAGTGACGTCATTCAGTAACAGGGCGCGCTCGTGTCCTTTACACGTCACGTTCTTCAGAACAAGCGACGGAGCGTCGAGAGATGGCCTCTTCATTTTGGTGGGGGTGTCTGTACGTTTTACTGTAATTATAAACTTGTCATCAGAAGTTTATATAATAACTAAGTTAGCTTACTATCTGCGGGAGCATTTGTATGCGTGGTCAAACAATACTTCACAAGATTTCTGGAAAATAACAGTTTGTGGTCCTTATCTCCCCTCCCTTCCTGTCGCTTCTTCGTCTTTATCAAGTCTTTGTCTTTGCTTCGTTATTTCTCTCAGTTTCTTTCAAGAAACTGCAATCGTTCAACAGGCTTTCAGAATATGGAAACAGTTACACTGCAGTATCTAAAATGTTTGCAGTATACAAACTATAATCTAAGATAACAGATTGGTTGTCGGGTTAACCAAAGTAAATTTTTCGACAGTGGGAACGCACGTGCCAGTACGATCTCGAATCAATCCCATTTTAGCGGCATGGACCCTTACATCGCTAATCGATACGAGATCGGTACTTTCATCGGTACCAGAGCGTATTGGCGCGCGTTCACACAAACGAATAATCAGTCAGATCAATCTTCGACCCAAAGAAAAGTCGACTGCTTACACTCGACTCGACTTAACCTACATTGATCTGATTTGGTTTTAACTGCCCAGTGTGAATGGGCCCTAATTATTACCTTCTTTAAATTGGCTGCCCTTGGAGATCAACTGAGTGCCGTTCTGGTCATTTTCTGAAAAATCCAGCAAAATGTTCTGCACTCTCGCGATTGTCACCAATGAATCCGCCAAGTTTCTGACAGCAAATGCGACATCTTCCACTGCTGGTTTACGAATGGCGGACACGAAGGCGTATATGGTGAAAACATCTTGGGCAGTCAGGATGTGCCCCCGCAATACCATGACCGCGATTGAAACAAGCGTTGCTGTGGTCGCAAAGGAGGACTGCAGCGCCATAAAGATCGTATACACGGTGTTCTTCTTGAAGATAACATTTATTTCGCGCCTGTGGACAAACAGATGCATGGAAGGGCCTGACGACACGCAGAAAAGAAGGGACGGGAAGTGTAAATAATGATGAAGAATTAGAAGTCTCAAAAGGAGGTTGAATCGCAAGTGATTGTCAAATTACCTTCGAGTTTCACCAACAATATCGTCGAACATCCTCTCCCAGCCGTTCATCTTCAACGTACGAATACCGGAAATGACGTCAGAAATCATGCGGAGGCGCGTGTCTGTCAAAATCGTGGTTTCTTTGCGCAGTCTCTGTAACAATGGTTTCATCCTGCTTTGGAAGATCCACACAAGCACGACCAAACTCACGCCAGCAACCGCCTCGGCCGCCATCAATTGCCACAAAATAAAACAGACAAGAAGAAGCTCTACTGATCCTGTTATCGCCATGGGAACGTAAAGAACAACATAATTGATTGGCTCCAGGTCCTTGGAAATAAGGTTGATCACGTGGGCGGACGTCAGCTGACCAAGCCTGCCAGCTCGATATGAAGTGAGGACCTGGATAGGAAAATGACGTCATTAATCTGTCAGGCAATATGATTGTTTGAACACTTGATTTTAGGCTAAAAGTTTTTTAGTAGTTTTTGCATTTTGATTTTTTCGCCCTTTTCTTGCAGACAAAATCAGCTAATTCGTTTCATTTTCGTAAGGTAACTTTTACAATTTAACACGATTCATATATAAATCAACAACGCTGTTCTCGTCCAAACAGATTACAGGCGGTTAATAAATTTGTTAATAACGTTTCAAATTATTTTTTAATTATTTTTTAGCCTTTAATTTTAGTTCTTGGTTTTTAAATCAATTTTTAGTTTTGTTTAATTTCAGGGTGATGTCAAGTGGCGCCTAACTGACGTTTTCCACGAGAGAAAGAGGCCAGGGGTCAATTCAATAAACATTTATTTTAAGTGTATTTTACAAGTTGTACCATGTTCTAACACCACTATCTAATCTGCAGAAAGCATGTAAGAGGCTATGGATACACGTCTCAACTGTATATATAGCTACAGCAGTATTTGACTACGGTATCTGATTAAAATTTGGAAAAACTGGTCCGACTTGTAAAATACACATGTCAATGTTTTATTGAATTGGCCCCAGAACGAATAAAAAAACAAATAATTAACCCGCCGAACTTGCCTTATCAAATTGCTAAAAGCTTCCCCAAATTTTCTGAGGGGTGCATTTTAATAACATAGGACCCCCAGTCCTATGCCGCCTGTCACACAGCAAAGAAAACTGACAAATCAGTGTGATTATCGCCTTCTGGCTGCTCACGGCGTGTGACCTAGCAACGGCCCTCGGCTGAGGTCATTTTGAAAGTTTCCTCTGATCTTTCCCGAATGTATGATTTTGCATAGTTGTTCATGCTTTAGTCAGTCCACATCATCAAGTAGTCCATACTATATAGTTTTAAATTTATGGTGCACAGCCCCTAGTACTATAAGTGTCCCCAATTATTTTTATTAATTGTCAGCTGTGCGCACTCTTGACACTCCAGATAACCTTTATCATAGGTTATTAGTCGTAGATGGTAATGTACGATTATTGCAGTTCACGAGTATAGTAAAATTGTTCAATAAACCGATCGAGTTTTAAACAGGCGTAATCTAAACTTTTCCGATCAGCTTATAGTTGCCAATTATTGTACACATTAGTAGTTCAGATTTCAATTCAAGGATATCCAATAATCTGCTGAGTGAGCAGAGCGTAATCCACTGTACAGTGCGTGTTTATTCATCTTTACATATTTCTGAGGAGCTCGCGAAACTATGAAAACAGTTTTCAGAAAAACGAGTTGAAACTGAACTTAAACTGAGTATCCGTGACAAATAAAATTCTAAAACACTTATCAAATTAACAACGATGTACTTACCTTTCTGTAAACGAGTCCGGTTATGGCAGTGTTGATGTGCGCGCCAACCACCCCTGCTCCGTAGTAAAAACTCGACTTCACAAACGGTTTAATTATTCCACTCACAGACAGTCCTACTATGTAGAGACAGATCCATTGAGTACTGGAAGAATCGCGGTTCAGCTCACGCAGTAACAAGTTCAAGAACACGGGTTGGGATACTCGCAGAAGAGAGAGCAAGACCAGTGAACACGCGTAGAAAATGTATTCCCACGCGGTAAAAAGCCTCGCAAGGGATTTCCAGACGCGCGGGTTATTTGAAATCTGTGTTTCCTCGGTCCATAACTCTCGGAAATGTTCACATACATCTTGGGAGTCTTGTTGATTCACTGCGTTGGGCAGATCTGTCTCATTCAGTGGTCTAATGTTGCCCAAGGCAAACACTCCAGAAAGCCATGCGAACGAAAGGCGACTCCACAGACTGGTGGTATCGTTAGTTTGCACCCGGCCGCCATCCTTGGAGAGGGGGACTTTGCTGTAGGACGGACCGGTCATTCTTCACCCGATATTTGCCAAGGTGTAATGTAAGAAGTGTTTAACAAGCAGTCTTTTTTTGTATCGCGACACCATCTCGGCTTTTCAGTTGTCGACCTGCCCACACCTCGGGGTCTTCCTGACTCCTTTACTATGGACTAACTGACTGACCACTCGACACTGTGGGCTCACATCAACACGATTGCAAATTTTAGATCGAAAAGAAATCGACCAATGAAACTGGACAACTAAAGAACAAGAGAAAGACGAGGCTCGTCTTCAAACACGAAGAGGACAGGCGTTCGTGCATTTGTCTTTCAAGAGCGTAAATAGGAAACACTGAAACAAGCGAGCAACTGTTCTTGCCAGAGAACGAAATCTTGTCTGCAAATGAGGAGAAAGAAGCTTATGGAAGCTAAGTCCGGTGTCGAGAGTTCTCTTTATTTTGATTTTGAAGCCTGGGGCCCTATCTTTGCGGAGATGTTTCATCGTGAACTCGGGAAGCTGGGCAACAAGAGCGATTTCTCGTCTTCTGTTGTCTTAGCGGAAGTAAGTCTTCTTTGTGTTCGTGCAATTATCCAACTCTCATGTTTCACTGTATAACTTGTTCAGGTGTAGCATCGAAACTATACAATGAAGTTAGTACGAAACCGACACAAACGCAACTCACTCAGGACTACTGCGCTATTAAGGTCACTCCGGAGTTTCATTTAGCGCACTCGTCCATGACAAACTTTGGATCATAACGTTTTTGGCTTTTATGCGATTCCTATAACATTTTGAGGAACGTTGCAGCTATCATTCAGCAATAATATGATAGAATTCGAATTAACTGGGGAAAAATATTTTTAGTGATATTAGTGGACAGCACTTTTTGAACAAAATCGCACCCAGTGAAAAATTTTGCTGGTATATTTTTAAATTTCTGGAGTCAGTTTATAAAGACTTAATACACATCTTAACCAAGTTTCAGCAAAATCATCGGAGCAGAAGAGCGGAGGTATTAAAACCATCAAAATTGCGCCATAAATTTTCCTTCTGCTCCGACGATTTTGCTGAAACTTGGTTAAGGTATGTATTCTGTAAATATAAGCTGATTCCAGGAATTTAACGTGCGATTTTGTTCAAAAAGTACTGTCCACTTAAGCTTTAATATCACTGAAAATATTTTTCCCTAATTAAATCGAATTCAATCATATAATTGCTAAATGATAGTTGCAACGTTCCTCAAAATGTTATAGGAATCGCATAAAAGCCAAAAACGTTATGATCCAAAGTTTGCCATGGACAAGTGCGCCAGATGAAACTCCGGAGTGACCTTAAGGCTTATGTGAACTCAACTGATATCCGCGTCACATCGCGAGAATAGCGAATTTATATGTGATAAACTTTCAGTCACATTGAACAGGTCGAATTTGCTCTCTTCTTATTGACAATAGAAACAACGACTCTGACAAACAAAATATCAACTAAGTTCTCTCCTCACGGGAAACAAATCGCAACTCGATCATTTAGAACTAGAAGCAAAAAAAAAAAAAAAGAAAATAACTCAGGCTTCTGTTGCTAAGTGAAACGCTGTTGCGCAATGTTACGCAATGATGTGCACGTTGTCTCGTGTACGTAGCCTTAATCAAACTGGCTAAACTAAAACGCTGCGGCTTCTTCTATTCGCCCTCCAGGCGCCATGACGAAACAAGCCTTCTGTCTAATAAACAATAAAAGCATACAAAAGTTTTCATAGTTTCTCGGCTCCGGTTTGAGAAGTTTCTTCAACCAGCATTTACAGTGTTCTCAGTTGATTGTGTATAGCTGCCGGCATCCAGTAGGACATACTTCTTACTAGATACAGTCTAACCTTTCATCACACTGCAGTGATACAAGCGGCCAAACTCGCTGTCTTTGCGCTCTAAGAGGATTCTGGGATCGTCAAACTCCATCACCTTCCCAGCATCCATCACGAGCACTTTATCGTAATCCAGAATGGTTTCCAGGCGATGCGCTATCGTCAAGATGGTGCGACCTTTCAGTTTGGAACGTATCGTCTCCTGCAGAAGACGGTCAGTTTTCATGTCAACGTTGGCTGTCGCTTCGTCCAGAACAACGATTTTCTTGTTTTGCAGCAGAGCGCGAGCTACACAAAGCAGCTGGCGTTCTCCCACACTGAAATTGGCGCCTCCCTGAGTCACGTGACTTTCCAGTTTGTCTGGCAGTTTTTGTACCAACTGCCTCAGGCTCACGTCATCCAGGACATCCCAGAGTGCTTTGTCGGCGTATTTGTTCTCGGGATCGAGGTTGAAGCGCAGAGTTCCAGTGAACAAGAGTGGATTCTGGGAAATGGCGGCGACCGCTGATCTTGAGTCTTGCAGGTTTAACGCGCTAATGGCAACGTTATCAATCAGTATGTCTCCTTTTGGTTCAGGCATTCGGAAAATGGCGGAAATGAGAGAAGATTTGCCTGCACCTGTCCGACCAACAATTCCAATTCTCTCTCCATCGTGAACACGAAAGTCGATATCTTCAAGGACATAGCGAAAGAGTAATTGATTAAGTAGATTAACGTTATGTCATACTGGGCAATGTTTCTTGCAACTTGTCTTGCAACGCTGACGACAGCATTGCAAGACAAGTTGCAAAGTACATGCACATGTTGCAACAAGACCACGCAACGATGAGAATAATAGAAACTGTTCAACTTTTCCTTGCCACTTGACTCGCAGTTTTCGTTGCGTTGCAAGTTGCAAAGGGGATGGGGGGGGGGGGGGGGGTGGGGTAAGTCACACGCGCAATTGCTTCTACAAGCTATCTCGAAACAGCGTTTCGTTGCAAGTTGAAAGAAAAATTGCATCGTGTGATATGACTTTTAGAGATGGGATCAATTTGATAAATAAACGGATCGATAGATTTCTAACTTTACCTTTCAAGATCTGATGCCCTCTGGGAAAATAGGAAAAGGAGACGCCTTCAAATGAAATAGAGCCCTTTCTTGGCCAGTGATCCGGGACCTTCGACTCGTACCCATACCCCGGCTCGTGCTCCAGGTTTGAATATGTAATCACTCGTTCAACTGACGTCATGAAGTTCTCCGTATGTGCGAACTCCATCAGCATCACATACACACTCCCCGCGATATCCAAAGAGTAGGAGACCGAGAGACCAACCAGCGCTGTGTGACGAAAAAAAAAAAAAAAACTGGCTATAGAACTTTGACATGGTCATAACAACTTATATAAAGCTTCACCAAAAATAAAACACACCACTAGAAAGAGCATAGCAAAATTAGTCAATGCACAAATTTTCAGACTTATAAACCAAAGTGTCACAAAGCGGCGTTATTTTCAAAATTGTAATTCTTATAAGGTTTTGTACGCCAGAACTGACTTGATGGCTTCGTTATTCTCTCTAGTTCACGACCCTCATTCCCAGGCTCCGGACCGGGAGATAAAAGAGCCTGGGAACGAGGTTGAATGTTGAATTGAACTGTACCTTTATCTGTGGAGGCCAAAAACACCGCGCAAGCCACCACTGTGACGTACAGAACGGAGAGAACTTCGGCTCGCAGGGACATCCATTGTTTCGCTCCAACAAAAATCATCGTGGCCGAGTTCACTTTGTCCCGATACCTTTAAAGGCAAATTGGACTATCATTTTTCCGACGTAGGGCTAATAAGCGCTCGAAACTATGATTTATTAGTTACCTGCATAGCTCATCAAATAGTGACTCCTCCATTGCGCATGCGCGGATCACCGCAACGCCATCGATCGTCTCCGCGACCTGGACGTACAGCGGACTGCAGGAAATCGCCTCCAGTCTTTTAAGTTCGCGCCCGGTTTGAAGGAAATAAACAGCGAGCCAGGTTAAGGTCGCCATGAAGGGAACACTGGCGAACACAATCCACGGATTCACAGCTGACACCAATGTTACACTCGAAATTACTACGGCGAGGTAGCGCAGGAACAAGACTCCTTCAATTGGAAGAAATTCGTCCATGTTTCCAACAGACCTTGAGAACCGGTTCATAATACGACCAGAAGGGTTGGTGTCGAAGAACCGGACGGGAGCCAACAGAAGACCGATCAACATCTTAGAATGCAACTTCTCCGCCGCTTTCAGTGCATAAAACAGCAAAACGAATTCTCTTACGAACGATATCATGAAAGTTCCAAGCGCCAAAGCTGCGTAGATTAAGAAGTTGATAGTTTCCCTCTGGTCAACAGGAGATAGTTTGGTCCACTTTGCCAGCCACAGGTTCGCTGAAATGGATGTTCCTGAGAGACAGAGGAAGAGAAAGAGAAAGAAGATAATTACAAAGACGGAGAGACGAGCCAGCGGATAGAGAGAAACATCAAGACAGACAGACAGACAGACAGAAATAAACAAACAGACAAAAACAAAGACAAAGACAAAAAGCAAAAGATAGAGGAACAAAAGACGAAGGAATAAAAGACAAAAAAGAACATACAAAAGACAAGAAACAAAGACAGAAACAATAGACAACGAAATAAGAGACAAAGAATTAAAATACAAAGAATTAAAAGACAAAAACAATAGACAAAGAAATAAAAAAACAAAGAAATGGAAGACAGAAACAAAAACAAAGAAATAAAAGACAAATAAACAAGAACACAAATAAACAAAAGACAAACTAACAAAGACAAAAACTGTTTCTGTGTATTTTTCCTTACCATCAGGTATAAATAACAGGACAGCGACAGCAGCGGCACATGTTATTGACATCGCAGACTTGATGTACGTCCAGTACGTGTGTCCAGACACTGAACCAACTTCTCGATCTTCTTCCACTGTTTGAAATCCTTCACTATCACATGGGTCACTCGATGAAGCACCTGGTTGTTCACTCGTCTCCTTCCCGTCCACTCTCTCTCCACCAGAAGTTTCTTTCTCATCAAACTTCTGAACAAGATCAGCAAAATATTCATCTGAGGTCAGTAACTCGTCATATTTGCCCTGGCATCGAATTCTGCCGTCCTGCAGGACAACAATGCAGTCGGCTTGTTTAAAATACTCCACTCGATGGGTCACAAGGACACGCAGGGTATTCCCAAGATTTCGCAAGATGCATCGTTCGAAAATATGCTGTCCCACTCTGGTGTCCACGGCACTCAAGGGGTCGTCAAGGAGATAAATGTCGGCATCGGAATAGACAGCGCGTGCTAAATTGATACGCGACTGCTGACCGCCACTCAAACTCACACCGCGCTCTCCGATGAAGGTGCTGTCGCCATCGGGCAGAAGGTCAAAGTCCAGCTTCAGGCCACACCCTTCCACGGTTTGTCCATACTTTGTTTCGTCCATGTTTTCTCCAAAAAGAATGTTTTGTGAAACAGTTCCAGTAAACAGCCACGGTCTTTGGGGGACGTAGGCAATGCTTCCGCTGTGGAACACGTGCCCTTTGCTCGCCCGCAGTTCTCCGAGAATTGCGGTCAGCAGTGACGATTTGCCGCTTCCCACAGCACCGGTAACGACTATCAGTTGGTTACCATGGAAACTAAATGTGACGTCATTGAGTAGTAGGCTGTGTTCGTCACCTTCACACGTCACGTGGTCTAGGACAAGCGACGGAGTGTGGAGTGGATTCTTCTGCGGCGTCTTCGTGGGAAGAACTAAAAGATAATGAAGAAGAGTAATCAGATAAAGAAAACGTATGATAAATCAACTAAAAGGTTCATGTGGGAAAGCTACACGTTCACGTTTCAAACGTTAGCCTTTCGTCGGGGCAAGCTCTAAACGTCAGCTTAAACTAACGGTGCACATTCAGAGGGAACGCAGTTGACTTACAAAAGTTTATCTCATTTTACCTTCACTGTAATTCCTGGAAGTCGGGCAGTCACCCTGAATGCTTTCTGAGAAATCGAGCAGGAGGTTCTCCACCCTTTTAAGCGTCACTACCGACTCAGCGAGGTACCGCACAGCTCGCGCAAAATCTTCCAGTGCCGGTTTACGAGCTGCAGACATCAGCGTGTAGATGGTGAAAACATCTTGGACACTCAGCAGGTGTCCGCGCGTTATCATCGCCGTGATCGAAACTAGAGTTGCTGTGGTCGCAAAGGAGGACAGTAAAGCAATGAAAACGGCTTCTATGGCGCTCTTCTTACGAATGACACGGATTTCAGCTCTGTAAATAAAGAAACAAGGGCGAAGTGAAGGGATAAGGAATTATTGGATGATAGCAACAAGATGAAAAACACGGAATTTGAAAAAAAAAAAAAAAAAAAAAAAAAAAAAAACATATGCCATCGCATATGATGGCATGCTAATACTTGCTAATACTTGTGGGAACTAGATTCAGACTGAAACCAGATAAATCGTAAATCTGGCATAGAGACCAATGGAAGATGCCATGCATTAACAAAAGCCAAGGTCCACAATGAACTTAGGGCTTGAAACAGTTTGCAAAGAGTATTAATTTGCGGAAATCATTATTTGAACAATGCGCGATACATCATGTTTTTACAAGTTGAGTTACAAGCTTGGACACACTCACCTTCGACTTTCACCGACAATTTCATTGAACACCCACTCCCACGCGTTCATCTTCAATGTACGAATTCCGGAAATGACGTCAGAAACTATGCGCAAGCGCGTGTCTGTCAATAGCGTGGTTTTTTGTCGCAGTTGCTGTAGCAACGGTTTCATCGAACCCTGGAAAATCCAAACGAGTAGGACAAAAGTCATGCCCACGACAGCCTCAGCTGCCACAAGTCGCCACAAAACCAACGCGATTAGCAGCAACTCTAATGATCCAGTGACGGCAAGAGGAATGTAGTGACAACCGCAGAAGACTGGTTCGAGGTCCTTGGAAACGAGGTTGATGACGTGGGCGGAAGTGAGTTGGCCTAACCTGCCAGCTCGCAGGGAAGTGAGAACCTGGAGGTTGGAGTCGAAAAATGTCATGGATTTGAATCATGCATCTCTCGTGTTAGGTTCACGTGACACCGTGGAAATACGCTTTTTGAGCGTGCGATCAGCTTATTTTTGTCTCAGCGTTCATTGCACAAAACTGCAGGGAACCTAAGGCGGCGACGGCATGGCAACATGGGAGCCAATAAATTCTTTTCTCCGTATTTTTTGTAATCTTTTCTATTCTTAGGTTTCTCAATTTTTCCGGTGAGTTCTCGAAATATCGTCTACAGCCTGACAACTACTTGAAATAGAAGCGTTTGAAGTCGCACGCGAGAGCACGACGACGTCGAGATCTGGTCAATTTCACATATTCACGTGCGTCTTTTTTTATTCTACAGTTTTTTTGACGAGATTGCAATCGTCTTCGGTTCTTTCTAAGCTCCATAACAATACAAAAGCAAAATGGTCTATTCTCACTGTGAAATTCTCGTTTCTAAACAAATCCCGGAGATAAAGTAGTAAAACAATTTATAGCGAAACAAATCGCAAATATTTCCTGATGGGGCTCTGTGAGTGAACTCTCGGTCAACCACAAGCGCAAAACGTCAGAAAAACAGCTACATGCCCGACCTGTCAATTTTTGACAGCAAATATGTACACTCAAAGAAATAGAGAAAAAAACCTACCTTTCTGTAAACCAGTCCGGTAAGGGCAGTGCTGAAGTGCGCTCCCGTCACACCAGCTGTGTAGTAAAAACTTGACTTCAGGAACGCCGCCATTACTCCGGTCACTGTAAGCCCAGCGATATACAAGCAAATCCGGCGGAAGTCCACCACATCACTGTTCATCTCACGCAGTAAAAAGTTCAGTAAAACCGGTTGGGAAACTCGAAGGAACGATAGCAAGACCAGTGAACACGCGTGATAAGCGTACTCTCGCGCGCTCAAGAGACGCACTAGAGACTTCCATACCTGTGGGTTTTTCGAATGCTTTGTTTCTTCGGTCCAGAGTTCTTGAATTTGTTCGGTGATGTCCTGAGACTTCCGTTGGTTCACTGCCGCAAACAGGTCTGTCTCGTCTAGCGGCCTGACCGTGCCCAAAGCAAATATTCCTGAAAGCCATGTAAACAAGGCACGACTGAAGAGCCCCGGGGAAAAATTCTTGCCTTCTACGTCATTCTTTATCGACGGAATTTTACTGTAGGCAGGGGAGTTCATATTGGAACACTTTCGCACCTTCTTCGAAGGAGATGCAGCTCGTGGAACTGCACGTGTATTGGAATGGAGCGGACGCATGGCTGTCAAATGGAACATGAATAATTTGCAGATTGATTGCAGGAGCTGGGCGGGTCCCGTATGCAAATTACACGCAATAAAAAGTTTAAAAACCACGACCAAAGAAACGTGTCGATTCACGGAAAATCACCTGCACAGATGTTTCAAACCGCAGTTGACTATAATTCGCGAAAATTGTATTCGATTGCTGTCGCGATGTTTAAGCTTGCTTTGCACGTCACAATTGCCAGTTTCTTGTTGCACAGAATTTGAACCACGAACCAATTCGAACCAATTGTTACGTCACAATTGCCAGTTTCTTGCTGCATAGAATTTGAAGCTGTTTTATTTTTTTATTTTTTTACATCTGGTAAACGCAAAGTTAGAGCAGTAGACGAGCTAGAAATTGGCTTTAGCTCCCAACACGAACAAACTAAAGAAAAAACACAATAGACAAAAAACCTTTTAGGTTAAACGAACAATATAAATCTTGTACGTCGCGTTGAGAATTTCAGCAGCTCAAGAGACTTTTTGCGTTTCTAGATTTCCCAATAAATTTTGTAGTTTCATTTCATCCTGCCAAATATCGACGTTTAAAAAACCAATGCGGGCTGACGCTCAGCGCATGCGCACGCTGCACTTTCTACTCTCACTAAACAACCGTGAGAGCAGCAGCAATACACGAAAATGACGTCACTCAAGTCCTGTCCCTTGAGGCACTCCGCGCCCAGCGGGTCCATTCTCATGGCGATGGCCGCGCTTGTTAACATGGGGTATACCGCTGTGAAATAGGGACGCTGGCACTCGACACAGTGACCAGTTGGCGAGGTTACCAGGTGGACAAGCTCAGACGGTAAACTGTGGGGTTCTTCTTTCAATCCTGAATTCAAAGGAAACGATTAATAGCAGTAGCTATACTGTCTCATCTAATCAGAGGGACAAACTTCGCTTCCCGATTACAGCTTACGCGGCCGCACGGTTTAAAAACGTATTTCCGCGGTGTCCCATAAACCGGACGTCATCTCAAGGCTAAAAATAGTACAGTTCGCTCACCGTCTCTGTAGACAGCCCTCAAACACAAACCCAAGAGGGGTGGTACTGGGGTGTTGTTGGTGCCTATGAAGCGAGCGTGTCCAGGGATCACTTTTTGCAAGTCTGTGGCAAAAAATAGTGAAAAGTACATGTTAGATAATGAACACTGCAACTGATGCCAGAATAATTGGCTACCATCCAAGGAAACGTACTCACCTGGTTCAACATTATTTCTCTTCCTCGAACAACAGCTAAATTGAAGCAAGATTAGAAACAATTTGATCAGCAGAAATTCTAGACAGATCTCACATGAAAAGACAAAAAGATGACGAACTCTTTTCTCCATCTTGCTAGCTTTCATAATTCACTTTAAACTAACTCTCTATCGGCTGTCAACTATCTTGAAAGGATTGAAAACATCCGTAAATTATGACCACTGTGTCAGGTTAAACCTGTTTTAGTCTATGTATATATAAACCTGCTTATTACAAATTCAAACCTGTTTAGTCTGCATTCAATCCTGATTAGTCAAAACCTGTCAAGTTCAATTCAAACCTGTTTATTCCAATGGTCTTCAGATTTTTCATCCTTAACAAGGTTGCAGGTAAAATATCAAGGTTGCTGTTAGACTCCAACAGAAGAGACTCCAGCTCACACAGCATACCCATATCTTTAAAAATAAAACCAACAACACACAAAAACAAGAATAAGCATACTTTTCTGGTAGGATAGCCATTTGATTATGAAAGTTGTCTATGAAAGAAAAAGAATGAAGTTGACATGTCATGGCCTGTCAAGTTTGAATGCAGGCAAATTACAACCTTGAGAAATTGGTCTGTTCAATGCTTTACCATGTATGTAAGTACTTATTTCTTGCAGTTGCTCTAACATCCTTATTCCCAGGCTCTTTCCCCTCCCCCCTTCCCTGAGTGGCAGAGTAAGGGAAAGGAGCCTGGGAACAAGCAGATGCTTTTTTCATTGACGCAGCTTCTAAGCTTCTTGTGTCCCACCTTGTGGAAGAGAAAGTAGCTGATTCCTGCTGATAGAGAATTCCTTCAGCTGTTGAAGTCTCGTGAACTCTTGTGGAATTACTTTGATTTGATTTCCATCAACTGCAAGGGTTTCCAAATGAGTACAATTGCCCAGTTCTCCCGGTAGCCATTGCAGCTGATTGTTCATGACATCAAGTACTCTTAACTGTTTAAGATTTCCAATCTCTGGCAAAGAAGAAGCATGGATTTAATAGAACTTACTGGTATTATGAAGAACATAAGCCCAGAAATTAAAACTCATGGCCTGTTTGTTGAACTACATGTTTGATTACTACAATGCAAGTATTTTCTTCATGTAATAACTCCAAGCATTCTAGTCCCATAGAAGCAGATTGTTTTCCTCTATAGATGTTACTGATTTCAGTCAGTCTTTCTGTATTTCTGTCTGTGTATCACTTCAGCCTGTCTGTCTGTCTGTCAGCAATCAACACAACTATCAATATCTCCATCATTCTGTAAATGCTAGCTGAGTTTGACTCACCTTTAGGCAAACACTTGATTTCATTATTGGCTAAGTGCAGAAATGAGAGGGAGTGCAGACCACCAACAGATGCTGTTAGAACTTTGATGCAGTTGTTACTGGCATCCAGTGATTGCAAACAACTCAGGTGGCAAATTTCTGTGAAAAGAAAAAGCAACTTTAGACGTTTCATTACTATCTAATGTTAATAGCAATATTGAAACTTGTTTTTAAGAAAATGACCCATTAAGTACCACACATACAGTATGAAAGTCCTTTGATGCATCACTCTGACTTTATAGAAAGTGTGAACTTCATAGGAATTGAGGAGAAATAACTGAATTATTGCAAAATAAATGCTGTTTTGCATCCTACCTGCAGGGAGTTCTTGAAGGATATTTGAATGCAAGTACCTAAAAATATAATATGATGAGTTAATTAGAATGAACACAACTATTACAGCTTTATTGCTCGCGGCTGTGGTGAATATAAAAATGGAGTTTCTTTTTTTTACCTGGGTTGAGAATCAGCACACGGTGATTGGTTCATATTGTCACGTGATATGCAATGACGTAAATTGACTTCGCAAACAACTTGAGAGTTGGGCCGTTGAATTGCTTGTTACTTGTGTGTGAAAGTTAACTGCATCTGTTAAGTTATCTGTGTTGCTCAAGCTTTACATAGAGGCACACACAACAACGTGTATTGAGCAAGAACTGTCTTTTTAATGTTCATCTGCTGAGTACATACAGTTGACTGATGTATCGGTTATTGTAGACTGTCCATGGCATGCTGATCATTCTAAATATCACCATAGGATTATGTTACGAATATGATATGATACTAAACAGTTATTGTTGTAATTGAACTGCCAAATGTCAAACTGTCACAGCATCCCATCCAAACTCAACACTGTTTGGTTCTGTGGAAAATGTGATGTTATAAAACAAGACAGACTAGTATTGAAGCGAAGGCTGGATTAATTGTGGCCTCTGATTAGAATTAAGTGTTCGAAGTCAAACTGTCAAAATCGATTGTGCATAAAAAGACAAATCATGCCACTCAGGTTTACTCGGTAGCCGGGTCAGTTGCTAACCAATTCGCTTCTAAGCTCAAAATGCAGAGTCGCTCAACCGTTAAGAACCAAGTGTATGAGTGTTGTAATGATAAATTTATAGTTTAATCAGGTTTCATTTAAGCAAGGTGTCAAAAGCCAAGTTCTCTATACTGTGTGATAATTATTTCTGGTGAGAAACTGGAAGTCTCTCGGGAATTCCGCTCTTGTCCCTGCTTTCTATTTTAGTTTATTCTGCTCTTGACCCAACTAACGCCTTGAGCTCACTGGCAGTGCCAGTCTAGTTGGTTGATATTTTCAACTCTGTACTTACAGTTCTACAAGTTGGGACAGTCTGCATATGTCCGATGGCTAATGGGAAAAATAAACATTTCAATTTATGATCCATAAAATAACATCACTGATAAACATAGTTTGTAACAAGCTATGGGATTCACAATTCTAACATGTCAGAAGGACAAATATTTACAACCTCTCATTTATCCAGTGACGTACTACACGGTACATTGTACGTAATTGTGCAGATGATACAGTATTAAACTGTTAGCAGAATCTCGATTTTAAACCTTCAGACTGAGGATTGATTAGTGGGAAAGTGTCATCAAGGGACCCAAAATTAGTTCGAGTTGGCGAGTTGTTGATGCCGAGATTCTATTGTTTGGTAACATGAAACGTACTGGCTACATCGCTGCATGACTTTATATATCAGCAACAGCTTCCCTCGTATAAATACTACACATCTATTCGTGTAGCCACAACAGTGCTGTTATAAATTTACCAGTTCTTTCAGCAGATTGCGTTTCAGAAACAACTTCTTCACTCCTGCGAAAGCCAAAAGCTCCTCGGGCAGTTCACAAAGGTTGCAGTAGTTGAGGTAGACATTGGTATGTCCCAGCGCTCTTGCTTCCAAAATCGCCTCTCGTGTGTCAGATGACATTTCATAGCCGTGAAAAAAAGGTTTATGTTGAGACTGAACTTACACTTAGCTTGTAAATAACAAGAGCTTCGTTTTGCGACGAAATCGTCTGCCACCCGCTATTCCCGCCATATTGGAATTAGTCCCAGGCTCCTAGGGTTTTAAACCAAAATTTTTTTGGTCTCTGAATCCAACTTAAATGCAGAAAGTAGGATCTTGAGGTAGTAACTGATAGTATTCTGCCCTTTGAATTTGAAAATAAGTTTTAATCTTGGAGAAATTAACGGTCAAAGTTGGAGTTAGTTAAGGTTAGTCCCAGGCTCCTAGGGTTTTAAACCAAAAATTTTTTGGTCTCTGAATCCAACTTAAATGCAGAAAGTAGGATCTTGAGGTAGTAACTGATAGTATTCTGCCCTTTGAATTTGGAAATAAGTTTTAATCTTGGAGAAATTAACGGTCAAAGTTGGAGTTAGTTAAGGTTTAAGTCCCAGGCTCCTAGGGTTTTAAACCAAAATTGTTTTGGTCTGTGAATCCAACTTAAATGCAGAAAGTAGGATCTTGAGGTAGTAACTGATAGTAATCTGCCCTTTGAATTTGGAAATAAGTTTTAATCTTGGATAAATTAACGGTCAAAGTTGGAGTTAGTTAAGGTTAGTCCCAGTCTCCTAGGGTTTTGAACCAAAAATCTTTTGGTCTGTGATTCCAACTTAAATGCAGAAAGTAGGATCTTGAGGTAGTAACTGATAGTAATCTGCCCTTTGAATTTGAAAATAAGTTTTATTCTTGGAGAAATTATTTGCCAAAGTTGCAGTTTGTTAAGATTAGTCCCAGTCTCCCAGGGTTTTAAACCAAAAATTTTTTGGTCTCTGAATCCAACTTAAATGCAGAAAGTAGGATCTTGAGGTAGTAACTGATAGTAATCTGCCCTTTGAATTTGAAAATAAGTTTTAATCTTGGAGAAATTATTCCTCAAAGTTGGAGTTTAAGTTAAGGTTAGTCCCAGTCTCCTAGGGCTTTGAACCAAAAATCTTTTGGTCTCTGAATCCAACCTAAATGCAGAAAGTAGGATATTGAGGTAGTAACTGATAGTAATCTGCCCTTTGAATTTGAAAATAAGTTTCAATCTTGGAGAAATTAACGGTCAAAGTTGGAGTTAGTTAAGGTGAGTCCGGTATTGCGTTGGTGACGTCATCAGTTCGTACGTTTGTTTATCTTGTTCAGAATCCGATCACTGAGGTCAATATATTAACTTAAATTAACCTTAGAGCTTTCCTATTTGTTGCAATGCTTGACCGGTCCTTTCACCTGAAGTATATTGTCCTTTTTATACTATCTACGACTTTCACGGAATGCAGCTGGCCCAGTACTAAGCGGCCGTTATGGCGATGAAATCACTCCAACAAGGACAAATTTGTTTTGCAATTTTCACCACGGTGCAAGGAGGAAAGTGGTAGGTGCAAAAGCTCAGGAAGAGAAAAGCTATTGAACTGCAAACTCTAAAAATTTGTAGCTTAACTTTTGCTTCTGCGTCTTAACTTTTTTAAAAAAAACTCCGCCGGAAGCTGTGTTTCGCCACACAATTAAAAAATAAAGGGATTCAGTGGAGCGACACCCGCGCCAGTTTCCGCGGGAAAAAGCTTGCCTGCGCGGCCGCGCATGCACAGTGCGTTTGTCAGCTCTGTCGCCATATTGTTTCTGGATTTGAGGATCGCGGGCTCAGGTCTGATGCATTAAAATTGGGCCCAATAAGATTGCTTAGCGAATCCAGACTAAGGGGTCGTTTACAGCTTCTCTTGCAAAGAAAGAGGGTTAAGTTGAAACATGAAGTATTTTTGTGGAGCTCCTGTGTAATATTCCAACAAGAGATGCGGAAAAACACAAAAAAACCTCCCCTCGTCCCCAGGTTTACACGCGCGAGGAGAAGGGTTGAGGAGTACTCGTTCCAGTCTTCTTCTACGTCTTTCTGTTCAGCGGTGTACTCATTCGGTTTTCTTGACTGCACGTGTACATATGTTTTGCTGGCTCTGTTTTGATAATGCTTCTGACTTTCAAACAAACTGCATTTGTAAATCTTTGAAGAGAAGTATCGAAGACAACTCCGCGTTCACCGATCGCCTAAGCTAAGAGCCTGATCGATCAGGATGAGGAATCTTGAGTTGTTACGTTGCCTTCCTGTGGTAGAGCTGGACGGAACTGCGAGTCCGTCATGTCTTACGGTAGACTGTGACACTGGGACTGTGTACGTAGCCACCGATACAGGGATCACTGGGTTTTTACCGTCAAACCACCAGGTAAAGTAGGGCGAGTGCTGGATGATAACTGGAAATTGGATGCTAGCTAAAGGAGTGCTAAATTTGATGTATATTGACTAACTTTTAAATTAATCATTGTGATATATTTTAAATTCCAGGTGACCAGCTCAACTTCCCTGGTGTCTAATGGGTATCTTTTGCCTGATGGCAGTGCAAGAGTAATAGGAATTCAGCATCTGCCAGATCTTGAGTCAATTTGCATAGCCACATCATCAGGAGATGTTGTCCTCTTGAATACAGTAACTGACGAAGTAAGCATTTTTATACCTGCACAGTATGACTGTGACATATATAGTATACGTAACAGGGCTCAAAATCACAAACCATGCTTGGGTTAGCTTATCCAGTCTCTTGAAGAGTAGCATCATCGTGCATTCAGCACTAAGTTAAATCTTTTTCTGAACTTAGCCAATGGTTGCCCAAAGATGAACAACCATTATTTGGTTGTCCCAGGATGTTTTTAGTTGTTCGGGACAGCTGAGCAACCAATAATTTCAAACCCTGTGTATAGTTGATGTGCATGTGGGTGTCAGAATTTCTGTATTGTATCTATCCTTTTTAGCTGATTATGCATCCATATTTTCTGCATGTTTGTTTTTTTCTTTCAGCTTGAATGTGTTGGAAGTGTAGATAGTGGATTGACTTGCATGGCATGGAGCCCAGACCAGGAGATTGTGGTTTTTTCAACAGGTACAGCCATGCTCCAATTAGTGCCCCTGAAAAATTGCTATATTTTTATAATTAAGCAACATTTTTCTTTCTTTACTTCCCACATCAAACAGAAAAAATGCTTTGAGTGCATTATATTTTCACTTCAATCTTCTAAGTTGATTTTGACCAGCAATAAATACACAGTGGTTAACATTTTCCCACATGTTCATGTTACAGTACAGTACTTGCAGTAATGTAAAGTGCAGCATCATTTCTGATCAGACAAAGAAAAACATGGCCTGATCATATCAGTAATCAAGTGCCCATTCTCCTGGTCCTAATTGTCAACTTAAATTATTTTTTTAGGAGATGTACTGCACATGTTGTTATTTGCCCTAAATACGTACAACATGTTTTGAATTATTCACTTGATCATTTAAAACACTGAACATACAGTGATATCATGCTGTTACATTTTTTTGTGATACTTTACAGGGGCTGATACATTGATCATGATGTCAAAAGACTTTGACCCCATTTCTGAATTTTCAGTCCATTCAGAAGAGTTTGGGACCGGTAAGTTGGATTTTTGGATTTTTATATTATCCTGGTTAGTTCTCAGTACAATGAGTCTGCTATTTGTGGACTACAGTATGAGAACTGATCCTTTCCAGGAGTCACTGTTTTGTTTAGCATGCACTATATTAAGATAGTTTGGGTACGCTGTGGTTTAGAATAATGAACTTTTACCAAGCCGTAGTTGAGAATGTGCTTATATCATACTATTGCCAGAGAAGCCTGTCAATGTTGGTTGGGGCAAGAAAGAGACCCAGTTCCATGGCTCTGCAGGGAAACCAACCACTGAAACTCTGAAGGATGTGGTAAGCTCAAAATGCAGATTCTCTCGACCTTTTAAAAAGAAAGTATAATTATGAGTGATACAGTGAGAATTGATGGTTTCACCACCTTTCATATATACAAGTTATCAAAAGCCAAGTTCTCCTTTCTGTATCATAAATCTCTGGTGAGAAACTGAAGGAGAAAATTGAATTTGATCACTCTTGGGAGGTATATGCTGTAAATTCCTTAGCTGGGTTGGTCTTATGTCTATCATGGTGTGAGAGATGGATTATCTCTGAATTGCACTGTGAGGTTTATTCCTTTCACTGACCTGAGCTCATAAAACAAATTCATCCAGTGATTTGAGAATAAAATGACTGATGTACAGCATAATGAGATAAATTAGTATTTTACTGTTCTTTTTCCTGAAAGGAACTTAGCCCAGCTTTTGCCTGGGATGACAGAAGATGTCGCCTTAGCTGGAGAGGCGATGGACAGTTTTTTGTTGCAAGCGTAATAGATCCAGAGACAGGTAAACTAATGCATTATATTGAATTATACATTGAGTAGTCATTGAGCGTCAAATTTTGTAGATATTTCTCACATTCCTCACATTCCCTTGATGTTCCTGTAGTTGGCAGCCATTAGAGTCTAAATTTAACTTTAACTGCTCACTTACAGTATAAGTAGTGACACTGGCTCTTCTGTGCTTTTGCCTGTTTGCATGCCTGCAGTTCTGTATGTACAGCAACATATTTTTCTTGCATTGTAGTAGTGAATTAATGGCCACTTTTCCCAAATTGGTTGAATCAAAGTTGTTTGCATTGTTTTGACCAAAAGGAGCCAGAAAACTGTGTACATGGAGCCGTGAGGGTGTACTGACTTCAACGAGTGAGAAGGTTCAGGGTTTGGAGCAACCCTTGTGTTGGAAGTAAGAAAGTTTTCTGATTCTGGCCTGTTTTATATATTTACACATCCACATTTTATTTTTGACAACTTTGAAACTGTTATAACATGCTTTGGGAGTTTTAGTTTGATTTTACACCTCTGACATTGAGTAAAAAATGAATCTGTAATCTGGTTGTGGTCACTTTAAAAAATGCTTTTATATTTCTGGATACTATCTCACTCCTGCATAGCATAGCTTGTAACCAGCACTTTATTCTGGGTCATTAAAATGTACTTTATCTTATTCTGTACAGACCTTCTGGTAGTTTGATTGCCAGCACTCAGCGGAGGCCCCACAGGCATGAAGTTGTCTTTTTTGAGAAGAACGGCCTCAGACATGGAGAATTCACCTTACCATTTGAGCGAATGGAGGTTGAGGTAAAATTAGGATGACCTTTAGAGCCCAGTTGTTCAAGGAATGATTGGACAGAGAGTACAGTACAGTAATACTGGATTCAGGTTTTCATTTTGTTGTTTCGTTTGTTTTGTTTCAGGTTGTAGAAGTGATGTGGAATAGCAGTTCTTCTGTGCTGGCAGTTTGGGTTCGTGATCTCCCCCCTCAAGATAAATCACATAAAGAGGACTTTATTCCCAAGTCACAAGGTGTTTGTTCAAGTTTTACTTTCTTTAAAGCCATAAGTGTCTAGATTTTTTTGTTTGCCTGTACAAAATGCAGGACTCTGCTGTGTTGAGTATCGATTCAACTGTCTTTATTTCTCACTCAGTGCAACTGTGGTCAATGAACAATTATCATTGGTACCTCAAACAAGAGCTTATATTCCCGGCCTCTCGTGGTGACCGAGTGGCGTGTGTAGCCTGGGACCCTGAAGCCGCTTTACGACTGCATATAATGTGTGAAGGTCAGGGTCGTGCCGTGGAAGTTGATTGGCTTATATAACAGCACTGCTAAACTAAGGTGTCCAGTAGAACATAATTTCTGTACATCATGTACGTCTTGGTGAAACAAGTACGACAGAACACTCTCTAACCTGACCGATTTCATAACGAAACTCAATGCAAGACAGACCAGTACAAAACAACAGAATATACTGGAGTATAGTTAAGTGAACACAACATGGCTTGACACGATATAATGCTCAATAAAACAACACAACGCCACGAGACTGTTCAGTAGCCCAAACACACAAACTATCTCTCTCTTGCTTGGTTTTTGGTCTGATATTTCTTTGTATTAGTGACGGAAAGGCAACGTTTTCGGTTGGTCAGACGATTGAAAACAAAAAGTAGAGTTGTCTTCAGTATGTACTGTACTTTATTTTGACGGCCGAAAAACTAAGCTTAAGATTGTTCAGTCCAGTACATTTTGAGTTGAGTTTTGTGGATTTGCATTGCCTTGCAGGTGGTCAGTACTTGTGCTACGAGTATGGTTGGACTACAGTCCACAGCCGAGGGCACTGCGAACAAAACATGTCCAGTGTGGCAGTAATTGATGGAGGTGAGGCGGGTGATTGCAGCCGTTTCTCATCGGGGCTCTTCGGGGAGGGGTGGTTGTTTGGCGGTGCAACTGATCCTTCGTTACTTTTGGCACTCTCTCAATTCCCAGGCGAAGTCTTCGCACAAATGATAACTGTTTTGAGATTACTTGTTCTCTCCGCTATTCTCATTCAGGAATATTCCCAGGAGAACGCGTTCATTAATTCTCAATAATTCTAATATCCACAGCTCGTCTCCTCCTCACTCCAGTGCGTCACATGGTCGTGCCGCCTCCAATGGCCGCTTACTCAGTAGACTTCCCTTGCTCTCTTCAAGCCGTCACTTTTGCCCCGCCCCCTGCGTGCAATGACGCAGCGGTGCTGTTAAGTGACGGAAAGTTAGTTTTCCTCGAGAGTCACGTGACAGAGGTTTTCAAGGCCCCCGGGCAGCCACCAAAAATCGTCAGCGTGTGCAGTATAGAGACGCAGGAGTCCCCTGTACTGTGGACTGGCCCGTCCAGCTTCCGTCAGTTGGTATGGTGGCGGGATGATGTTCTGGTTGTTGTTGGTTGGGACCAGATGGTTAGGAAGGACGTGATTTGTGAGCTAAAGATTCACAGAGAGGGCGATGGAGTGACGCTAAAGCTGAGGTAAAAAGGAATTCCCTTTACTTTCTCCGGTCCCTTTTTTCGCTTACCAGTTCCTGTCATCACTGTTTCCCTCTGGTCACTCTTCATTAGCGTTATTTCATCATCTCTCTACTTTGCGTTTTAGCCGTGGAGTGGAAGTTGAAGAACCGGTGCTGTGTTTGTATGCAAACGCAGATACTGGAACCTTGGCTGTGGAACTATGCAACGGATCCGTCATGAAGTACAGAAGCGGTAAGAAAACTTCGCGAGTTATAGAAGACTTGACGTTGGAGTGATCAACTTCAATTTTTTTCATCAAGTTTCTCGCCATATATATATATATCATATTGCACGGATAACTTGACTCTTGGTTTCTTGCTCACGCAAAAGCTGATCAAACTATCAGTTCTCACCATGTCATTCGTACATTTTCATCTCGAGAGGTTGGGAGAATTTGTATTGAGCTTGGGACTGAAAGGGTTAGTAAGGCAATCACTTGTGTAGACGCTGTCAAGGCAAGAAGCAAAGTTTTGAGGGATCCGTACGGCTAAATAGAATCGGGACCGTCCTATTAAACCTTGACTTTCATGTCCTGTTTTCAGGCGACACAGGAAGGGATTTGATACCATGGCAAAACTCAAAAGGCAGAACGGTTTCTCTCCCCCAGCCCTGCCCTGTTATGAAGACTGCTTGTGTTGGCCAAGAAGTAAGCGTGCTTTTGCTGTTTGACATATCTAATTCTGGGCACACGATGCGAAATTGCTCACAATATTGCGCTCAATTGTATTGGGGTGGGTGGAGGTAATAGTGAATAGGTTGCGCTGGTCGGTTTGTGGTCGATAAGTGGTCGGAATTTATTCCCTGGATTAACTTAATCGAGCTTTAAACAACCGAGCCCTGGATTCATATGATCAACTTTTTCTTGCCTTATACAGGAAGTCGTCCTCGGCCTGACGGAACACTCTCGTCTGTACGTGAACGATCACGAGGTACGCAACCTTTCATCGTAATCGGCTGCTTTGTTGCAGACCATTTCAAGTCTATATAAGGACACGCACACACGTAACAACGCGCGCGTATTATAGCCGTGAGAGAAGCGATTGAATGAAGTTAAACGAGGATTTCGATATCGAAGTTCTGGGATCTATTATATGTGATATTTTTCATGCTGTCAGGTGGCGTCTAACTGCACCTCCTTTGCTGCGCATGACGAATTTCTGCTGTTGACCACGCATGCGCACACTTTGCGTTGCCTGAGTCTTCGCTCGTCCAGTCAAGGTGAGTCACGGTCGTTCCCAGTTCCATGTTGGTTCCCGTGGTAGGAGAAAGGGCCTGGGAACAAATTTGAGTGAGTGACTATTTCAACACTTGTTGTTGTTGTAGGTCTCTGTTCTTTGGTAGAAGGTGAACCCCATCCTCTGGATGAGAATATCAGGCGGGTGGAGAGAGGCTCTCGTATCGTCGTTGCTGTGCCGCTGGACACCAAAGTTGTGCTTCAGGTGCGGATAGTTTTTTCTGTGGGGGGGGGGGGGGGGGAAGGGTTATTTTGATGTTAGTCCACGGTTTATGAGCATGCGTACAGCATGTTCTGCCAGGTGAGCCATGTTAAATTGTTGTTGTTTGCTCTACAGATGCCTCGCGGGAATCTGGAAGCTATCCACCCGCGGGCCCTGATGTTATCATTTCTGCAAAAATGTCTGGACAGGTAGAGTACTGTACTGTCTTGCTTCTTTGTGAACAAAATCTGCCTCGTTTTCTAGGGTGGTCTTTTATTTTCGACTTTTCCTTGCCAATCTCTTGCTTGAACTCATACAGTCAACACTCTTTCTCCTTTTTGTTTGTTTTTCTTTTTTTTTTTTTTTTTTTTTGTTAGTTTCCCTTTCAATATGATCTTGTTCTTACCAGTGTTGTTTCCTTCCTTAGAGTGAAATACAGAGATGCGTTTATGGCCATGAGACGACACAGAATCAACCTGAATCTCATCTACGACCACAATCCTAAAGTATGTATTCTCAAAAGACATCCTGTGAGTTTTATTGGCGCGTTCTGTTTAACTAGTGTTTCATTTTGCAGCTGTTTCTTGATAACGTGGAGACATTTGTTCAGCAAGTTGAAACCGTTAGCTTCCTTAACCTGTTCCTGTCAGATCTCAAGTAAGTCACGTGGTTTTTGTTTCCGGTTGAGTAAGTCACGTGATCTGCTTGTTTCCGGTTCTGTAAAGACTCTCCCCAACACGTTCTTGTTTTACAGGGAAGATGACGTCACGTCTACGATGTATGCGGATTACTACACTCATGTGGAGAGGAGGTTTGTGTTGTTTATCCAAATGAATACCTCCCTTCGTATACCCTTTGTCTAGATTTGTGCATCTTTGCATTTGTATCGGTTTGACTGCTGTTTTTCTTTCTGTCTGTCTGTACACTCGAACACAGCACCATACTCATTCAATCCCTTTCCTACATGGTTGGGACGTTTTGTTCTCTTTTGTTTTTAATTCTAGCAATTCTTGTCAAGCACCTGGCGAGTTGAAGGTTGACTCAGTGTGTGATACTCTTAGAGAAGCGCTTATATCTGTGGATCAAAGCAAGTGAGTGGAGTTTGGTCAAACGATTTTGACGTTTCCGTCATCATCATCGTCATCGTCATCGTCATCGTCATCGTCATCGTCATTGTCATCATCATCGTCATCGTCATCGCCATCATCGTCATCATCATCATCATCGTCATTGTCATCATCATCGTCATCGTCATCTTCATCATCGTCATCATCGTCAGCGTCATCATCGTCATCATCGTCATCATCATCATCATCGTCAGCGCCATCATCGTCGTCATCACCAGCATCATCACCCAGCAACTATTTCTGCATCGTAGTTTTATTTAGTCGAGCCTTGATTTAGTTTCTTTGACGTAACGTGCTGTTTCGTGTCAGGTACCTCTTGTCCATTCTGACGTCGCATGTAAAGAAGACAAATTCAGATTTGGAGACCGCGCTGAGTATTATAAAAGAACTTAAAGGTTTGTACTTGAACTTCTTTCTTGTTCTACCGCTGTATTGCATGCCGCTTATTGTTATCGCCCTTTTCTCTGCGCGTGCCTCCTTGTTGATCAACTGTTTGCTGTTGCCCTGGGTAACTGCATTGTTGTTTGTTTGTTTGTTTGTTTGTTTGCAGTTTCTACTCTACTTGTTTTGTTTCCTTGCTCTTTTTCCTTCTGTTGTTGCATGTCCGTTGCGTGTTTGGGTTCGTGGTTTGTGATAGTGGCAGTGAATTTTTCTCCCTCTTGTTCAGCCAAGCCAGCAGTGGAAGTGAATGGTGAACACGTGACATGTGAGGAGGCCCTAAAGTACGTGTTGTTCCTCGTCGATGTAAACCAGATGTACGATGTGGCGCTGGGGATGTACGACTTTGATCTCGTGCTCATGATTGCAGAAAAGTCACAGAAGGTACTTGTACATAAAAAATCACGAAAATTGAATCCTGGATTTTAGCAAAAGAATTCCAATTATTATCTTAAGTAAACGACAGATCACTCGAGTCGTCTCGGGCTTTGTTAGACCAGCACCACCAGTTCCACCTTTGTTGTTTTCATTGCCACCATCATCATTGTCGTTGCTATCGTTATCATCATCATCATCATCACCATCATCATCATCATCATCTCCGTTTAAAGTCGTCAGTATCATCAATCAAATCCACGTTCAACGTCATCTCATGACGTCTCTCGTCGTCACGTGACCGTCTTCGCTAACATTACCATTGCCTTGCTTTATTGAGAAAGGCGTCATAGTATCACCGCCTTTCTTATCACTGGACTTTTTTAGTTCTTTACCTGACGTCCCCTGACTCCGCCCCTCCACTTTGTATTTCAGAATTTTCTAGTTTCTTGCTGAATCTCTTTTTTTTCTCTCTCTCTCTATTATTTTAGGATCCCAAGGAATATCTCCCTTTTTTGAACAGTCTCCGTAAAATGGAAATCAACTACCAACGTTATACAATCGACAAATACCTGAAACGCTACGGCAAAGCTGTGCAGCATCTCAGCAAGTGTGGTATGTTCGGCAGACGCTTGACTTTGCAACTCTCTTCTTTTTTGGCATGAGTATTATTGACAGCGTGGATCAAAGTAACAGAAGAAAGTAAACAGAGAAATGAACAAATAAATAATTTGTTTTGTTTTTCAGGGCCTGATCGATTTGAGGAGCTGTTGGAGTTGGTGAAAGACAAGGCATTGTACAAGGTCGCGCTCGATCTTTACTCAAAATCCAGTTCTGAGTACAAGGTGAGGAAGCAAGTGGTCTGTGGACTGTTTCACTCCAAAGCTCAAAATGCAGATTCTCCCAATCTTTTAACAAGAAAATACTTGAGTGATATAATGAGAATTGACAGTTTAATCAGCTTTCATCCGAGCAAGATATTAAAAGCCAAGTTCTCCTTACTGTATGATATATCTCTGGTGAGAGACTGAAGCAGAATATTGAAGTTGAACATTTATGGGAGTGCATGAGATGGTTAACTGTATGTACGAGTGAACTGTCTGTCTTCAGAGGATCTTGGACCCTGTCGGTCTCAGTTATATAACTGATATATCTTTAATTCACTGAACGATCTACTTCAACCCTCAGAGTCTCGCCTTGGCGTACGGACAGCACCTGACAGAAAAGAAGAAATACGAAGAGGCCGGTTTAGGTGAGAATTCGCCATTTATATAAATATATGAATGGCGGAAAGTTCGCATTTTACAGAAACAAAGAGAATGCACTTACGTCTCTTCACGGGTTCGATTAGATTGACGAGTATCTTGTTTCAGTTTTGAAATTTATCCTGCGGCCTTTTCTCGCCCCAGTTTTCACGCGCTCAGGTGCCCACGCGGAGGCTCTGGCCGCGTTCCAAAAGAGCGGGAACTGGAGACAAGCGTTTTGCATGAGTTCGCATTTGAATTATTCCGAGGAACAGGAAATTCAGCTTGCCAGAAGTTTAGCAGGTAAAACGCCCATGGCTCCATTAACCTGTCTGTATTATTTTTATTATTGTTATTCTCTACCTTGATGGTGATTCTCTGAGCTCTTACAGCATAAAAGAAAAGCTGTTCATATGTTCGTCCGTTTATTTGAGTGTTTTTGTTTGTCACATCCAGACTATTTACGAGGACACAATCGCCACTCGGAGGCAGCTAGAGTGCTGGAAGACTATGCACACGTAAGTACTGTAAAGTCATTTTTCTTTTGTCCCTGATTGGCTAGGCTCTTTTAGACTAGTTGAGGCTCCTTCTAACGGCTTCTTGACGGAGACGTTCAGTCCGTACTTTGTTGTGTGCTGTTAGGACACCGAGGAGGCTATTGCCGCACTGATTGATGGGAAAGAGTGGGAGGAGGCGCTACGAATGGTATGTAAACAACAACAACAATAACAACAACAACAACAACAACAACAGGGCGTTGTAGAACTTACGATTGTTTTTGTTTTGTTGGTCAGATGTATAAATCGGCCCGAACAGATATCATCGAGACACATTTCCGGGGAGCACTTCAAGAAGGTAAAATATTTAATCCAAACCCAGCTGTTATTATCCTGAGAGACACTTTCACCTGCCGTGTATTTTTCTTGTTTTCTTATTGCAGTTTACACATAACTCGCCATTAATCCTTTCATTTCGATGTTTTTTTCTTAGCCTGTAGTGCCCAGAGAGCCACAATCGAGTCTCAAAGAGAATTGCTCGAGAAATACACGACGCGTCTGCTTGCGGTGCGAGCAAATCGAGAACGAGAGAGACTAGAACTGGCAGGTACAGTATGTGCTCGTCACCACACTGCTGGTTTGTCGTCATCACCGTTGTTGTTGTTGTTGTTGTTGTTGTTGTTAGTGATGTTGACTCACGATGATGATGCATAATGATGATGATGGTGGTGGTGGTGGTGGTGGTGGTGGTGGTGGTGGTAATGATGATGTTGACGATGATTTTGATGACGATGATCACGCTGCTGCTGCTGCTGAAGATGATGATGATGATGATGATGATGGTGATGATGATGATAATAATGACGCTGCTGGTGATGATGATGATGATATTGATGATGATGATATTGATGATGATGTTGATGATGATGAGGTTGATGATGTTGATGACGATGATGATGATGACAAGGATGAAAGTGTTGATTATGACAAAGGTGTTGGTGATTTTGTTTGCGTTATTCAGAGGATGGTGGTGTGCGAGATGACGCGGATCTGTATTCAGACACCAGCAGCGTGAGCGGAATCAGCGGACGGTCAAGCTACAGGACAGACAGTTCCCGAGGGACACGAACAACCGGGTCAGACTCTACTTTTACACACTAAAATATCACCATGGCGGTTATCAAAACAAATTTGCCTTGAGCTCATGAGCTGACAGTGATAAAACTATGACGTTTGAATGAGTTTTTACTCGATCAATTGAGTCATGACTTTGATGAATTGAGGCATTAAACGACTGACTGCCCGAATGGACGTTACAGTAAACACTTGTTTAATCTTTCGCTGCGGATAGTGAATTTGAATCAACCCGAAAACGTGGAGCTCTTGAACTGTTAGATTAAAGTTGTGTTGTTGATGTTGACAACGATGACTGTTCTTTTTCTCAACAGGAGATCGTCCAAAAACCGAAGAAAGACGGAGCGAAAAAAGTACAGTTTGAAGGAGGGCAGTCGTTTTGAAGACGTCGGTTTGATGGTGGCTTTGGCTGATATAATTCAAACAGCTGATAAATCAACAGGTACTGTAAGTGCGTAACCGACATTATTCAGTTCGTTGAGCCGGCTCCTAACCCTGTTCTGCCTTTATGTGCAGGAGGTAAAAAGGCTCTATAAAACGATCTATGAAAGAATAAAAATATACGAGTAAGCCGTCGAATTGCGCCGCCGTGTAGGCGCATTCACTGAGCACTTTCACACGACAAGAGCCTATATTTCTTGTGTTTGCTTGTTTTGCAGAAGACATCTCTTCGCTACTCAAAATGCTCATTTTGTTTGACCACGAGGAGGAAGGTAAAGAGCTCCAAAAAGAGTACCAAGAGCTGAAGGACGCAATTGACAAGAATCTGAAGATTATTTGGCCTCCAGACGAAGCGCAGGAAAACCGAGATCTCTCCCAGGTTTGTTTCTCGGACTGAGAGCCCTAAAAACTTTTGAAAAATGTTGCACAGTCCTTCAGTAGATACATATGTATTGCTTCGTGTTGACGCTCTGAAGTTACTACCCCGTCCATCGGTATATTTTCCCACAGACCGCTGCGTTTTGCTTTTGCCTTCTGACATCGATTTATCTCGTGTTTTTGTTTGTTTATTCGTTTCTTGGCCGCCGTTTCACAGGTAACAGGCCCGGGCGCTACAGTCAACAGCATCATCGCTGCGATGACAAAAGGAGATGATGACCAGTCACAAAGAAAACCAGGTCAGCGCGCAATGATTATCTATTGATGCACTATAAAGTGCTTACACCAAGTACATATCTGCCTACGTGTAATGTAACATTGTAATGTCGCATTGAGAAGGAAATAAGTTATTGTTTTCTTTTTCGTTTCGGTGTCGGTGTCGGTGCAGATGAACCCGAGAAGCCCCGGGCCCCAGTGTTGCAGAAGGAGATACCGTGGAGACTGGAACTACTCAAGCCATAAGAATGAAACATTTACGTCATAAAAGTTTCCAGTAAGTCGAACCAACAACGAAACGACGAGGGTGGGGAGAGTCACCTCCAACACAACGCGCTCTACAATCAAAGAACACTGATAACAACAGCAACAACAACAGCAGCAGCAGCAGCTGATGCTGGAGTTTGAGAACAACGATACCAAATAATTTGATCGCGTGCAGTTCATTCATCAGCAACAAAGGGATGGTCGGTGGCAGACAGACAGACAGACACTTTATTTATTATAGTGGTCGAGTGAGTGAGTGACAAGAGCTTTATTGGCATGACCTTCATGCTTTTACAATCGGGTATTGATAAAGCCTATGTCTATAACAGTAACAAGGTAAAGTACAATTATGTTGAAGTGCAAGCTTATTGTAAAGTGATCGTGGACTCTTGAAGCCCCCAGTCTCTCGCCGCGCACGCACAGACGAAAAACACGAAGTCAGAAATAGAAATAATAAAAAATGCTACGATCAGGAATCTGGATTAGCGTCATCTCTTCTGTAGTGACCATTTCCCTTATATGTAATATGAAATTATGTAAAGATTTTGGTAATGAAGTCTTCTTCTTCCTCGTTACTTGTCCATTCTTGTTTCGGCGGGCACTGGAAAACACTGGCAGCGTCCTAGGAATATGACAAAAATAGGAAATAATCACTGCCAACTAAACGAAGCCAAAGTGTGACGGCTGTGTTATTATCCAGCGTCACTGATCTAAAACACTGGTTTACTAGGAGTACTTACGTTTGAGTTCTTCAAGTTCTTGTTCTACCATTTTCCTCCTTGCTCGTTCATTTTCGATTTGCTGCTGGTAAGCGTCTGACAAGAAGTAGGGAGAAACGAAAGTAGAATTTGTTCAAGAGCACAACTGTAGAGTGGGGTGATTCGATTGTTTCAGCCTGCTCCTGGTAAGCGTTTGAAAAAGAAACGAAAGTAGGAAAAAAAAAGACAGCGGAAATTTTCGATAATTGCAATATTTCCTAAGAATATTTACTTCCCCTTGCAAAAAAAAAAAGGTCCCGCGGAACGCAACTATACAATCGGCGCATATCTCTCACTTTTTAAATTACAAATGCAAAGCCCAAAACGACTTTAATATGCTCATTTGAAAGAGCTTCATATAAAACGCTTGGTAATTTCAAAGTTTCATGGAAAGGTGGGCTTATTTACGGAGCTATGAAGCTCTCTTTTTCAAATTTTCTTCGGAAACAATATGGCGTACTTCCGATTTGCACGAAGTCGGAAAGCATTCGGTGTGACGTCATTGTTGTTTAAGAGAGGAATGTTTCGATTATTTCAGCTGACTGAATGAACTTTGGATGCAAATCAAAACAACTCACAATATAACAAGATATGGAGGTGTGTTAATAAATAAGTACCGTGCAGGAGTTTCAATTCAGTTTCTTTCCTCTGTACAGTCTTTATGAGTTCTTCATTGTTTTCTGTTTTTAAAAGAAGAAAGTAAACAACAATTTATAAGCAAAAACTGTAAACAAAAAAATAATTAAAGTACTGCTGCCAGCTTCTTTGCAAATTCCACCTCCCCACCCCTTAGTTGGTTTGAAGAAGCCAAAAGTCGCATTCACAAGAAAACAATAAATGAATTGTACTGAGTTGGGCACATGCACATCATAAATACCTCTTAGTTTTTTCACATGAGCTCCATTGCTGCCTTCTTCTGTTTCACTGAGTGCTCTTTTCTCTCCAACAATGCAGCCATCTGCAAAATACCTACCTTCAATGAAATTCTAAAAGTACTTAATTTTTTTACTCATATGTTACTTTCTGTCTGTCTTTTGTAATCTGCCGCAATCTGTTTCTGACTCTTTGTCTGTGTCTCGTTTTGTCTGAATTTTGTCCATCCATTTTTGTCTGTCTATTGCATCTTCATCAAAAATATTCATGAAAATTTACTCCATTCCTTAGAAATAAACAGCATACCCACCTTGATGTGTGCTCACACGTGCAGCAGTCTGCCCTAAGTGCACCGAAGCACTGGGACTCTGTACAGGACAGCTGCTGGATGAACTCACCATAGAAAAGGAGGGAGTTGTGGTAGAGTGGCTGGGCCACTGCATCTGTGTTCTTACTGGGCCAGCATGTGCTGTGCATGCTGTATGGAATGAATCTACTGACCTCTGTGTATTTCCTGGAGTGCAACAGCTTCCACAGAAATGAGTACATAGACTAGGTGCTGACTCAGATACTTGGGCAGACTCAACCCTACTGTGAGGTATGACATTTAACACCTGGACTTCAGGAGAGATGGCTAAAGATTCATCTAAACCGCCCTGGGATGCAGCCTCGGTATCCACGGTTTGATAGTACCCTGGGCCGGGTGGCTGTAGTTTGCCAGTGTTGCCGGGAGAGCAAGTCAAGGGGTCATTATTTCCGCTTCCTGCGCAGTGTTCTAGGGCACATGGCTGCATGGCATCTTCATCACTCCTCTCTACTTCACTTTCAGAGCCTGGTTTTATTGCTGGCAGCCACTGTATGAGTGCCAAACGTGATGCATTCTTGTGGTTGACATAAAACTGCACCAGTCTCTCAGCATCGCTTTTGGTAATGAATGTGCACATACTGGGTCTCTTGAGGTCACTACAAGCCTTCATTTGGTGAACTTGTGAGTACGAAAACTTGTATTTTGGGATTCCCAGTTTGCCTAAGTAATATCTGAGCAGCACACTCTGACCATTAACTGCTTGTACAGCTCGATGGGCATCAGGAACTGACACAAACACTCCACCATCTATTTCAAATGTAGGAATAGCTGTTGTACTCTGGGAAATTCCATCTTTTTCTGGTGACTCTTTGTCCTCCTGAATTGCTTCATTACATTTCTCTTGGATGGTCAGGTCATCATCCAATGCAATAGGTTCTGCCCAATGAATCTCTTGAAGTCTGCTTTCAGTGTATAGGTGATCATACATAAACAGGATTCTCTCAGCATCTGACTTTGTGATGTATGTGCACACAGTGGCTTTTGCACTCAAAACATCATAAGCCTTTAGCTGCTTTAGACAGGCACATGAGAATCTGCGAGGTATGATATGAAGTCGCTGCATGTAGGAGCCTACTTGAACACTTTGACTGTGCAATTGAATAACAACTCTATGTACATCTGGAATACACACAATAACTTCCCCATCAACAAGGAATGTGCGTATTAAAACCTCTGGCTTGGTAGGTTCTGTTCTATTTGTTGACAAAGAGGGCTGGATGTCTGACATTTTAGGTTCAACAGAAGGATCACTTGAAGATACTGACTGACTAGAAAAATGTTTCAGCTCAAAATGCCCACTTTCTGAAGAACTGGTCTCACCATCAACACCAGAGGCATTGAGTTTATGTTTTGCATCAACAATTCCTTGACCATCTGCAAATCTTGATGCAGAGCTAGAAGAGCAATCCTGGCCTCTTGCACTTGAAACAGGATGACCTTCAGATGATCCCTCGCTCCTCTCTGATCTAAATGACTTTATGGTTTCAACTGTTTTGTCCTGTTCAAAACCACTCACATCTGTATGAAAATCTTGGTCTTGCAATAAAGTCTCCCCTTCATCTGGGGAGTGGCTAACTTTGGCTTCTTTAGCCAACTCATCTTTCCCACTTAAAACTTTTGGTTGTGCAGCCCGCCAGTTGATCTCTGGCTTACCAGTATTAAGCAAACTTGCAGCATAGCTGATAACTCTTTCTGCATCATCTATCATAACATATGATCTAGAAAGTCCCAACTTTGGTCCGTCTGGACCACTGACAAACCATGCACTCGATTCCTGTAGCTCAGTGTCTGTGAATTTTTCTTGATTGATTCCTAAACTAAATAAACAGTGGTTGAGAATTTCTGGATTCTGAAAATGTGCTTCAAAAAATCTCTGCAATTCATTTGTACAAGTGACTGTTTGACCAGTACTTAGGAGAAATGTCTGCAGCTTAAATCCTGTTGGAGATTTGTGACAGTTTGCTCTGGGAGAGGTTGGGCTGTGTTCTCCTGTTGTAACTTGTTTAGGTTCCAGGTCGTCCAGATCAACCGGCGGTAAAAAGAGAAGATTTTCTCTGTGATGGGTTCCATGAGTTTCATCATACTTGTCAGCAAGGATCTCAAAATCGCTCTTCAGTATGTAAGAACAGCATTTGACTGTTAATTTAATCGCACCTCTTTGTTTCATTCTGGTGAGTTCTTGAGGTGAAAATCTCATTACCTGAATGCCTAGTTTAGGCATTAGTCTTTGAATTGAGCCGTGTGATTTCCAGATCTTTTGAATAGCAAGATAAACTTCTGGCACAGTAACAATTTCCCTTCCTTTGAGCAAAACTCTCTGCACCCCTTCAGTCTTGCTACCAGCAGAGTGGTTAGGGTCTTGGTCAGACTGTGAGCCAATATCTTGTGGGGTAACTCTGTTACCATGATGAAGTTGTACCATTGTTGATTCACCAATTGCTGTTCCATTGCTGCTGGTAGCAGATTCTATCTGAGGGTATGATGAGTGATCCTCTAAACCATTTTCATGTTGTAGGATTTCTACCTTCACCGGGGAGCTTGATGTCTTGACCATGGACAGCTCACCCTCGGATGTGAAAGTGATCATGTGCATCATGGGCTCATGATAGTCGTCCACTGCCATGGATTTATACTTCACATAAACTGAATCTGCCATGGTATTGACTGTTACAAGTGAGTTTATTACCAAGTCATATCTGTAAACAAACAAGCCAAGAATATACCTGTCAAATGCTTATAAATTACACCAAGAAAAACATTAATATGGTATGAAAACAAAATACCTCTGTGATTGGAAGTTTAATTATATTATATAAAAGTCAAAGTAGATTATAGAATAGTTGTATCAATTCATATAAATATGAAGTATACTATATTAAACTGCAGTAAAAATACATCAAATGTACACAGAACTTCAACACAACCATAAAGATAATCATGTAGCTACAGTTTAGTGTTATCGTATTGCCTAATAAACAGCTCATGTATACATAAACTTGTGTAGACATGCAGTATATTTGTACGCAAGCCTGATTGAGCGGAGTGTATTGAAGCCAGGATCGGATTTTTAAAAAGTCTTGCTCTATCCATAACTGTATACGTTCGAGGTGAAAACATTCTAATAGCCTGAATTAGGTGCATCATCCATTGGTGATGACGTAAAACTGTTCATAGTTTGATCAAAAGACACAAAATACACAAAAAAAAGCACTGATATTCGAACCCTTACCTGATACTCCAATGTTTATGATCGTACAATAGCTTTGTAACCGCTCCTGTCTGCCGCACTGCAGCAGACTGGAATGACTCGTCCTCAGGTCCATTCGCGTGGAAATATTGGGACGAAAACAAAAAGAAATAATAATAATAATAATAATAATAATAATAATAATAATAATAATAATAATAATAATAATAATAATAATAATAATAATAATAATAATAATAATAATAATAATAATAATAATAATAATAATAATAATAATAATAATAATAATAATAATAATAATAATAATAATAATAATAATAATAATAATAATAATAATAAAGAAAGTTACATATAAAAACCACAAAGAAAAGTTAAAAGATAGCGAACTATTGTCCTCTACTAGTAGCTTGGTGCAGTTGCACGGCCAGTTGGTCACATGACTGTAACCTCATGTGAGACGCGCGTGAACGTGGGGACGAGGCTGTACGGCACATCATGGCGTTGGGGCTCGGCTTCGATTGTTTCTTCGATATTGCACTTCAAACGGCCTTCAAGCGTTATGGACACAAGAAATTCTGGTACGTCCTGCACATGCAAGCATCCGGCAAAACAGCATGTTTGATTAACTTTGATTGGCAAAAAAGACAATCAAATAATTTATCGTAATATTGTAGAATGAGACAATGGTCGACTGTATTGTGTTATTATTAAATGGTCCTGAGTATTCTCTGTCTCAGCCACAAGTCATCTAACGAACTGACTACAGACAGGAACCTGAACTCATTAGTTACTTTGCTCAAGCTACAGATATGTCCTTCTTTTCCGTTGACAGCTTAAACATGCAACAGTACAAGTGTGCTGCTGTCATCTACACCCTCCCCCTCCCCCCCTCCCCCCCCCCCCCCCCTCCACCCCCCACCTCCCTTCCTATGGAAACCCCTGGTATTTGTAGCCACATATTGAAAGTCTAAAATTGAACAATGCACAAAGAGGCAAGGGAATATAGCACATGTACTAATTTTTTGCAAGCTATCAAATATATTACATGTATTTTTGTGAAAGGAATGTGGTTCTTCATGTTGTATCATCATGGGTCATGGCCTGGACATTGGTCATCGTTGGACAGATGTTTCTTCCTCCATCCCTTCAACTGAGCTTAATCGTGTTCAAGTGCCTCATCTGTATCATTCAGGAGCCGTTGTGTGGGGTAAGATACATAATTGAACTGCATGACCAATTATATTATCTTCTTTTGACGAAGAAATGAGATCTGCATGATGGGTATTTTCCCATAGACAATTTTCCAGAGCTTTCTTTTTTTAACATAGATTTCAAATATTTCTAAAAGAAAATTGTACATATACCAAATGATGTTGACTCATCACACGGACACCTTTGGACAATGTTGTGCTTTTGTTTAACCATCACCACTTTGGGGGGGGGGGGGGGGATTTGCAGGATATTGCAGAATAAAATGCTAAAATATGATTGAGGCGGCACATATATATATATATGGCTTATATATGAGACTACCCCCCCTCCTCCCTGCAGCATGATAAAGTAGGTCTTATATTAATATGAAGACCTTCCACAACAGCCCTCAGCCTTTTAAAATAACATGCTTTTCCTTTTAAAATTACTGCAGTTGGCTTACACATTAGTTTACGGTGCTTTGGCATTCCACGCCGGTGTCATCCAAGACCTAAAATTGTCGTTTCTTGGAGCCTTTCTCATTTTGGCAGTCTGTCTTGGTCTTCAAATCTTGGGGCACATCACAATAGAAGGTGACCTACCTGGGGATCACCCATCTAAAGGAAATGGCATCTTGTTTCTGTTGTGTGACAGTATGAATGAGTTCCTGTTGCCTCAGTTCCACTTTACTGTCGTGTTGTTGATTCGACTTGAGCTGGTACCCTCACTCAAGTGGAGGTCTGACACAGAGTTGCGAAAACTGATGGATCGAGTGCAGGAAATCAAGTACGGCAAAAAATCTCCATGATCTTGTAACGTTTCACTTTAGAAGCAGCATTAGCTCAGTTGACCTGAAGTATATTTTAATGGCATGGAATTCTATCATGTTTTTACTCTAGAAGAGTACATTTCATTTAGAGGTTCATTCAATCTGGCTAAAGTTGTCAGCTATCAGCAAAAAATATTTTAGCAGCTTATGAGTTATGTGAACACCAGAACATTCTTGTTTTAAATATGTGGTTACTTACTACAGTGAAAAGAATGTAATCAGACTATCTGAAAAGTTCTGCATAAACAAATAATTATCTTTGCACTTTAGCAATCTCGGAAACTGTCTTTCAAGGCTTCACGGTACCATAATTTAATGGCTACTGCATCCTGAAGCACCTTTATCTATATTTCTCCAGTAGTTCAGCCTCTCCTCGCGACGCTCTCGGAGTCGAGGTAACGCAGGTGCTTTTTTGTGCTGATCCAAGTTTTGATCTGTGAAATGCCTTCAATGTCTGGGTATCATTCCCTCTGTTCCTGCATTAAGTGTGTGCGTTTTCCCTATTCTTAAACTTCCATTCAAGCTAACGGAAGTACGTCACAAATCATCTTGTGGTGCGAGAGGCACGGTGCCTGTGGCAAATGCCATTTCTTTATGCAAAAACTAGAAGAAAAAATGCAGTAGACACATGCACCTCACAGGTGCCTATTTTTGTTTCTGCCAGCGGTTCTTACTTGTACTTTGTACCGTGAGCGGGTTATTTTTTATCCTTCTAAGAATCCAAACTTCAGTTCAAAATTTGGAAGAGGTTCACTTTCTGAAATTTGTGTAGAACATAAAGCTTACGTTTTTGTTTCTATCATCAAATCTGCTTGCGTCGACACACGTTACACAATATCGCTTCTAGCCCTCTCGTAAGCGACCACCTCCCTCAGCGACCAGTAACCAAAGTGCCGATTGGTTTCTCAGTCAATCACCGTTGGGATTTTTTTGTTTTTGACCTCCGTTAAGCGACCACCCTATGTTCTTAAAGAGCAATTTTCTGAGCAAGGGCTAACTCAGAACTGGGTATGAAAAACAAAACAAAAAAAACACACATGTGTAATGTGACGTGTAACAGGACACAGAGTTGAGTTCTTACAACTCAAATTGTTATTCATTAAAAAACAGTCGCAGTATTTGACCCTAGTTGTGGCTCAAAGCTGGATCTTCTGCAAATTACCGTAAACGACCGCCTCGTGAGTCTACAACATTTTGACCATGTGATGACGTAAATCTTGGTAAATAAGAGTTCACACCACGGCAAACCAGTGAAAATCTATTAAATAGGCCACAGACTGCGGAAACGGCGCTATTTTTAAAGTTGCGTATAGGAACCTTGGCAATTTTTCTGAAATGCTCTTTCCAACTCCTTTTGGAATACAACTTTTATTATTAAGATTCTCTTTCCCCCTTATTTATTGCCAAATTAAAAACAGTCTAAACTGATTGGAAGCTGATTGAAAGTCAAATTTATTCATCATTTTAGCGCAAAGCCTCTCCGCTTCAGCTGCTGTGTTGAAAATACTCCATGAAGCAGAACAAACTACTGGTAACAAATTATGAATGATAATTTGAGCACGTTTGCACTCATCACTCGCTAGTACTGCAAGACAATCAGGTAGTTGTTGCTTATAACTCAACACTGTAACCATCTCTTAGAACACACAAAAGTCTTGAAAACTTAATAGTTGTGACCTGGCAAATTTGTACAACTTTCTTTCCCGCCGCCAGCCGCTGCCTCGGGTAAATGAGCCCGCGCTCCTCCCCCGAAGGCACCAGTATCTTCTCGGGGAGGAGCGAAGACCGGACTCGAGAGAGCGGCGGAAATCGAGCCTACCTTCACTGGAGTTTCTTTGATAACATTGCTCTCATTATTTTACCGTGAAGAACTTTGCATTTTAGTCTGTATTCCCTTGCTATGCATAATAGGGCAAAGTGCTAAAAAATAATGTAGTTGAACACTCTGAAAGTTCACTAAGCTCACCCGACGTTCTGAAATCCTGACTTTATACTACAGTTGATATCGCAGGAATTGACTCATACAAATGCTTGCACACACATGCAGAAAAAGCACACAATGAAAAATGGCGCGCATTTTGTAATTTAGTATAATGGCTCATCTACATAACCGCCAAAAATGTAAACATACAAAAACAAAATAATACATGGATTACACTTGTTGACTGATCTTTGAATTTCAATTACATAACACCCTGGCGCATGTTGGTTGAAGAATGAGCGGTCCGTCCTACAGCAAAGTCCCCCTCTCCCAGGGTGGCGGCCGGGCGCAAGCCAGGGATACCACCAGTCTGTGGAGTCGGCTTTCTTTCACATGGCTTTCTGGAGTGTTTGCCTTGGGCAACCTCAGACCTCTGAAAGAGACAGATCTGCCCAACGCAGTGGATCGACAAGACTCCCAAGATATATCTGAACATTTTCAAGATTTGTGGGCCGAGGAAACACAAATTTCAAATAACCCGCGCGTCTGCAAATCTCTTGCGAGGCTTTTTACCGCGTCGGAATACATTTTCTACGCGTGTTCACTGGTCTTGCTCTCTTGTCTGCGAGTATCCCAACCCGTGTTCTTGAACTTGTTACTGCGTGAGCTGAACAGCGATTCTTCCAGTACTCAATGGATCTGTCTCTACGTAGTGGGACTGTCTGTGAGTGGAATAATTAAACCGTTTGTGAAATCGAGTTTTTACTACGGAGCAGGGGTGGTTGGCGCGCATGTCAACACTGCCATAACCGGACTCGTTTACAGAAAGGTATTTTATTTGTCTTTGTTTGATTTCTTGCTTTGTGCTTTTTCTTACTTTGTTTGTCAATAAGTGCCGCCAAGAAGAACTCACAATAGTTTTTGACAAAGCGAGAGTCACTATATTGTAAAGTTACGTTTCTAGTTATACAACTGTATGCATGAGTTACTACAGGCAGCCCAATCTTGCTGTAAAATTAAGTTAGATTTTTTTTTTTGAAAATTATAAAAATACCGGACTTATCTGACTTTTCTTTTTTGTCTTGTTTTATCCCTCGTATGTTGTTTTCAGGCCGATTTGAGCAATTGTCAGCGATATTTCACGCACAGGGGGGGTGGGGCATATTGCTCAGAATTGATCAGATCCGTCAAAAAACAGCACACGGGGTATAAAATAATACAAGGAACAAGAAGTTCAGGTTTTTGTATTTTCCGAAAAATCTTGCAGCAAGATATCTTGAATACATGGCAAGCAGATGGAACATGTAAGTTCAGGTAACGCATAGTTCATGACGTCATTCTCCTATCCAGGTCCTCACGTCCCTTCGAGCTGGCAGACTGGGCCAACTGACGTCGGCCCACGTGATCAACCTTGTTTCCAAGGACCTGGAGCCAATCAACTATGTAGTTCTTTACGTTCCCATGGCAATAACAGGATCAGTAGAGCTTCTTCTTGTTTGTTTTATTTTGTGGCAGTTGGTGGCGGCCGAGGCTGTTGCTGGCGTGAGTTTAGTTTTTCTCGTGTGGATCTTCCAAAGCAGGATGAAACCATCGCTGCAGAGACTGCGCAAAGAAACCGCGACCGTGACAGACACGCGCCTCCGCATGATTTCTGACGTCATTTCCGGTATTCGTACGCTGAAGATGAACGGCTGGGAGAGGATGTTCGAAGAAATTGTCGGTGAAAGTCGAAGGTATATTTTGAAAATCACCTGTACTTTCGCCTCTTACCCTGCTCCCTCAGACTTCGAGGATCATTACCACGTAATAATAATAGTAATGTTATTATTATTATTGTCAATTTTGTTGTTATGATAACCATTATTAAATAATAAAAAAAGCATAAGAATTTAATAAGAATAAAGCATCACTCACGAGCATATAAATACTCGTTCCAACGAGAGTTGATGGTTGTATTGCCTTGTTTTATTTATTTTTAAATTATTTTATTCTCTTCCTCCAAATTGTGCGTCTCTATCGTTTGTCCTTTCATCCCTGCGTCTCACTATGCCCTTCCATGTATCTTTTTGTCCACAGGCGCGAAATAAATGTGATCTTTATGAAGAGCACCATTTCTGCAATCTTTATGGCGCTACAGTCCTCCTTTGCGACCACAGCAACACTTGTTTCAATCGCGGTCATGGTATCGCGGGGATACATCCTGACTGCCCAAGATGTTTTCACCATTTATGCCTTCATGTCCGCCATTCGTAAACCGGCATTGGAAGATTTTGCATTTGGTATCAAATACTTGGCGGATTCATTGGTGACAATCGAGAGAGTGCAGAACATCTTGCTTGAAAATGATCAAAAAGGATCTCGACTGATCTCTACGGACAGCCAGTGGGAAGAAGGTAATAATTAGCTAATTCTGATTACAGTCTCCTTAACCTTGTTCTGGGCACAAGACGTGAGACGGTTGTATTCTCATGCTTAATAAAAAACGAATGCACTGTGAAATTATTTTCCTGCAATAGCTTGTTAGAAAAAGAGAGACATAGCGAGCTTCAGGAGCGACTTGGTTTTGTTGGGGAATATCAACTTACAGCTTGAATTGAGGCCTTAGCACTCGTCATACTCCGGCAGATAGTCAACTAGCTTAGTTGTAAAAGTAGACTTCTTATCATATTGACAAATAATTTGAACCCAGGAGTGTGAGCAGTACGTTGGTTGTGATCGTCCGGTTTAGAGTAATCTCTAGGAAGACTGTTGTCGGTGAGTAATGTTTTGACTGCCTGAGCGGAAGTCATCTTCAAGTGAAGAGGTTTCGTCAGATGGTAATATTATGTCTGTGGTCGTTGATGTGATTGGTCCATTTTGTCGTCGGTTTTGACTCTGAAGATGACTTCCGCTCAGAGAGTCGAAACGTCAGTCGCCAACAATAATCTTCCTGCAGACTACTCTAACCCAGACAATCACAATCAACGTACTATTATCAAAGTGTTATTAACTTTCATTGATTTAATTAGTAATAATATTAATCAAAATGTATAGGTAATCCCACCAAGATGAGTCGACGAACCCCTGACGCTCCGTCGCTCGTTATGAAGAACGTGACGTGTAAAGGACACGAGCGTGCCCTGTTACTGGATGACGTCACTCTTAGTGTTCATGGTAACCAACTGGTCGTCATCACTGGCGCTGTGGGAAGCGGCAAATCCTCCTTGTTGACCGCAATTCTAGGAGAATTGGAAAGAGGTGGTCAATTGTTTCTGAACGGGAGCATAGCTTATGTTCCGCAGACACCGTGGCTTTTCTCAGGAACTATTTTCCAAAACATTCTCTTTGGGAGAAGTCTTAGTGAATCAAAGTATCAACAGACAGTTGAGGAGTGCGCGTTATTAGCGGACTTTGACCTTCTGCCCGATGGTGACAGCACCTTCATCGGAGAGCGCGGTGTGAGTTTGAGCGGCGGTCAGCGGTCGCGTATCAATTTAGCACGCGCTGTTTATTCCGATGCCGACATTTATCTCCTTGACGACCCCTTGAGTGCCGTGGACACCAGAGTGGGACAGCATATTTTCGAACGATGCATCTTGGGAAATCTTGGAAACACCCTCCGTGTCCTTGTGACCCATCGAGTGGAGTATTTTAAACAAGCCGACTGCATTGTTGTGCTGCAGAATGGCAGAGTTCGGTGCCAGGGCAAATATGACGAGTTACTGACCTCAGATGAATATTTTGCTAATCTTGTTCAGAAGTGTGATGAGAAAAAAACTTCTGGTGGAGAGGGAGTGGACGGGAAGGAGACGAGTGAACAACCAGGTGCTTCATCGAGTGACCCGTGTGATAGTGAAGGATTCCAAACAGTGGAAGAAGATCGAGAAGTTGGTTCAGTGTCTGGACACACGTACTGGACTTACGTCAAGTCTGGGATCCCACTGGCGTGTCTTTGGATAGTTGCTATGGCATTAATTCTACCTCAAGGTAAAGACAATGAGAAAGAAAAAAAATCATGCAGCGAATTCCTGAAAGTCCTGAAGCTCGTCATGTTATAGCATTAGTTCTACCTGAAGGTAAAGAAAACGAGAAAGAAGAAAAATAAAGAAAAGATAAATAATATTGATGAGAGAAGACGTATGATAATATAACAAAACTTGAAGGTAAAACAATGAAAAAGGTAAACAGAAAAGTGGAAAGACCTGAAAAGAACCATCGATACCGAATAGGACAGCTTGTTATTTATGCATTATCATTATTAATACGATATTATTATTATTATTATTATTATTATTATTATTATTATTATTATTATTATTATTATTATTATTATTATTATTATTATTATTATTATTATTATTATTATTATTATCATTGTTACCATTAATTTTGATATTGTTGCTGTTTTTATAGGGGTTTCTATTTCCGCCAATCTCTGGCTTGCAAGGTGGACAAACGAATCCCCCGCTGATCAAAAGGAAAATCTCAATTTCTGGATCTACATGGCACTTTCACTCGGAACGTTTGTGTTGTCGTTTGTTCGTGCATTTGTTGTATTAATTTGTGCACTGAGGGCTGCGAAGAAGCTGCACTGCAAGATGCTGTCCAGTCTTCTGTTGGCTCCCGTGCGGTTCTTCGATACCAATCCTTCTGGTCGAATCTTGAACCGGTTCTCAAGGTCTATCGGAGACATGGATGAATTTCTTCCTGACGGCTTTCTGGAGTTTCTGCGATATGTCGCCGAGGTTTCCTCAAGCATTCTTTTGGTGTCGGTGATCAACCCGTGGCTCATTCTTGCCAGCATTCCCCTTGTGGCGTCGTTAATATGGCTCGCTGGCTATTTCCTAAGGACCGCGCGTGAAGTGAAGAGACTGGAGGCGATATCCTGCAGTCCGCTGTACGCACACATCGGGGAAACAATTGATGGCGTTGTTATTGTGCGCGCATGTTTAATGCAAGAGTCACAGATTCAGTCTCTATTCAGGTAAGAAGTGCAAATAATATTTTATTTCGATATTTTTAGTTATCAATCGGGTAAAAAAAAACAATCAGAAACAGACCAATGATGTTTCACTGTTTCACTGTTTGTATAATTTTATGGTTGCCAGTCATTTAAGTGGTAAAACCAAGAGCATCTGGAGTATTTCCAGCTCAAAACATTATATAATTTCTATCATCTTGAACCCCAAGGTATCGAGATAAAGTGAACAACACGTGGCTGTTGTTTGTTGGATGTAAACAATGGATGTCTCTGCGAGCCGAAGTTTTTTCCGCTCTTTATATTACAGTTGTGGCCTGTGCGGTGATTTTTACTTCAACAGATAAAGGTACTATGTAATAATCAAATTATTTATCACCCACTGATAGCTGTACCGCTCACAGAATGGTCGATAGGTCGAGAAGTGTGCATTTATCTAGATTTTGTTTTCTTTCCGTGCAGCTCTGGTAGGACTTTCCATTGCCTACGCTTTGGACATTAGTGGAAACGTCTTTTCAGCTCTGGTGGAATTCGCTAACACAGAGAATTGCATGACGTCAGTGGAGCGAGTGATTGCGTATTCCAACTTGGAGCCCGAGCCGGGATATGAATACAAGGCAGAAGTCCCGGATGGATGGCCGAAAGAGGGATCTGTGGCATTTGTAAACGTCGTTTATCGGTACTTTCCTGGTGGCCCACAAATCCTAACAGGTCGGTCTGTGTGTCTGTCTTATTCTTCATCAGCCTATCTATCCAAGTCTGTGTGTCTGTCTTTTTTTTACATCAACCTGTCTATCTCTCCTTTCTATTCTCTGTCTGACCGGTCTGCCTGTATTGCCGTCTGATTGTCTGTCTATCCATCTATACTTATTTACTGATTGATAAATGTATCTTTCATTTTATCTTCGCTTCCTCTGTTTTATTAAAGATGTCGACTTTCGTGTTCAAAACGGAGAGAGAATTGGAATTGTTGGTCGGACAGGTGCAGGCAAATCTTCTCTCATTTCCGCCATTTTCCGAATGCCGGAACCAAAAGGAGACATACTGATTGATAACGTCGCCATTAGCTCGTTAAACCTGCAAGACTCAAGATCAGCGGTCGCCGCCATTTCCCAGAATCCACTCCTGTTCACTGGAACTCTACGCTTCAACCTCGATCCCGAGAACAAGTACGCCGACAAAGCACTCTGGGATGTCCTGGATGACGTGAGTCTCAAGCAGTTGGTACAAAAGCTGCCAAACAAGCTGGAAAGTCACGTGACTCAGGGAGGCGGCAATTTCAGTGTGGGAGAATGCCAGCTGCTTTGTGTGGCTCGCGCTCTGCTGCAAGACAAGAAAATCGTTGTTCTGGACGAAGCGACAGCCAACGTTGACATGAAAACTGACCGTCTTCTGCAGGAGGTGATACGTTCCAAACTGAAAGGTCGTACCATCTTGACGATAGCACATCGCCTGGAAACCATTCTGGATTACGATAAAGTGCTCGTGATGGATGCCGGGAAGGTGGTGGAGTTTGATGATCCCAGGATCCTCTTGGGGCGCAAAGACAGCGAGTTTGGTCGCTTGTATCATTGCAGCGTTAAGAAAGGTTAAGATATTTTGATCCAGTAAGAAACAGTCCGTATAAATTGCGGACTGAGTATAAACGCAGCTGTGAAACGGAGTTGTTGTAACTTCTCGATGGCAGATTTCACTTGGTCATCTCGCCGACGGCGTGTGTTGTTCACTTCGGATAAAGTATCCCCGACCTTTGCAAGACCCTCCTCGTCATCACCACTAGCAAGAATAGTAACCAATTCCTTTGCAGTGGACACTGCCTTGTCGCGAGACATCATCTTCGAGTGAGGACGTCCTTTTTTTTTTTTTTTTCAAAAATGGCGCACTTCAGAAACCACGAACGCGCGAGGTATGGGTCTGTCTCGCTTCCAGTCTTCCCGATGCCTAAAATGGCGGACAAAAAAGAACGAAAGTAACGGTGCATCTGAAAAAACGTTCACTGGTAGAACGCTAGACGACGTTTTCGACACAGCTGAAAAAAACTGACTAAATGCTGAGAAAAATTACATAGCGGCGGAAGAGAAGTACTCCGAGTTTATAAGGCTCTGCCGGTCAAATGGCTCCTGCAGTTTGAGGAGAAAACTGGCATGTGCTTTGAACAACAGAGGACAGTTAAAGTATCTTAAGGTGGATTTTGATCCTGCGATTGCCGATTATACAGAAGCTATTGATGTAGATGAATATTTTCCGGTACCTTACTACAAAAGAGGGCAAATACAGTACAGATTTGGTAAGCTATTATTTGGTCTGCATCAGTATTAATTACAGTGTATAATTTATATATTTTAGTATTTTTACTTTTATGAAAGCTGATTAGCCACGAGTTGAAAGATCTGATAGTTAATTAAGATAATCCAGAAAACTATTGATGTAGTTAGCCAAAGAATATATGAGTTAGATCACCATATTTTATTGGGGTCCAAATGAAACATACAGTTAGTAATACAATCTCGAAAATCTACTCCCCAGTAAGATACTGTAAACTATACCTGTATTAAGTGAACACAATGGGCTTCACAATTTCCCAAAGGTGTCCACTTAATACAGGTTTGACTTGCATATACTTATTTTGTAAATGAATAGGGAATTATGACATAGGCTATTTCTAGTAAGAAGTATGTCCTACTGGATGCCGGCAGCTATACACATTCAACTGAGAACACTGTAAATGCTGGTTGAAGAAATGTCTCAAACCGGAGCTGAGAAACTATGAAAACTTTTGTATGTTTCTATTGTTTATTAGACAGAAGGCTTGTTTTGTCACGGCGCCTGGAGGGCAAATAGAAAAAGCCCCAGCGTTTTAGTTTAACCAGTTTAAAGGGGTACTTTGACCAAAATCGGACCATCACTTAAATTCAATTAAAAACAGTCAAAAACAACCTTTAGCACACCACTAACAATCCTACCAAACCGTTTGTCGAAATTATTTTTGGAAGTGCCACTTTTTGACCTGTTTTTCTTGAGCCGTGAATAAATCAATAATTCCGAGTGGGGATTGGAGAGACCGGCGTGACGTCATCTTACCAACGCAAAGTATTACAACTATAAGGGAAGTGTGAAGTTTTGCAGAAGAGCGCGTGTAACTCTTGATTGAAATCGAAGTAGAATTTGGAATTTTCAAACAAAACTGCACAACATGCCAGGTAGGTGTGTAGTGCAGGGCTGCGACAGCAAGTCCAACCCGAAAGAGGGCATTTCCCCTCACATTTCGCTCAATAATAGAGCGCTGTGCGCGATGTGGAAGAACGGTTTGTGCTACTTCATCGCAAGAACTTCAATCCTGGTCATCGCTTCTCTGTCTGCTCGAAGCATTTCGAAGAGAGCTGTTTTTCAAGGCTCCACCAAGAAGGTTTTCTCCCGCAGACTGATTCCAGGATCAGTCCCCACAATTTGGAGAGCAAGATCGAGGCGAAAGTGCAAGAGATCGTCGTAAGTCTTGACGAGGGAATTTTTCTCGAAGCTTGAGCAGTTTAAGAGTCCCGCAATTTGCAAACTGTCATCAACTGCTTTCTTAGATGTTTCGTTTAGCAGAAATTGCAAGAACTGAACTTTCGTTTTCATCGCACATCGCACGCTGTAGTGGCGGCGTGACAACTTGTTATGAGTCCATTCGAGTAAATTTGAAGCACTTTTCGGACTAATGCAACTAAAAGCCATACTATTACAAGCGTTGGTGAATACAAAAAGGCGGTGTTTCAGTGTGATTGTTGTAGCTTAATAAAACGGTCAAGTTAGCTAGACAACGCCGGGCGGAATCACACAACAGTTGGCATGTCAAATCAACGTAATTGTATTTGTTCAAAATAGTGGCACTGTATACGATCTATGAATTTCACTTTACATTAAAACCCATGCATTTACTAGATCCTTTGATAATTTGATAGAATCGAAAAGTTCATGTTGATTTTGCAGTAGTTTGTGTGCTACTGACTTCGTAAATTTCCGAGTTCTGAAGTGTGTTAAAATTAATAATGGTCTTACCACGTTCCAAAATTTACTTCTTGGCTGAATCTTTTCTTGAATTCGGCTTCTTCTTCGACCGTGACTTGCTCCACGTACGCCGCTAGTTCTTCGATGTTTTAACAGAATTGAAATGTTTTGATAGAACCGAAGTTCATGTTGATTTTGCAGTAGTTTGAGCGCTACCGTCTTCGTAAATTTCCGAGTTCTCAAGCGTAATACATTAATAATGGTCTTACCACGTTCTAAAATTTACTTCTCGGCTGAATCTTTTCTTGAATTCCGCTTCTTGTTCTTCTTCGACTGTGACTTGCTCGACGCACACCGCTAGTTCTTCTTCCGTGGCAACTGGTTCAAAGACTGTCGTCGTACGCAAACATACTGCCTTCAACACTTGAATGTACATGTGAAACATCTAATAATGACTCGTGGGTCGATAAAAAAAGAAGAATTCGAAGAAATTATCAATGAAAGTTCGCTCTCACTCGAAGACATTTGAAAAGAAATGTGTGTGAAGTCCGCGTCTCGTTGGTAAGATGACGTCAGAGTGGTAAACCGCTGGCCCGAAATATTTATTCACGGCCAACATGGCGGACAGGCGTTTTAGCCTCCTTTGAATTAATATATCTCGGCAACCTCGTTCCCAGGCTCTTTCATCTCCCGGGACCCGCCCCCGAAGAAAGACCCTGGTTCAGGCTGATCACGTGTCGGCCAGAATCTGGCCGATTGCAAAAAAGGAAACCAAGGGAGGGGCCGTTAAGTCGGAAATTTACTTTACTTTGTCTACTGGGGAAAGAAAAATTTGGATATAAAAATTTAACACCTCCCATGTAGTTTACGCTGCGTCTGAACAACAAGTCAAGTTGTTGCAGGCCTTGTAGTTCTGTGGGAGACCACTGCATAAACGTATGCGGAAAACTGAGCTAATAAGGCACTTCTCGAAACAGCGAAAGAGTTTTACAGCAGCTCGTTGCCACAGAGCGAAGGTTTGCCGCATTTAATCTGCAGACCATGTGAAAGACGCCTCGACAACTTCAGAGCTTTCAAAAAGGTAATTTCGAGAGTCAAGGCTCCTTCGGAAGGGTGAAAAGATGCATTTAAACACGAAGGCGCGCTATAAAAGGCCGTTGGCCGCTTCTTTCGACATCAAATTTGCATAATGTTTGTTGAATCGCACGTGCGTCCACAGCGTTCAGAAGTCGCTCTGTCCATGAAATTTCTCTGCAGCAACTAAAAGTATACCTAAAATTAAACACATACGGGCAACTTTAATGTGGAGTCCTGGACGGAAGGGTTTGAAACGAAATTTTTCTCTTGACTGCCAAAATACATTTTGAATTTCGCGGTGCAATATATATACGACCACCAAGCATATTTAATTTTTTACTTTGAAGATTATTCTTGGATTTTACTCAAATTGCACTCAAAATGAATGCTTATGTGATGGAAAATTGGCGAGGCAACATTATCTTGTTTTGCGTGGTATTCAAGTACAAGGAAAACAAAATTTGGACATTTTTGGCTTTTTACTAATTAGGAGCTGTTGTCTCGGTCGCTGTTGATTGACAAGTGGCTCTGCGCTTCCCTGGGAAGCGCCCTTTTATAGGAAGCTTGCCAAAAAGCGTGGCTGATTTGTGTCGTTTGTGCCAGCCTCGTTTTGATTTGACAAACGCACAGCACGACAAATTTCTTTGACAAGGGGACCCCTCCCAACGGATTATCTTTGTGAGCAAGGCACATGACCAGCCTGAACCAGGGTCTTTCTTCGGGGGCCATCTGTAGTTATAGTACGTATTCCATATATGGAACAACCAGACGAGCAAATACCTGGCCCTGATGAGCAAATACATTGCCCCAACGAGCAAATACGCAACCTTGAATAATAATTAGCCGTAAATACGTGGCGCACGAGCAAATTCGTGACATTGAATAATAATTAGCCGTAACTTTGCAACTGGATAAACAGTGTTTGGATTATAGTTTAGACTTAGATTTAAGGTTGGGGTTAGGGTTTGGGTTAGAGTTAGGGTTAGGTTTAGGGTTAGGATTAGGGTTATGGTCAGGGTCGGGCCGTAATTTTCGTATATCTATATGTATTTCTTACTCGCATCGATTCAATTTACGGCTAATTATTATTCAAGGTTGCGTATTTGCTCATGGGGCAATGTATTTGCTCATCAGGGCAATGAATTTGCTCATCAGGGCCAGGTATTTGCTCGTCCGGTTGTGCCTTATAAGGAATACGTACTATATATACCTATCTCGGGGGCGGGGGCCGGGAGATGAAAGAGCCTGGGAACGAGGTTGATATCTCGGGAGTCTTACATCTGAAAAAAAGTTTTAGGGACATTTTGCTATTCATACCATACACTTTCATTTAAAGTGGTTAAAATAGAATTTAAAAGTGGTCCGATTTTGGTCAAAGTACCCCTTTAATTTATGTTACGTACACGAGACAACGTGCACAACATTGCGTAACATTGCACAACAGCCTTTTACTTGGCAGTAGTCTAAGCCTGCTTCTAGTACTGAATGATCGAGTTGCGATTTCTTTCCGTGAGGCGAAAACTTAGTTGATATCTTGTTGGTCAAAGTCGTTGTTGCGGACTTCAACAACACTGTTCGGTTGTTCACATTTTCCTGTGGAATTCTTGCTGTCGTGCTGCCCTTATTATCCAGATATTGGCTTTTACTGAAAAGTAGGTGTCTTTGCCTTGATAGACCTCAGTGCGATCATTCAGAGCCACTCGTGCGACACAGAGCGCTTATAGAAATAATTATTCAAAATGGCGCAGATTTGGAACATCGCCCACCAACCAAAGAAAAATCTCGATTTCTCGCGGCTGCGGAAAGTACGTGACAGGTATCCCATCGACCCCACGGTACCCAAATCCGGTTGATATTAGGGTTGCGTTCTCCTTCGTCGAACGCAACTAGTTGCGATGCATTTTCGTGTTTTTATCGGGCTCGTAATTGCGGACTTCAACAACACTGATCGGTTTCGCAAAGAGTTTTTTGGTAACACAGTTTGGCGATGTTTTGCCAACATGTTCTTTTCCCCTTGTTCTTTGCCAAGTTAAGAACAATCTAGACTGATTGGAAGCGAACTGAAAGTCAAATTAATCATCATTTTATCACAAAGCCTTTCCACCTGAGCTGCTCTATTGAAAGTCCTCCTTGAAGCAGAACGGCGTTAAGAGCTGAATTTGTCACTCGCTGTTACTGCACTCAACACAATCAGGTACTTCTTGCTCATAATTTAACACTATATAACCACTAGAGAACACACAAAAGTGTTAGCTTCTATCCTAAACACTTAAACTTTAAACACTTTAAACAGTTATGACTTGACAACTTGCACAACGTTTTGTTTCCCGCTTTTATGAGATGCATTAGCGCGTCTTCGCGAAATGCGTATTCTATTGTATATTTATAAAGTTAGAAAGGAATTACAGTCGCAAAGTGAAGTTTATGCAATCGAATTCACGTTCAGCTATGTTATTCTGGTCTTGACTCGTTTCTTGTCACTACTGTCAACACTATAAGTCAAGAAATTGAAGGAAAAAAAGAGTTTTTTACCGGACTTGGTCGGTCCATATAGGGTAAAACTGTGCTATCGGCATTGATGCGGACAGAGGCAACAACTATTCGGGCACAATTTTCCTCTATTACGGACCTCCTGCCCCGGTAAATAACCTACATTTCTCGAAGGTGGAAAAGGTTTCTTGTGTTTGCTAGGTATTTGCCGGTCGCACATGTCCCTTGTGTGATCAATGTGTCTTTCGGAGTCAGATTCTTGATGTGGAAGACGAGTGGGCCAAGATGAAATTTCGACTTACTCAGTGTTTCGCGCGTCAAAAAACTATTTCGAGCCACCTTAAATCTGTGTATTCGACACAGATTATTTAGGAACTGGAGAGCAGTTAAATTACTAACATAACGGCAAATTGTTTTCGTGGCACGTCCTCCCCGCTGGTTGACTGCCTCTTTATAGAAGCCGATTGTCTCCCTGGATGTGAGCAAGAAGACGTGCAGTTCACTCAATCAACCAGTAAGTTTGCACTTGTATAAACCTATCGGTCTCTCAAAGCTTGATCAGTTAATAAAAACAGAAGTCACACGAACTTTCTGTGGATGAATGATTCTTCTCTTCTTGATGTCAGCTGATTGCAGAGATATGGAGTACGAAGACTAGTTAGCAGATAATCGCAAAGTATGTGCCGATATCCTACGTCTCCTTAGGTCACCCATCCCTCCTATTTATTAATATTCCATTCATGGTGACGGCCGTTGAGGATCAGTCTTGAACATCAAGCATTTTAGGCAAATGTATGCAAATGTAAATTCGAAACCAGTCGTACGAAACAAGTAAAAAGTGGGTCACACTTGTTGAATAATCTTTAAATTTCAGATGCATAACACTCTGGGGCGTGTTGGTAGAAGAATGAGCGGTCCGTCCTACAGCAAAGTCCCCCTCTCCCAGGGTGGCGGCCGGGCGCAAGCCAGGGATACCACTAGTCTGTGGAGTCGGCTTTCTTTTACATGGCTTTCTGGAGTGTTTGCCTTGGGCAACCTCAGACCGCTGAATGAGACAGATCTGCCCAACGCAGTGAATCAACAAGACTCCCAAGATATATCTGAACATTTCCGAGAGTTATGGGCCGAGGAAACACAGACTTTAAATAACCCGCGCGTCTGGAAATCTCTTGCGAGGCTTTTTACCGCGTGGGAATACATTTTCTACGCGTGTTCACTGGTCTTGCTCTCTCTTCTGCGAGTATCCCAGCCCGTGTTCTTGAACTTGTTACTGCGTGAGCTGAACCGAGATTCTTCCAGTACTCAACGGATCTGTCTCTACATAGTAGGACTGTCTGTGAGTGGAATAATTAAACCGTTTGTGAAATCGAGTTTTTACTACGGAGCAGGGGTGGTTGGCGCGCATGTCAACACTGCCATAACCGGACTCGTTTACAGAAAGGTATTTTATTTGTCTTTATTTCATTTCTTGCTTTGTGTTTGTTTGTTAACTAGACTGGCCTTGCCAGTGAGCTCGCGGCGTGAGTTGGGTCGAGACCAGAATATAAAATGGAAAGTAGGGGACAAGAGCGGAACTCCCAAGAGAGACTTCCAATTTCTCACCATAAAAATATCACACAGTGTAGAGAACTTGGCTTTTGACACCTTGCTCTTTTTACACCTTGATTAAACTAAAAATTATTATTACAACACTCATACACTTGCTTCTTAAAGGTTGAGCGACCCTGCATCTTGAGAATGCATGACATCTTTTTATGCACAATCGATTTTGACAGTTTGACCTTGACTCATATTTCTAATCAGAGGCCACGATTAATCCAGCCTTCGCTTCACTACTTATGTGTTTTCTTTTCTTAACTCAATGCGTTTCTTCTATCAGGCTTTCGAGTATTCGTGCTCTGTAACAAATATAAAATTGAAAGCGAGGAATGTCACACGAGAGATGTTTACAATATTATTGCGCTTTTGTTCACAGTGTGTTCAGTCCATTTGTGACTGCAAACTCAATCCTCAGAATTATTTCGGTGTATTTTTCATTTCTGGTATTTAATGAACATTGCGAAACAAAGACTACATGATCGAATGAAAGAAACACTTCAACAGGCAATGTACGATACGCAGAAGAATTTTATGAGGCAACAGATGTCATGTACAGAGTAAAGCATAAAGCGTCATTGTTTTACGGCTAAAGCTCACCGTAGCTTTGGTTTCTGTTTTCGCCCTGTTATCTTCCCAAAAGTATTTCGTGTCGCCACAGAAAGTTTCGTCGGGACTAAATACTTATCGGCGACAGAGATATTTGCAATACCCCAGAAGTACCATCAAACATTTGTTTACGGCTATTCTCAAAGCTTGTGCGGTGAACGCGAGCCAAAATCTTTTCCTAAAATCCAGTTTATCCGTGCCTATTCCACAGAGCCAAATGGCGTTGAATTTGAATGGATGCAGTTTACTTTTTCGCTTCACTACTTATATGTTTTCTTTTATTAATTCAATACGTTTCTTTCTATCAGGCTTTCGAGTATTCGTGCTCTGTAACAAATTAACAAATTGACGTCAGTTTTTTATGTGTCTGTCCTCTTATTGATCATGAAACGCGTCATAACATTGTCAAAAAGTTGTGGATCCACGAGGCGCTTCGCCGAGTGGATCCGCAACTTTTTGACAATGTTATGACGCGTTTCATGATCAATAAGAGGACAGACACATAAAAAACTGACGTCAATTTGTTTTTTACAATAACAAAACTCAAGCGACGACGCGGGGAAAACACGCAAGAAAACTGGATTTTGTTCGATTTGACCGAAATGTTGTCAACAACTTTCCCGCTTTCTAATTGGTCGAGGTTAAAATTCAAGACATTTCATTGGCCAAAAAGTGACAGTTTGACGTGAGCATTTCGCGCGTGCAAAATAAAATTTTGTCAAAGAAGTTGGAAAGAAATGAAACTAGACGCTTTTCTGCTGCGGTTTTCTCGACAATTTCAAGACAAAGCTCAAGGAAATTCGCCTCTGAACACTTCTGGTTCTCTACTTCAAATGCCGAATGTCGCTTTTGCAAGAATTGAGGTAAATTGAAGCTGAATTCACCTTCTTCGTCCAAATCACTGTCGTCAGCACTCGATTTTATGTGTCTGTCCTCTTATTGATAATGAAAATTAGCCAATCACAAAGCGAGAAACTGACGTGTTATTGTAAAATATAAAATTGACAGCGAGGAATGTCACACAAGAGATGTTTACAATATTATTGCGCTTTTGTTCACAGTGTGTTCAGTCCATTTGTGACTGCAAACTCAATCCTCAGAATTATTTCGGTGTATTTTTCATTTCTGGTATTCACTGACCATTGCGAAACAAAGGCTACATGATCGCATGAAAGAAACACTTCAACAGGCAATGTACGATACGCAGAAGAATTTTATGAGGCAACAGATGTCATGTACAGAGTAAAGCATAAAGCGTCATTGTTTTACGGCTAAAGCTCACCGTAGCTTTGGTTTCTGCTTTCGCCCTGTTATCTTCCCAAAAGTATTTCGTTTCGCCACAGAAAGTTTCGTCGGGACTAAATATTTATCGGCGACAGCGGTACCATCAAATATTTGTTTACGGCTATTCTCAAAGCTTCCGCGGTGAACGCGAGCCAAAATCGTTCCCGAAAATCCAGTTTATCCGTGCCTATTCCACAGAGCCAAATGGTGTTGAGTTTGGATGGGATGCAGTTAACTTTTACACACAAGTAACGAGCAATTCACTGGCCACATCTCGAGTTGTTTAGCGAAGTCAATTACGTCATCGCCCAGCACGTGATAATATGAACCAATCACCGTGTGCTGATCCTCGACCCACAAAAAGGAAAAAAATAAAATAAAAATTCCCATTTTTAAGCTCTCGTGGGCCCCGGGCCCCGGGCCCCGGGCCCCGGGCCCCCGCGAGCAATAACTGCCGCCAAGAAGAACTCACAATAGCTTTAACAAGGCGAAAGTCAGTATATTGTAAATTTACGTTTCTAGCTATACAATTATTGTGCCCGACTTTGCTGTGAGATTCAGTTAGATATTTTACATAACACGTCAGTTTTTAGCTCGCGATCCCACTGGGATTGCGAAGTTTTATCAAAGCAGCGATGCCGCTGTAATGTCGGCTATCTTTTTGATTGGCAGACTTTGGTTGTTGTCTAGTTCGTACAACAGGCTTGTGCCTTAACTGCTCTAAAGTAAGGATTAACGGTAATCATTAACTCGGGTTTCAAATGACGACGAATACAAAATGCTTTTTCAAGAGTGAAGTTTATTATAGTCACATGAATGACCTGTCATAGAAGGTTCACATATTTAAGATCTCGGTAATCCGATGAAACAGATAAATATTAACCGGATGACTGAATACGTACATCCGTACAAGAATGTGTTGTTTTCTTGCATAGTTCGTTCGAGCGAACTCTTAATAATTGTAACTCATTATCAACGAAGAACACCAAAGTAACCTTTCGTTCAGGGGCTTCGGCATACACAATATACTTCAAGTCTTGTGGTAAGTTATCCACGCAAATTTAAACTGAGGAATGTAAACAACTAATTCGTGCGCGTCCACTGCACAATGAGTGTCGATAGAGATGAACGCCGGGTTCCTGTGTACGGTCAACCGACTGAAACATTCACACAAAATGATAACTGCACGATCGATATAAAGTCCGTACCGTTACGCCAGTATGAAATGTTGTTTTCACACAGAGTTTATCAGGAAAATCAGGCGATGCTTGAAACACTCGAGGTATCGGCCAAGAGCAAGTATAAACCTTTGGAGCATCTTCCGCATTCATACTTTCACCAAAAGCCGTGATTAAAAGGTCGTATAATTCCGTGCCTTTAAAGTTAATCGATCTCTTGAAATGTATTCCATCATGCGTGATCGTGCCCAAATTTGGAATAAACTTCCTAATTTGGAAGTCTATTGTTGACACAGATGACTGACGGACTGACTGACGGTGTCGTGGCCGCAATAAGGTCGTGCTTCTCACTTTCGTGAGACGCCGACCTTAAAAATTACTTTGTCCTTCCCCACGTCCATCTGTTGTCAACAATAGATTTCCAAATAAAGCAGTTGCGGTTTTCCAAATTAGGGCATGACGAAGGTCGCGTTACAGAGTGTGTCGAACAACGCAGTTTTAAAAGGAAGATGTTGTCGTAGTTGTTGCGACCATAGTTTTGTTCGGAACGTGTTCTCATTTTGAAGGTTTACATGGGTCCGAAGTTTGTTTGGCCATTGATTCTGACATCAATTGTGTTTCACTCTGCTGTGTTTTGTGTTGTTATTGCGACATTTGGCGCGGCGCCATGAAGGTCAAACAATCAGTGGCACCGATGGCGTTTTAATATACCGTAAACAAATCTGAAGCCGTTGGTTTAGTATCCGCCAAAATTTCTGTAGTGACAATAAATACGGCTTGGAAGATACTAGGCCGAAAGATATTGAATCTCTCGGTTATAAAAAATGCCAAAAAATATCCATTTCCCGTGAATGTTTACAAGTTCATACAGTATGCAAATTAGTCAGGTATTTCAATTCTTGGTTTACATGTGACGTCATAAAAAGCCATTTCAAAAGTAACATATCCTATAAGTCCAATACATTGATATGTTCAAGACTATTATGCCTTAATACTTAAAGCAAAATTCTGGGTCGATACAAAATATCTATCGGGAGCTATGGACGTTTGAATACCGTGACAACAAAGCCGTGTGACACGCGCGTGGCCGACTAAAAGCGTGCTTCTGTCTGAATCATAAAGTTTTCCTTCGCGAAACATTTTAAAATTGGCACTGCGAAAGATGTGAAGTAACATAACATCAAGCTGATTCAAAGATCAGGTTCATTTCGTGTTCTGAGTTCCACTAACATGGCGGGGATAAAATAATACAAGGAACAAGAAGTTCAGGTTTTTGTATTTTCCGAAAAATCTTGCAGCAAGATATCTTGAATACATGGCAAGCAGATGGAACATGTAAGTTCAGGTAATGCATAGTTCATGACGTCATTCTCCTATCCAGGTCCTCACGTCCCTTCGAGCTGGCAGACTGGGCCAACTGACGTCGGCCCACGTGATCAACCTTGTTTCCAAGGACCTGGAGCCAATCAACTATGTAGTTCTTTACGTTCCCATGGCAATAACAGGATCAGTAGAGCTTCTTCTTGTTTGTTTGATTTTGTGGCAGTTGGTGGCGGCCGAGGCTGTTGCTGGCGTGAGTTTAGTTTTTCTCGTGTGGATCTTCCAAAGCAGGATGAAACCATCGCTGCAGAGACTGCGCAAAGAAACCGCGACTGTGACAGACACGCGCCTCCGCATGATTTCTGACGTCATTTCCGGTATTCGTACGTTGAAGATGAACGGCTGGGAGAGGATGTTCGAAGAAATTGTCGGTGAAAGTCGAAGGTATATTTTGAAAATCACCTGTACTTTCGCCTCTTACCCTGCTCCCTCAGACTTCGAGGATCATTACCACGTAATAATAATAGTAATGTTATTATTATTATTGTCAATTTTGTTGTTATGATAACCATTATTAAATAATAAAAAAAGCATAAGAATTTAATAAGAATAAAGCATCACTCACGAGCATATAAATACTCGTTCCAACGAGAGTTGATGGTTGTATTGCCTTGTTTTATTTATTTTTAAATTATTTTATTCTCTTCCTCCAAATTGTGCGTCTCTATCGTTTGTCCTTTCATCCCTGCGTCTCACTATGCCCTTCCATGTATCTTTTTGTCCACAGGCGCGAAATAAATGTGATCTTTATGAAGAGCACCATTTCTGCAATCTTTATGGCGCTACAGTCCTCCTTTGCGACCACAGCAACACTTGTTTCAATCGCGCTCATGGTATCGCGGGGATACATCCTGACTGCCCAAGATGTTTTCACCATTTATGCCTTCATGTCCGCCATTCGTAAACCGGCATTGGAAGATTTTGCATTTGGTATCAAATACTTGGCGGATTCATTGGTGACAATCGAGAGAGTGCAGAACATCTTGCTTGAAAATGATCAAAAAGGATCTCGACTGATCTCTACGGACAGCCAGTGGGAAGAAGGTAATAATTAGCTAATTCTGATTGCAGTCTCCTTAACCTTGTTCTGGGCACAAGACGTGAGACGGTTGTATTCTCATGCTTAATAAAAAACGAATGCACTGTGAAATTATTTTCCTGCAATAGCTTGTTAGAAAAAGAGAGACATAGCGAGCTTCAGGACCGACTTGGTTTTGTTGGGGAATATCAACTTACAGCTTGAATTGAGGCCTTAGCACTCGTCATACTCCGGCAGATAGTCAACTAGCTAAGTTGTAAAAGTAGACTTATTATCATATTGACAAATAATTTGAACCCAGGAGTGTGAGCAGTACGTTGGTTGTGATCGTCCGGTTTAGAGTAATCTCTAGGAAGACTGTTGTCGGTGAGTAATGTTTTGACTGCCTGAGCGGAAGTCATCTTCAGATTCAAGTGAAGAGGTTTCGTCAGATGGTAATATTATGTCTGTGGTCGTTGATGTGATTGGTCCATTTTGTCGTCGGTTTTGACTCTGAAGATGACTTCCGCTCAGAGAGTCGAAACGTCAGTCGCCAACAATAATCTTCCTGCAGACTACTCTAACCCAGACAATCACAATCAACGTACTATTATCAAAGTGTTATTAACTTTCATTGATTTAATTAGTAATAATATTAATCAAAATGTATAGGTAATCCCACCAAGATGAGTCGACGAACCCCTGACGCTCCGTCGCTTGTTATGAAGAACGTGACGTGTAAAGGACACGAGCGTGCCCTGTTACTGGATGACGTCACTCTTAGTGTTCATGGTAACCAACTGGTCGTCATCACTGGCGCTGTGGGAAGCGGCAAATCCTCCTTGTTGACCGCAATTCTAGGAGAATTGGAAAGAGATGGTCAAATGTTTCTGAACGGGAGCATAGCTTATGTTCCGCAGACACCGTGGCTTTTCTCAGGAACTATTTTCCAAAACATTCTCTTTGGGAGAAGTCTTAGTGAATCAAAGTATCGACAGACAGTTGAGGAGTGCGCGTTATTAGCGGACTTTGACCTTCTGCCCGATGGTGACGGCACATTCATTGGAGAGCGCGGTGTGAGTTTGAGTGGCGGTCAGCGGTCGCGCATCAATTTAGCACGCGCTGTTTATTCCGATGCCGACATTTATCTCCTTGACGACCCCTTGAGTGCCGTGGACGCCAAAGTTGGACGCCATATCTTCGAACGATGCATCTTGGGAAATCTTGGGAACACCCTCCGTGTCCTTGTGACCCATCGAGTGGAGTATTTTAAACAAGCCGACTGCATTGTTGTGCTGCAGAATGGCAGAGTTCGGTGCCAGGGCAAATATGACGAGTTACTGACCTCAGATGAATATTTTGCTAATCTTGTTCAGAAGTGTGATGAGAAAAAAACTTCTGGTGGAGAGGGAGTGGACGGGAAGGAGACGAGTGAACAACCAGGTGCTTCATCCAGTGAGCCGTGTGATAGTGAAGGATTCCAAACAGTGGAAGAAGATCGAGAAGTTGGTTCAGTGTCTGGACACACGTACTGGACTTACGTCAAGTCTGGGATCCCACTGGCGTGTCTTTGGATAGTTGCTATGGCATTAATTCTACCTCAAGGTAAAGACAATTCAATCGGAAATCATGCAGCGAATTCCTGAAAGTCCTGAAGCTCGTCATGTTATAACATTAGTTCTACCTGAAGGTAAAGAAAACGAGAAAGAAGAAAAATAAAGAAAAGATAAATAATATTGATGAGAGAAGACGTATGATAATATAACAAAACTTGAAGGTAAAACAATGAAAAAGGTAAACAGAAAAGTGGAAAAACCTAAAAAGAACCATCGATACCGAATAGGACAGCTTGTTATTTATGCATTATCATTATTAATACGATATTATTATTATTATTATTATTATTACTATTATTATTATTATTATTATTATTATTATTATTATTATTATTATTATTATTATTATTATTATTATTATTATTATTATTATTATTATTATCATTGTTACCATTAATTTTGATATTGTTGCTGTTTTTATAGGGGTTTCTATTTCCGCCAATCTCTGGCTTGCAAGGTGGACAAACGAATCCCCCGCTGATCAAAAGGAAAATCTCCAGTTCTGGATCTACATGGCACTTTCACTCGGAACGTTCGTGTTGTCGTTTGTTCGTGCATTTGTTGTATTAATTTGTGCACTGAGGGCTGCGGAGAAGCTGCACTGCAAGATGCTGGCCAGTCTTCTGTTGGCTCCCGTGCGGTTCTTTGATACCAATCCTTCTGGTCGAATCTTGAACCGGTTCTCAAGGTCTGTCGGAGACATGGATGAATTTCTCCCTGACGGCTTTCTGGAGTTTCTGCGATATCTCGCCGAGGTTTCCTCAAGCATTCTTCTGGTATCGGTAATCAACCCGTGGCTCATTCTTGCCAGCATTCCCCTTGTGGCGTCGTTAATATGGCTCGCTGGTTATTTCCTTCGGACCGCGCGCGAAGTGAAGAGACTGGAGGCGATATCCTGCAGTCCGCTGTACGCACACATCGGGGAAACAATTGATGGCGTTGTTATTGTGCGCGCATGCTTAATGCAAGAGTCACAGATTCAGTCTCTATTCAGGTAAGAAGTGCAAATAATATTTTATTTCGATATTTTTAGTTATCAATCGGATAACAAAAAACAATCAGAAACAGACCAATGATGTTTCACTCGCTGGTGCCAAATTAAGAAACAGATAAAAATTCCAAGTAATGTTCTATCTTTATTAAGTTGAAAATACTTTGGCTACATTGAGCATCAAACATGTGTTGTCTCTGAATCCAAATGAAACCATTACTAGCGACGGACGCTGGGACATATACATATATATATATATATATATATATATATATATATATATATATATATATATATATATATATATATATATATATATATATATATATATATATATATATATATATATATATATATATATATATATATATATATATATATATAGTACAAAGTATGTATAATTTCTATCATCTTGAACCCCAAGGTATCGAGATAAAGTGAACAACACGTGGCTGTTGTTTGTTGGATCCAAACAATGGATGTCTCTGCGAGCCGAAGTTTTTTCCGCTCTTTATACCACAGTTTTGACCTGTGCGGTGATTTTTACTTCAACAGATAAAGGTACTGTGTAATAATCATTATTTATCACCCACTGATAGCTGTACCGCTCACAGAATGGTCGATAGGTCGAGAAGTGTGCATTTATCTAGATTTTGTTTTCTTTCCGTGCAGCTCTGGTAGGACTTTCCATTGCCTACGCTTTGGACATTAGTGGAAACGTCTTTTCAGCTCTGGTGGAATTCGCTAACACAGAGAATTGCATGACGTCAGTGGAGCGAGTGATTACGTATACCAACTTGGAGCCCGAGCCGGGATATGAATACAAGGCAGAAGTCCCGGATGGATGGCCGAAAGAGGGATCTGTGGCATTTGTAAACGTTATTTATCGGTACTTTCCTGGTGGCCCACAAATCCTAACAGGTCGGTCTGTGTGTCTGTCTTATTCTTCATCAGCCTATCTATCCAAGTCTGTGTGTCTGTCTTTTTTTTACATCAACCTGTCTATCTCTCCTTTCTATTCTCTGTCTGACCGGTCTGCCTGTATTGCCGTCTGATTGTCTGTCTATCCATCTATACTTATCTACTGATTGATAAATGTATCTTTCATTTTATCTTCGCTTCCTCTGTTTTATTAAAGATGTCGACTTTCGTGTTCAAAACGGAGAGAGAATTGGAATTGTTGGTCGGACAGGTGCAGGCAAATCTTCTCTCATTTCCGCCATTTTCCGAATGCCGGAACCAAAAGGAGACATACTGATTGATAACGTCGCCATTAGCTCGTTAAACCTGCGAGACTCAAGATCAGCGGTCGCCGCCATTTCCCAGAATCCACTCCTGTTCACTGGAACTCTGCGCTTCAACCTCGATCCCGAGAACAAGTACGCCGACAAAGCACTCTGGGATGTCCTGGATGACGTGAGTCTCAAGCAGTTGGTACAAAAGCTGCCAAACAAACTGGAAAGTCACGTGACTCAGGGAGGCGGCAATTTCAGTGTGGGAGAATGCCAGCTGCTTTGTGTGGCTCGCGCTTTGCTGCAAGACAAGAAAATCGTTGTTCTGGACGAAGCGACAGCCAACGTTGACATGAAAACTGACCGTCTTCTGCAGGAGGTGATACGTTCCAAACTGAAAGGTCGCACTATCTTGACGATAGCACATCGCCTGGAAACCATTCTGGATTACGATAAAGTGCTCGTGATGGATGCCGGGAAGGTGGTGGAGTTTGATGATCCCAGGATCCTCTTGGGGCGCAAAGACAGCGAGTTTGGCCGCTTGTATCATTGCAGCGTTAAGAAAGGTTAAGATATTTTGATCCAGTAAGAAACAGTCCGTATAAAATGCGGACTGAGTATAAACGCAGCTGTGAAACGGAGTTGTTGTAACTTCTCGATGGCAGATTTCACTTGGTCATCTCGCCGACGGCGTGTGTTGTTCACTTCGGATAAAGTATCCCCGACCTTTGCAAGACCCTCCTCGTCATCACCACTAGCAAGAATAGTAACCAATTCCTTTGCAGTGGACACTGCCTTGTCGCGAGACATCATCTTCGAGTGAGGACAACACTAGTTCTGAGTGATCGAGTTGCGATTTCTTCCCGTGAGGCGAAAACTTAGTTGATATTTTGTTGGTCAGAGTCGTTGTTTCTAGTGTCAATAAAGAAGACAGCAAATTTGACCTCGTTAATGCTGTTTCTCCTCTTGGCCCGAACACACTTCACAAATCGAGTACTAAAGGAGAATTTAGGTCACAAATTGAGTGGTTTGAGATGATTTGGGATCAGTAATGGTCAAACGACTTCATTATATTGGACGCAACATTTCTGAATGGTAAAGGAAAGCTTCAGGTGGCTGGTTGCCCCTGAAATGAAAAGGAGACACGCCACTGACTTCGAGAAGCCATTGTACTTGAGAAACGGGTAGCGATTTGTACCGTGCTCAGAGTCGCGAGGGGAAGAGCGTGTTGTTCATGACTGAATTGAATCGAGGGAAAAATAGCTAAAGCGGTCACATTGCTGAAGTCCCGAAACCCGGTTTAGTAAACAAAAACAAAAAAGCAATTAGATACATTCTGATTGCGGCAATTGTGACTTGGCCACTGGTACAACCTTTTGTTCTGGTTTTGAATGAGACAAGTTGGCGCGTCTTCACGGCCGTGTCGAAATAAGGTTCTATAATTTGAAATCAGAAACTAAGAAAAATTGGTGCATGGAATTAAATCAGATTATTTAGGAACTCAGAGAGCAGGTTCAACAATTTATTGTCATGACAATAAATTGTTGAACCTGCTCTCTGAGTTCATAAACAATCTGATTTAATGAAAGCTTTTAACATTCAGTAAACGTCAACTTGTTTCCATGGCAGACCCTCCCGACTGTGCTTTTCTACCGCTGGTTGAAGTCTGTCTTTCAGAAGAATGTCTCTGGATGTTAATAGCAAGAAGTTAGAAGACGTGCAGTTCCCCTGTGTAATTCATTAATCAACTAGTAAGTGTGCACTAGTATAAAAGCCGTTTCAAACGTTGCTCTTGGCGTACACCCCATTTATAACGCTTATAAGCAGAAACTATTTTTTGAGCTATACAATTTTCTTTCACTGTTCATAATCAGAAAAGAGTGGACTTATTAGAAGACTCTCTGGTGCCTTATCACAGTTTGAAAAGAGCCCCACAAACGACCAACGCGGGTATAACAAATTGTTACACAACATTCCCAACAATTCTCATCCAATTATTTCCAAATTGGACAGCATGTAGTCCCATTACATATACTAGAAATACGATAATCGCAGATACCCCCTCACTCTGTCCTGCACTGGCATATATTAGAAGTTTTGACGCAAGAAGTAATGTGTCTATTTTAAAGGACCTTTGATGTAACCAGCTTGTTGTAGTTGATGGGGCAAGCGTATTAAAATAACGTTTTACTACTTGTACTATACCAAGTGCTGAACACTTAAAGGAGAAAAAGAGTGGTCTGAAATATAGTAACTTTGTGTTACTAAGCTCTGACCCAATAAGAAAACAACATATATATCAGCATCAATTTTTTTATTCTTAATCTTATTGTCATCATCATCATACAGCACACTAATCATTGTGTGCCCTTTTTATCATACATTTGTGTTATATAAGCTTCATCAAGTGCTCTTGCCTGGTACAAAAATAATATAAAATAAGTTATGTAGTGAGAAGTGACAGTTTAGTCAGCATTCACTTAACCAAAAAGGTACAAAAAGCTATATATTCTCTATACTGTACAATACAGTACACTTTCAACTGAAGGAGAAAATTGAATTTGATCACTCTTTAGGTGTGAAAGGGTTTAAACTTGTTACAACATTGGTTACTGTCTACCTTGGTGCTGGCCTTATATACTCATGTTATTGCCACTTATATTACATAACTGTACTGAAGTTTTCCTTCATAAAAAGCAAACAACCCTCTAACAAATAAGTAAATAACAAAACCTTGTGTCAAAAAGGTACACATAGAAAAAAATACTTGGCTCTGAGCATGTCACCCACTTGAGCACAGTACAGTACCATTCCAAATTTTAAGAAAACATACAGATATACCGAAATTTTTTTTGTGGCATACTCAACAGAATATACAGAATATACAGGCCAATGTTTTTGAGAACATTTTCCTCTGGCATTCTTGTTGGACCAGACAATCGGGTTGTACACGTCAGCATTGAGTTCATTTTTGGCTCCTGACAATCTTACACTTTCATGATGTCAGTGACTTGGTATATGAGGATCCCTTAACAGCACACGAGTTGGCTTCTCAGCATGATTCCTTCACTTTAATATTTCCTTTAGCATGATCTTTGGAGATGAAAACACATGTTCAGGTTTTTGTCTTCAGTACATATTGTTGCAAATTTATTATACAGTACTTACCTATAAACAACATAGAAATTGAACTTCCACTTGGACCGAAGTGTAAGTTTAGCCAAGGAACCTCTTTCTTTGCTCCTACAAAAATCAAAAAAGGCACCAAGTCTTAAGTGGATTAATAAGATAATTCACATGATGTACACAATACAATGCACTTTCATAGCTAACCTGTACTATTCATCCACAATTGACATAAATCTTGGAAGGATGCTGCAAAGGAACTGGCGCACTGTAAATTTGTTGTCCTGATAATAGAGGCCAATTATTTCCTCAAAACACTGCTATAAATGTTTCTGGTTATCCCCGAGCGTAATATCAAGTGTACATGGCATAAAAACAAATGCACATCATCATATGGACAGCTAAAGAAACTTCACTGCATAGATCATAAATCACTGTAAATTAATTAGGCACTGATACTGTAGTAAAAATTGGCAAATATTCTAAAAAACACAAACTACAGCTTTTGCAATGGTAAATCAAAGTACAAACACATGTATGCAGTATTGTGTTCTCTTCGATCCTTGTGTATAAAAATGCAGCAAATAATAACAAAACACAATCAGTGGTCTGATTAAGCAGGAATTCAAATTAAACAAAATTTCACCATGCATTCTTTGTTTAACTGTTCTTCATTGAAAAGAAACAATGACAAATGGCCGAATTGCAATTAATGCGTAATTGTGCAAATTTCAATACACAGCGAGGTCAAAAATATAAATACAACTATAAAAGCCATACAGAATTTAGTTTTCAATTCTTACCTGCCCCTTGCTTACTGATGATAAGAACGGGCAGATCACTCACATTGGCTGGAAGAGTGCTGAGAAATACCTGAACATCCTGTGGCAAGTTGAGGACATAACCTTTGTACCCACGCTGGCCGCCGTGTTTTCGGTAAACACACATGATTGGAAAAGCTCTGGCGATCAGCATTTCCTCTACTTCGGTGAGGTCCTGTAGTTGTGCAGGGACTGTCCCAGGATCCATGTCGTTTTCAGCTGAGAACAATCGACACGAGGTCTTTTTGTCGCGTTTGCACCTGGTGCAGATATAGTTCAGCTCGGGCACACTTTGGTTGGTGATCGGCCATGTTTCTCTGCATACCTTGCAGCGTAAGTGTCGGAGATTTTCCTCAAAGCTGTGAAAGGCAGTGAGTTCTTCTCGCACCCATTCTTGTTCGTGGAATGGAGGAATTTCTAGATTTGCCCACCCACGGTTATGCAAATATTGTTGTTTTTGGCTGCGACGTTCTTCGATAACTGCAGCACGCTGTTGTCGGCGTCGAGTGTTGGCTTCATTTTGAGCTTGAAGCCTGCGGGTACTCCGTTCAGACCATTCATTGCCACATCGAGAAGCTACTCGCTGGCGATTGGATTCTCTTTGCGGAGCTGTCTGCGTTTTCCGCTTCTGTTCATGTCGCTTTCGATCGGCATTCATCCGCTGAGTCGTTTCTTCGGCAGGATTCTTTTTATGATGCTGTCGATCATAACAGGATTGTCGCCTTTTCTCGAGACGAATTTGGCGTTGTTCGCTCGTTTCACGATTTCGCCTTGCTCGTGCCTGTTCCCTTCTCATTTGAAGACGAGCTTCGCGAGACTGTTGTGTTTCAAGTTTTTCAGTTAAGTTTTCCATTTTCGTGAACGTAGCTACGATATATTGTTGCTTCGTTCAAATCTAAATGCTTCGTTCAAGTCTAATTTCTCTGTTAATCCGAGTAAAACAACACGTGATCGATCCGGCCTTTGTTATTGGTTAGCGGGGTAACCGCGCCTAAAGTCGTACGCCAGACAGACTGACAGACAGACGAACGATTTCGAGATGGCGACAGGCTTGGAGTCCCCAAGTAGGCGGTATAATATTACTGCATTAGTGTCGTGAGTATTTCCCTCACTTCGTTCGGGGACTAGTAGTAATCATAGATTAGTCAGGTGCGTTCGACTTCTCTTTGCTTGGAGTTGTTTTTGTTCTAAAATGCTTTTCCCTATAACGATCTCGAAAAGTTCGTGGGTTTCTGAAACCGGAAGTGTGAGCAGCACGAAGACCGTGCGGTCCGGGTTCGAACCCCGGCCAAGCAATATTAAACCAAAACTTTTTCTTTCTTTCTTTTTCTCTTCTTTTTCTTTCTTTCTTTTTATTTTGTTTTAATTCTTTGAAGATATACGAAAATTGTAAGACATGGTCAAGTGTGATTTTAGATCACACTTATACCTTCGTCGGAAGAAATAAGTTGAGTTGCACACTCGACCATCCTGTGGCTTGCGATTGAATCACCGCGATACCTATGTCTCCACAAAGCCGTATATTTCTTCCAGATAAGTATCTGGAACATAAGTAAAGTGTCGGTTGCATATTGAGTATATTTTCATCAACGCAGAAACTGAAAAGGCGGCAATCGCGAGTCGAGTTGCATTTTTCTGTGGAATTCTTGCTGTCGTGCTGCCCTTATTATCCCAGATATTGGCTTCTTTCAGTGAAAAGTAGCTGCCTTTGCCTTTGATAGACCTCAGTGTGATCATTCAGAGCCACTTGTGCGACACAGAGCGCGACGGCAATCGCGAGTCGATTACATTTTCCTGTGGAATTCTTGCTGTCGTGCTGCCCTTATTATCCAGATATTGGCTTCTTTTACTGAAAAGTAGGTGTCTTTGCCTTGATAGACCTCAGTGCGATCATTCAAAGCCACTCGTGCGACACAGAGCGCTTATAGAAATAATTATTCAAAATGGCGCAGATTTGGAACATCGCCCACCAACCAACGAAAAATCTCGATTTCTCGCGGCTGCGGAAAGTACGTGACAGGTATCCCATCGACCCCACGGTACCCAAATCCAGTTGATATTAGGGTTGCGTTCTCCTTCATCGAACGCAACTAGTTGCGATGCATTTTCGTGTTTTTATCGGGCTCGTAATTGCGGACTTCAACAACACTGATCGGTTTCGCAAAGAGTTTTTTGGTAACACTGTTGAACATCGCCCACCAACCAACGAAAAATCTCGATTTCTCGCGGCTGCGGAAAGTACGTGACAGGTATCCCATCGACCCCACGGTACCCAAATCCGGTTGATATTAGGGTTGCGTTCTCCTTCGTCGAACGCAACTAGTTGCGATGCATTTTCGTGTTTTTATCGGGCTCGTAATTGCGGACTTCAACAACACTGATCGGTTTCGCAAAGAGTTTTTTGGTAACACTGTTTGGCAATTTTATGCCAACATGTTCTTTTCCCCTTGTTCTTTGCCAAGTTAAGAACAATATAGACTGATTGGAAGCGAACTGAAAGTCAAATTAATCATCATTTTATCACAAAGCCTTTCCACCTGAGCTGCTCTATAGAAAGTCCTCCTTGAAGCAGAACGGCGTTAAGAGCTGAATTTGTCACTCGCTGTTACTGCACTCAACACAATCAGGTACTTTTTGCTCATAATTTAACACTATATATAGAGAACACACAAAAGGTTTAGCTACTATCTTAAACACTTAGGCCCGGTTCAGACGTCGTGCTAGAGTCGAGCCGAACTCAATTCAGGACTGAAAAAAATATTAAGACCAATTAAGTTCGACTGTAGCACGACGTCTGAATCAAAGGTTTGAATCAAGTTCGACTGAGCAATAAGTTCGACAAACTCTGCCGTGCTACACGACTCTAGCACGGCTTTGATTCAGACGTCGCGCCCGAGTCGTGCCAAACCAAATACATACATCACTATAATGTATAACAGCATAAATATATATTTAAAAATGCGGCCTCTGTTAAAGAGAAGAAAGATAAGAAAGTTGAGCCGAATTTGGAATTACAAGTTCGACGTCTAAATCAAAACCGTGCCACCGTCGTGCTTCAGTCGAACTCAATTCCAATTAGGTTCGGTACGGCTCTGGCACGACGTATGAACCTACGTCACAGGCAGCCCACAAGGTGTTACTAGGGAGTTTAAGAAACCTAGGACGGCGACGGCAACGCGAGGAACCAAAAAAATAGTGTCTCTGTTTTTCCTATGTCTTTGTAACTTTGCGTATTCTTAGGTTGCTCAATTTGTTCCGCTTTTGCCGAGGTTCTATTGATTTTATCGTTTCCTACTAAGAAGAACGACTGCCGTTATTTTATCGAATTGTCGTCCACGTCCTGGCAACGACGTAAAAAAGAAGCATTTAAAGTCGCACGCGAGAGCAGGCGACCCCGAGAACATGTCAATTTCAAGATGTTGACGTGCTTCTTTTGTCCGCCGTCCTCTCGCGTCATGTATCTTTAAAGTCCCTACTAAGTCACGCCTGATCGGTCAAGGTCTGATGACGTCACGGCCAATCGGTTAATAGGGATTTGTATGGGGAGATTTTCAAATCACATTTTATGCGTGAAAATAAAACAATCTTTCTCCTAAAATTCGTCAGATAACATTACGAGTCCTTATTTACCGTTTAAGGTGACTTTCGAGGCAATTTGGCGCCGATTTAGCGATTTTTTTTTGTGCTGCCTGTGTATGTACTGAAATTTTTGAGACTTTGATTGAGACGTCGAACTTAATTCCGAATTCGGCTCTTTGACAGGCATCAAATTTATGCTGTTATACATTATAGAAATGTATGCATTTGGTTTGGCACGACTCGGGCGCACGGCAGAGTTTGTCGAACTCAATTCAAACCTTTGATTCAGACGTCGTGCTGCAGTCGAACTTAATTGGTCTTAATATTTTTTTGACGAGATGCGTACTCTGTTGAAAGGAAAACTGGAATTAAATCTGTGTATTCGACACAGATTATTTAGGAGAGCAGTTAAATTACTAACATAACGGCAAATTGTTTTCGTGGCACGTCCTCCCCGCTGGTTGACTGCCTCTTTATAGAAGCCGATTGTCTCCCTGGATGTCAGCAAGAAGACGTGCAGTTCACTCAATCAACCAGTAAGTTTGCACTTGTATAAGCCTATCGGTCTCTCAAAGCTTGATCAGTTAATAAAAACAGAAGTCACACGAACTTTCTGTGGATAAATCATTCTTTTCTTCTTGATGTCGGCTGATTGCAGAGATATGGAGTACGAAGACTAGTTAGCAGATAATCGCAAAGTATGTGCCGCTATCCTACGTCTCCTCAGGTCACCCATCCCTCCTATTTATTAATATTCCATTCATGGTGACGGCCGTTGAGGGATCAGTCTTGAACATCAAGCATTTTAGGCAAATGTATGCAAATGTAAATTCAAAACCAGTCGTACGAAACAAGTAAAAAGTGGGTCACACTTGTTGAATAATCTTTAAATTTCAGATGCATAACACTCTGGGGCGTGTTGGTAGAAGAATGAGCGGTCCGTCCTACAGCAAAGTCCCCCTCTCCCAGGGTGGCGGCCGGGCGCAAGCCAGGGATACCACTAGTCTGTGGAGTCGGCTTTCTTTCACATGGCTTTCTGGAGTGTTTGCCTTGGGTAACCTCAGACCACTGAACGAGACAGATGTGCCCAACGCAGTGAATCAACAAGACTCCCAAGATGTATCTGAACATTTCCGAGAGTTATGGGCCGAGGAAACACAGACTTCAAATAACCCGCGCGTCTGGAAATCTCTTGCGAGGCTTTTTACCGCGTGGGAATACATTTTCTACGCGTGTTCACTGGTCTTGCTCTCTCTTCTGCGAGTATCCCAGCCCGTGTTCTTGAACTTGTTACTGCGTGAGCTGAACCGTGATTCTTTCAGTACTCAACGGATCTGTCTCTACATAGTAGGACTGTCTGTGAGTGGAATAATTAAACCGTTTGTGAAATCGAGTTTTTACTACGGAGCAGGGGTGGTTGGCGCGCACATCAACACTGCCATAACCGGACTCGTTTACAGAAAGGTATTTTATTTGTCTTTGTTTCATTTCTTGCTTTGTATTTGTTTGTTAAAAACTGCCGCCAAGAAGAACTCACAATAGCTTTAACAAGGCGAAAGTCAGTATATTGTAAATTTACGTTTCTAGCTATACAATTATTGTGCCCGACTTTGCTGTGAGATTCAGTTAGATATTTTACAATAACACGTCAGTTTTTAGCTCGCGATCCCACTGAGATTGCGAAGTTTTATCAAAGCAGCGATGCCGCTGTAAGGTCGGCTATCTTTTTGATTGGCAGACTTTGGTTGTAGTCTAGTTCGTACAACAGGCTTGTGTCTTAACTGCTCTAAAGTAGGGATTGCCTTGAGTGAATATACTGGTAAAGTAATGTCACAAAAAATATCGGAATATTAGATTTTAGACATTTCTGTGGAATGCCCTGTCTAAAAACGGTCACACAAAAAATTAGCTCTTTAGCGCATTGAACAGCTGAGATGTGGGCTATTGAAGTTCAAATTGCTCAATACTAAACCCTCCTATTTGGTGTTAATGGTTCCTTTGATTTAGAACTGATGCTAAATAAGAGAGTTCAGTATGGAGCTATCTGGTTGCTGTCAGTAGGGCCAGCGATTTGAAACTTTGCACACGTTTGTGCAGCAGCTGTGTATGTTTAAGTCTGGTTTCCATATAATCGTCTCTGACGTAAGGATCGTCTCTGTCGCAGAATTTTTTGTCAAGCGATCGGGAAGATTATATGGAAACACTCTTGCGATTGTTTCAAACAATCCTTACGTCAGAAGCGACTCGATCGTCCCGATAGTACCGTGTTCTATCCTTGCGTCGACACAAAATTCTGCGACAGAGATGATCCTTACGTCAGAGACGATTATATGGAAACCAGGCTTTAGAGATTCGAATGGAAAATTTTGCAAAATAAGACGTCACGCTTTACCACTGTGCAGGGCAACACGCTTGCACTCAATCAAGCGTAACATGCATATTTAATGAGCAATTAGCTCAGCTCAGAGAGTCTAATAACTTCTCGTAAACCGCAAAGTGGCCTAATCCTCTCAACTCAAAGCGAACATTGATAGGATATATTGTAAAGTGCACAAACCTTGCCCGCTTTACCGGTGTTCAAATCATTTTGAGCGGCGTAACTTCTTTCCAAGCGGTACACATATTCACGGTAATCATTAACTCGGGTTTCAAATGACGACGAATACAAAATGCCTTTTCAAGAGTGAAGTTTATTATAGTCACATGAATGACCTGTCATAGAAGGTTCACATATTTACGGTCTCGGTAATCCGAATACATAACCGGAATACGTACATACGTACAAGAATGTGTTGTTTTCTTGCATAGTTCGTTCGAGCGAACTCTTAATAATTGTAACTCATTATCAACGAAGAACACCAAAGTAACCTTTCGTTCAAGGGCTTCGCCGGCATACACAATATACTTCAAGTCTTGTGGTAAGTTATCCACGCAAATTTAAACTGAGGAATGTAAACAACTAATTCGTGCGCGTCCACTGCACAATGAGTGTCGATAGAGATGAACGCCGGGTTCCTGTGTACGGTCAACCGACTGAAACATTCACACATAACTGCATGATCGATATAAAGTCCGTACCGTTACGCCAGTATGAAATGTTGTTTTCACACAGAGTTTATCAGGAAAATCGGGCGATGCTTGAAACACTCGAGGTATCGGCCAAGAGCAAGTATAAACCTTTGGAGCATCTTCCGCATTCATACTTTCACCAAAAGCCGTGATTAAAAGGTCGTATAATTCCGTGCCTTTAAAGTTAATCGATCTCTTGAAATGTATTTCATCATGCGTGTCGTGCCCAAAATTTGGAATAAACTTCCTATTGTCTTCCTAAAGTCTATTGTTGACACAGATGACGGACGGACTGACTGACTGACGGACTGACTGACGGACTGACTGACGGACGGTGTCGTGGCCACAATAAGGTCGTGCCTCTCACTTTCGTGAGACGCCGACCTTAAAAATTACTTTGTCCTTCCCCAAGTCCATCTGTTGTCAACAATAGATTTCCAAATAAAGCAGTTGCGGTTTTCCAAATTAGGGCATGACGAAGGTCGCGTTACAGGGTGTGTCGAACAACGCAGTTTTAAAAGGAAGATGTTGTCGTAGTTGTTGCGACCATAGTTTTGTTCGGAACGTGTTCTCATTTTGAAGGTTTTCATGGGTCCGAAGTTTGTTTGGCCATTGATTCTGACATCGATTGTGTTTCACTCTGCTGTGTTTTGTGTTGTTATTGCGACATTTGGCGCGGCGCCATGAAAGTCAAACAATCAGTGGCACCGATGGCGTTTTAATATGCCGTAAACAAATCTGAAGCCGTTGGTTTAGTATCCGCCAAAATTTCTGTAGTGACAATAAATACGGCTTGGAAGATACTAGGCCGAAAGATATTGAATCTCTCGGTTATAAAAAATGCCAAAAAAATATCCATTTCCGGTGAATGTTTACAAGTTCATACAGTATGCAAATTAGCCAGGTATTTCAATTCTTGGTTTGCATGTGACGTCATAAAAAGCCATTTCAAAAGTAATATATCCTATAAGTCCAATACATTGATATGTTCAAGACTATTATGCCTTAATACTTAAAGCAAAATTCTGGGTCGATACAAAATATCTATCGGGAGCTATGGACGTTTGAATACCGTGACAACAGAGCCGTGTGACACGCGCGTGGCCGACTAAAAGCGTGCTTCTGTCTGAATCATAAAGTTTTCCTTCGCGAAACATTTTAAAATTGGCACTGCGAAAGATGTGAAGTAGCATAACATCAAGCTGATTCAAAGATCAGGTTCATTTCGTGTTCTGAGTTCCACTAACATGGCGGCCGCATGCCGCCTTGCGTGAGGGTTTTCAAAACTGAGACTATAAAATCGAATACGCGGTTTAGCAAAAGTGGAAGCCCGCGGAAACGCATGCGAACTTCCACACTCCTAAAACTGAGCAAATTTTACAATGTGGCCTTGAGCCAGTTCTATCAAAAACCTACTCCCGCAAAAAAAAGTACTTTTTACAAATTCGCGAGCTCACAGCTGCCTTGCTGCTTTGATTTTTTCTTAAATTGAAAGCCTCTGAACTTATTTTGTTTCCTTGTGTTTTTTAATAATTCCTCGTGTGCTATTTTTGGGCCCGCTTAGGATTACTCTTAACGGTCCAAAAACAGCGCACGAGGGATAAAACAAGACAAGAAACAAAATAAGTTCAGTATTTTGTATTTTTCGAAAAAAAAAAAAATCTCACAACAAGATTGGGCTTCCTGTGGAGCAACGTGCACAGCTGATCTTGAATACATGGCAAGCGGATAGAAAATGTAAGTGACATTTCATCGTTTCAGGTAACGATTTGCATAGTTCATGACGTCATTCTCCTATCCAGGTCCTCACGTCCCTTCGAGCTGGCAGGCTGGGCCAACTAACGTCGGCCCACGTGATCAACCTTATTTCCAAGGACCTGGAGCCAATCAACTATGCTGTTCGTTACGTTCCCATGGCAATAACAGGATCAGTAGAGCTTCTTCTTGTCTGTTTAATGTTATGGCAGTTGGTGGCGGCCGAGGCTGTTGCTGGCATGAGTTTAGTTTTGCTCGTGTGGATCTTCCAAAGCAGTATGAAACCATTGCTACAAAGACTGCGCAAAGAAACCACGATTTTGACGGACGCGCGCCTGCGCATGATTTCTGACGTCATTTCCGGTATTCGTATGTTAAAGACTAACGGCTGGGAGCGGATATTCGAAGAAATTATCGGTGAAAGTCGAAGGTATTATTATTATTATTATTATTATTATTATTATTATTATTATTATTATTATTATTATTATTATTATTATTATTATTATTATTATTATTTAATAGAATAAAGTATCACTCAAAATTATATACATGCTGGTTCCAATAAGAGTTAATGGTTGTATCGCCTTGTTATATATTTTTTAATTGACCTAGTATTCTCTTTCTCCAAATTTTGCGTCTCATCATGCCCTTTCATGCATCTGTTTGTCCACAGGCGCGAAATAAATGCTATCTTCAAGAAGAACACCGTGTATACGATCTTTATGGCGCTACAGTCCTCCTTTTCGACCACAGCAACACTTGTTTCAATCGCGCTCATGGTATCGCGGGGATACATCCTGACTGCCCAAGATGTTTTCACCATTTATGCCTTCATGTCCGCCATTCGTAAACCGGCATTGGAAGATTTTGCATTTGGTATCAAACACTTGGCGGATTCATTGGTGACAATAGAGAGAGTGCAGAACATCTTGCTTGAAAATGATCAAAAAGGATCTCGACTGATCTCTATGGACAGCCAGTGGAAAGAAGGTAATAATTAACTAATTCTGATTACAGTCTCCTTAACCTTGTTCTGGGCACAAGACGTGAGACGGTTGCATTCTCATGCTTAATAAAAAATGAATGCACTGTGAAACTTTATTTTCCTGCAATAGCTTGTTAGAAAAGAGAGACATAGCGAGCTGCAGGAGCGACTTGGTTTTGTTGGGGAATATCAACTTACAGCTTGAATTGAGGCCTTAGCACTCGTCATACTCCTGCAGATAGTCAACTAGCTTAGTTGTAAAAGTAGACTTCTTATCATATTGACAAATAATTTGAAGCCAGGAGTGTGAGCAGTTCGTTGGTTGTGATCGTCCTGTTTAGAGTAGTCTTTAGGAAGACTGTTGTCGGTGAGTAATGTTTTGACTGCCTGAGCGGAAGTCATCTTCAGATTCAAGTGAAGAGGTTTTGTCAGATGGTAATATTATGTGTCAGGTCGTTGATGTGATTGACCCATTTGGTCATCGGTTTTCACTCTGAATATGACTTCCGCTCATGGAGTCGAAACGTCAGTCGCCAACAATGATCTTCCTGCAGACTACTCTTACCCATACGATCACAATCAACGTACTATTATCATAGTGTTATTATTATTTTTGATTAATTAGTAATAATATTAATTGAATGTATAGGCAATCCCACCAAGATGAGTCGACGAACCCCTGACGCTCCGTCGCTTGTTCTGAAGAACGTGACCTGTAAAGGACACGAGCGTGCCCTGTTACTGGATGACGTCACCCTTAGTTTCCATGGTAATCAACTGATCGTCATCACCGGTGCTGTGGGAAGCGGCAAATCCTCCTTGTTGACCGCAATTCTAGGGGAATTGGAAAAGGATGGTCAAATGTTTCTGAACGGGAGCATAGCTTATGTTCCACAGACACCGTGGCTTTTCTCAGGAACTATTATTCAAAACATTCTCTTTGGGAGAAGTCTTAGTGAATCAAAGTATCGACAGACAGCTGAGGTGTGCGCGTTAAAAGCGGACTTTGAACTTCTGCCTGATGGTGACAGCACCTTCATTGGAGAGCGTGGTGTGAGTTTGAGCGGCGGTCAGCGGTCGCGTATCAATTTAGCACGCGCTGTCTATTCCGATGCCGACATTTATCTCCTTGACGACCCCTTGAGTGCTGTGGACGCCAAAGTTGGACGCCACATCTTCGAACGATGCGTACTGGGAAGTCTTGGGAACACCCTGCGTGTCCTTGTGACCCATCGAGTGGAGTATTTTAAACAAGCTGACTGCATTGTTGTCCTGCAGAATGGCAGAGTTCGATGCCAGGGAAAATATGACGAGTTACTGACCTCAGATGAATATTTCGCTGATCTTGTTCAGAAATGTGATGAGAAAGAAACTTCTGGTGGAGGGGGAGTGGACGGGAAGGAGACGAGTGAACAACCAGGTGCTTCATCGAGTGACCCGTGTGATAGTGAAGGATTCCAAACAGTGGAAGAAGATCGAGAAGTTGGTTCAGTGTCTGGACACACATACTGGACGTACGTCAAGTCTGGGATCCCACTGGCGTGTCTTTGGATAGTTGCTATGGCATTACTTCTACCTCAAGGTAAAGGCAATGAGAAAGAAGAAAAATGTGGACCAAATGAATAATATTGATTAGAGATGACGTATGATAATATAACAAAACCTGAAGGTAAAACAATGAAAAATAATAAACGATATCAGATTATGTTATTTCTGCGTCATCATTATTATTATTATTATTATTATTATTATTATTATTATTATTATTATTATTATTATTATTATTATTATTATTATTATTATTATTATTATTATTATTATTATTATTATTATTATTATTATTATTATTATTATTATTATTATTATTATTATTATTATTATAATTACTGTTATTATAGGAGCGTCTATCTCCGCCAATGTGTGGCTTGCAAGGTGGACAAACCAATCCCCTACTGATCAAAAGGAAGTTATCAATTTCTGGATCTACATGGCACTTTCACTCGGAACGTTCGTGTTGTCGTTTGTTCGTGCATTTGTTGTATTAATTTGTGCACTGAGGGCCGCGGAGAAGCTGCACTGCAGGATGCTGTCCAGTCTTCTGTTGGCTCCCGTGCGGTTCTTCGATACCAATCCTTCTGGTCGAATCTTGAACCGGTTCTCAAGGTCTGTCGGAGACATGGACGAATTTCTCCTTGACAGCTGTCTTGAGTTTCTGCGATATGTCGTCGAGGTTTCCTCAAGTATTCTTCTGGTGTCGGTGCTGAACCCATGGCTCATCCTTGCCAGCATTCCCCTTGTGGCGTCGTTAACATGGCTCGCTGGTTATTTCCTTCGGACCGCACGCGAGGTGAAGAGACTGGAGGCGATATCCTGCAGTCCGCTGTACGCACACATCGCGGAAACAATTGATGGCGTGGTTGTTGTGCGCGCATGCTCAATGGAAGAGTCGCAAATAGACTCTCTTTACAGGTAAAAAATGTAAATCACATTTTCTTTCGATATCCGTTTTAGTTATCAATCAGATCATAGTTACTACGATCAGATAAAATATCAATCAAAACAGACCAATGTTTGACTCGGTGATGAAATTTCAAGTAATATTTTATTATATGGGACACATCGTTTAAATTATATGTATATATAATAATAATCATAATAATTATAATTATATGTTTAAAACCCATATATATATGTATATGGGTTTTATATTTCAACTGGACAACCTTGGGATTCACTGTATATATATATATATATATATATATATATATATACAGTCATTCCCGAAAAGGTTGTCCAGTTGAATATATATTTAGGCAATTATATCTATCACGTGACCACTGAAAAACACCTTATAACTACAAAGAAATACGTTAAGTCAGTATGTTTATATAATTTTATGGTTGCTAGTCATTACAATGGTAAAACCAAGAGCCTTTGAAGTGTTTGCAGTTTAAAACACGACAGTTTTAGGTGGTCACGTGACAGATATATTTGTATATTTATATATCTGGACTGGACAACCTTTTCGGGATTGACTGTATATATATATATATATATATATATATATATATATATATATATATATATATATATATATATATATATATATATATATATATATATATATATATATATATATATATATATATATATATATATATATATATATATTTATTTATAAAATAACTATGATACTACGCGCGCTCTGATTGGTTAAAAAACCATTTTATAAATAAGTACAAAGACATGGAAATGACGAATCCTGAAATAAAAAGACTGCGTGTCGTCCCCTACTTCAAAGATTCATGTGTTACAGAAACTGCAGTGGGCTATTAGAGCAAATAGTGAAGCCATGTGCAAACCATGTGCAATTAGTGAAGCAGCGTGAAGAAAAGTTGTCCGAATATTGCATAAAATTTAATTCGGAAACCGTGAGACAGAAAGCCAACAATTACACAGTCAAAGAAGATTCTCTAAAGTTTCTAACCTTTATACCTTCGTCTCCTGTGGCTCGTAGCTAGTAACTAGATGGCTTAGATCACCGGAGTTTCACACGAATAATTGTAGGTTTATGGTGATGAAGCCACAAACAGTCTTCGCTAAGGAGTCTGTCTCGGCTGTCGGCTCGGTGGCACAAAAGCTGTTGAGTCAATTCAATGGAGTTGACTGTCGTCCGGCAGAGTTCAAGTAATGCTCAAGTAAAGCAAACAAATATACAAACTACCTTCTGCAGCAGAATAGTGTTGTTGTGCAGACATGTTTACGTCGAGTGACACCGTTGTCCTGAAAGTTGAACCTGACGGCTCAAAACATTCTCGCCGGTTCTTTTGAATTCTTGACAAACAGTGGTACTAATATCCGACACATTTCTTGCGAAATTCATCTTCATTTAGCAGCCTGTCAAGTTTTTCAAGTGAACGGGAGTGGTGTTCGGTTTTCATTCATGGACTGACTTGAGCGAAGTGCCGTGAAACAGACTTTCCGATTGGACGAGCGTGCGTTTTGACGGTTTTCGGGAGAATCTTGAACTTGATCATTTTCAATATAAAGTTCTTTCAGGTAATAAAAGCTTCATTATTTTATAAAAGCAATATGACACGAGTTTCCATGTCTATGTACTCTTATATAAACACTTGAGATGTTGTGAGAACGCTCGAAAAAGATCAAAATCACTCGCCGAAGCGGCTCGTGATTTTGAACTTTTCTCGTGTTCTCCCAACATCCCGCGTGTTTATATAAGAGTACATAGACATGGAAACTCGTGTTATATTGCTTAAATATATATATATATATATATATATATATATATATATATATATAGAGAGAGAGAGAGAGAGAGAGAGAGAGAGAGAGAATAATACATGGGCGCGCGGAGATATGGAATTTATCTTCGAGTGTTCATCTCGATATCTCACTCGTGAGATATCGAGATGAACACGAGAAGATAAATTTCATATCTCCAAGCGTCCGTGTATTATTCTGTTTATTTCATAAACTCTGGTGTGATACAGAGATTTCCGCCACTAAGAAATGCAAAAACATGCAAGATCACTGCTTGGCTGATATTAACACACGTAAAAAATATCGTATTTTTACGTGTGCTCCGGCAGATACGACATTTCCCAGTGGCGGAAATCTCTATATCACACCAAAGTTTATGTAATTAATAAATATATATATTATATGTGTTTGTGTGTGTGTGTATTTTTCTGTTATATGCTTTCTGTTCGGATGGAAAGTTAGGTGAACGCATGTACTAACCACGTAAACTCTGAGTATGTATGAATGTATAATTAATATCATCTTGCACAACAAGGTATCGAGATAAAGTGAACAACACGTGGCTGTTGTTTGTTGGATGCAAACAATGGATGTCTCTGCGAGCCGAAGTTTCTTCCGCTCTTTATATCACCGTTTTGACCTGTGCGGTGATTTTTACTTCAACAGATGAAGGTACAGTGTAATAATCATATTATTTATCACCCACTGAGAGCTGTACCGCTCACTGAATGGTCGATAGGTCGAGAAGTGTGCATTTATTGAGATTTTGTTTTCTGTCCGTGCAGCTCTGGTAGGACTTTCCATTGCCTACGCTTTGGACATCAGTGGAAACGTCTATTCAGCTCTGAGCGAGTTCGCTAACACAGAGAATTGCATGACGTCAGTGGAGCGAGTGATTACGTATACCAACTTGGAGCCCGAGCCGGGATATGAATACGAGGCAGAAGTCCCGGATGGATGGCCGAAAGAGGGATCTGTGGCATTTGTAAACGTTGTTTATCGGTACTTTCCTGGTGGCCCACAAATCCTAACAGGTCGGTCTGTGTGTCTGTCTTATTTTTCATCAGCCTATCTATCCATTCTATTGTCTGTTTGACCGGTCTGCCTGTTTTCTTTGTCTTCTAACCATCTATACCTGTTTACTGATTGAAAATTGTATTCTTTGTTTGTGACTGATGTCATGGCGGCCATGTTGGAGGAACTTTAACAAAAGATTGCTCATTATTCTCTATTGTACTTGAAACCAACATCCTCCTACATGGTCACGGTTCTTTGTATTCTGAGTCTCCAGGGATTGATTGAAAACCAAGAATATTATATTTTATCTTATTTAGCTTCTTCTGTTTTTATTGAAGATGTCGACTTTCGTGTTCATGGCGGAGAGAGAATTGGAATTGTTGGTCGGACAGGTGCAGGCAAATCTTCTCTCATTTCCGCCATTTTCCGAATGCCGGAACCAAAAGGAGACATACTGATCGATAACGTTGCCATTAGCGCGTTAAACCTGCAAGACTCAAGATCAGCGGTCGCCGCCATTTCCCAGAATCCACTCCTGTTCACTGGAACTCTGCGCTTCAACCTCGATCCCGAGAACAAGTACGCGGACAAAGCACTCTGGGATGTCCTGGATGACGTGAATTTGAAGCAGTTGGTACAAAAGCTGCCAGACAAACTGGAAAGTCACGTGAATCAGGGAGGCGGCAATTTCAGTGTGGGAGAACGCCAGCTGCTTTGTGTGGCTCGCGCTCTGCTGCAAGACAAGAAAATCGTTGTTCTGGACGAAGCGACAGCCAACGTTGACATGAAAACTGACCGTCTTCTGCAGGAGGTGATACGTTCCAAACTGAAAGGTCGCACCATCTTGACGATAGCGCATCGCCTGGAAACCATTCTGGATTACGATAAAGTGCTCGTGATGGATGCTGGGAAGGTGGTGGAGTTTGATGATCCCAAGACCCTCTTGGGGCGCAAAGACAGCGAGTTTGGCCGCTTGTATCACTGTAGTGTGAAAAAAGGTTAGTTTGTCTACATTAATTAGGAAGTACACTGCCGTTGTTATTGCAGTTAAGACTCAACTAAGTTGCTAGTCGCTTCCAGTGCCATGAACTTTATGAACATGTATCACTGTACCAGACGGTAATGAACACTTGCAGCCCTTTCAGTGTTGTGTATTTAAATAACATAAATAGGAAATCATATGCTTTTCTCTCGATAAAGCACAATCTTAATGTCCGTGAAGTTTCCATCATCACTCTTCAGACAGGACGTCCCTTCGTTTTATCTTGTTATGTACAATGCAACCCAGCAGACTCGGTTCCTCTAGGTTTATGTCGCCGTGATCCGAATATCTGAACAAACGAATCAGTCAATGAGACTCGCCACCAGAATTTCCTGTCTTTGGTCCATTTTAAATCCTTTTTCTCCATTTTGAATCCTTTTGCTGCACATGTTTTGTGCCCGTGAGTTACAAATGCTGCTGAGATATTTCCCTGATGTGACGTGGGGAGTATTTCCGTGCTGAAACATGGAAGCCGCATAATCCGCCACTCGTTAAGACGCTGGTTCTTCGGGAATGACTGACTTAGTTTTAATGCCTTCAGTTGGGCTGCAAAAGAAATATGGAAAAGTGAAAATTAAAGTCTGATTTTCACAAGCGACCCTAGCAAAAGAGATATAGGCAAGTGAAAATGGCGACGTAAGCACAAGCGCAAAATATAAGGAAAAAGAAGAATCGTGATGCTTGTGTTCTTATACCAGGCTTAACCCTTTCACTCCCAAGCTCAAAATACAAATTCTCCCAACCATAACACCTGGAACATTAACACGACCTTGATACGATACATAGATCTAGTTTTGAAGGAAGAAGCAATGAGTTTATAAAGATATTTTGATTCTTGACAAATGTACGCGCAATGGAGCATGATGAGAGAAAATATAGGGCGCATTACGCTTACCTATCCAGCATCTCCTCCACTGTGATCACCGGGACATTTGTACTATAGCTCCTGAAATACAAGGAGTATCTAATATAGAGGCATACACAACGGGTAAAACCAACAATTTTTTTCCGGTTTCAAGTGACGTCATGGTGGCCATGACATTGCTTTGCATTTTGACTCTCTTGGGATTGGTTGCGAACTAAGGGTGACCTAAGTAACCAAAAGAAAAGCTCAATCTAACAAATTTGAAATCGCGGTTTTTGTCAGTACGCCTTTAAATGACAGTTGCTGCGTTAACTGATCAGCTCAGTATATGGCCTTATTTTATACCTGAGCATGACAACCGGTTTTTCAGGATTGACTTGTTCAGAACACGTACGACCTACCTTTTGCGCGGGGGCGTTGTCCGCGAATCTTTCCGCTTCGGACTCTGAATAATATCGACTTGGACAGCTTTGCTGCTGAAGAAAATCCCTTTTGTAAAATCTCTTGCTACTACAGGGCTGTCGCTTGCTTATATCTTTGTCTCTCTTTTGCTCTGCATGTCTGCTACTTCCCTCCCCATCCGTGCTTTTCTTTCCCTTTGCTTACCGCCATCTTTGCTTCTCCCAGCTTCTCTCATTTCATCATTCCATTCATTCATCAAGTCACCCCATCCCTTCCTTGGTATTGATTATATTTAAACGCATTTCACTCACTTGACAGCGCCTGCCCTCATCTTGCACAGCTCTTCGATTTGTCCTCTTAACTCGTCACGATCACACTCTAGGTTCTTGCTAAAGAAAACGGATATAAACTAAACGAAAGAGGCATGTGAAAACAGCACTATCACACCTACTCCAAAACTCAGTATTCTCCCAACTGTGGGTGGACGCTAAAAGAAGAAATTGCACCTTGATCACAGCGTCCTAGGATTTCAAGGCCGAGTACTTACTTTCGTGTTTCTAATGCCAATTTTTCTTGACTAAGCTTTCGTAGTTCCTGCTCGATCTTCAAATAGGTGTCTGAAAAAAGGTCAGTGGAATTCTAAAGGTGTCATCTTAGGAAAGAATTCTGACCAACCACAGACCAGGCTTTGTGTATAAATGATACTCGCACTACATTTAGTTTTTCTTTGTAAAGATGCAGAAATGATACGTACCTGACATCTGCTGACTACTCTCACGCATTCTCTCTTGCTGTTCCTACAAGTTAGACTGTAAATCAGTCCCTTTTGATAATCGAGCAATCGCAAAGCTGTAGTGTCTGGAATGGCATAATAACAGGATCATGTGTTCTACCTGGAGGATCAACTCTCTCTCCTGACGAAATGCACTCTGTTGCGACTCAAGTTCCTTCTCGCATTCCTCTTCAAATGCTTCCTTGAGTTGCTGTAAAGTAACACGATGTGCGCATTATGCTCTCGCCACTGCAGTCATACGCTTCTCCATACTGCGATCGCTAAAATTTGAATAACTTAGTTCAAAAGTCACAAAACTCACCTGCATTCCGTCTCGGAGATCCTCGATCTCACTTAGTGCCAAGTCTCTCTCAGCCACCACTTCACGAACCTGATTAGTTAGTTCGACGTTCTTGGTTACCTTCTGCTCAAAATCGGATTTGAGTTGGCGCCAGGCCCTGCTCATTGCAGCTGGGTGCATCTCCAGTCTTTTATAAACATTTTTAGAACACAGCGTTGAAATATCCAGAGTATAAAGGTGGATTCAGAGACGAAAACAAAAACAATAGACATAGTGAATGGTCAGTGTAGTCGAGTATCTCATGAAGTTGACAAACGAAAGAATTAATTTTAGGAACAAAACCACGTAAAAACTGGTTCAAGAGGCTGATAAATAATAACAATACGAACCTGTCAATGCTGCCATCCGAATTTCGGCGCGGAAACTTCGAGATATGCCTGTCCTCTGTAGGTTCCTTGTTCTTCTAACAACACACAAGTAATATAAGAGATGAGAATTCTGCACAGGCTTGAGCACAGCAAGTCAGAAGGTCCAGCACACATTACTCTGCTCAGAAACAACGTGAACACTACTATTTAGGATTTATTCACTGGGAGCTTTTCATTTGATTGCTTAAACTTCGTACTTTGCCTGTAGTTATGATACATTCTTAAATGTTCTTCATTTGCCTGACCTTAGCTGTTTTCTGTTGAAGCTTGTTGCCCTGATTCTCTACCAGCTCGTCCTATCAGAAATAAAGGCGAGATTCAATAAGAAGATAACACTATCTATTGAGCATATACTGGCCTCACAAGTATTACAGGTGTACATATATCATATTGAACTGTATAGTGGTATATAAAGACAGCTTTACACGCAGAATCCTGCCATCAGATCCGTCGAGCAACCAGCTAACATCCCTGCAAATCTGTTCTTTAATTCAATAACATAGTACTTTACCTTAGTCTTTAGCATTTCCTGCATTTTCTTGAGCTCTGTCTTCAAATTCGCAATCTCTTCAGAGTTCGATGCGTCAGCTCCTTTCCTATCATGCACCGCGGCTCTGAGCTCCTCGTTCTCAGCTTCCAGCTCGGCGTGAGACATCTGGAGCTCACTCTTTTGTAGAGTCCAGGCCTCTTGCTCGTTCTGAAGCTTCTGAAGCTGGGAGACTAGGTCTAGTTTGTCGGCTTCCAGTCTGTCGACGGACAAAGCGCAAAACAAACCGCAGTTATGAATAATTATCGATATTGCTTCGCGCTTTGTATTACCTGGTCACGTGGGTGTTATCCCTCAGCAAAATGGCGCCTAAGTCTGTGCAATGTTTTAGAGCATTTTCAAATCATAAATTTTAATGGGTCTAATATCTATGTTTCCATGGCAAAGAATTTTATTGCGACAAATAAAAGAAATCATTATAGCGAACTATATGTATGTCGACTCTGCAAACCGATTTTCAGGTTAATGATAAATATTTGCAGAGAAAGTTTCATTGCCAGGCAACAACAACAACAACAGCAACAACAACAAAAAACTCTAGTCTACTACCTTGTAACACGGATTTCTTTGCAAATATTCATCGGTTGACCTGAAAATTACTGTGCAGAGTTGACATGCATAGTTTTGTGCAAGTATGGATCTTGTACTGATCACTATTCCTGAGCTATAATTTACAATAATAGTTTTGTGAAATTTGAAGTACACGAAATTCTTTTTTTTTTCCTTCTCTTTATGTGGACATTTATTCATGACACTACTCACCCGGACACGTTTTCTTTAAGAGCCGTCATGTCTTCTCGAATTTGTTCCAGTTCTACATTTTGTAGCCTGTTGGTCGTGTAAAAAAAGCAACACAGAATTATTACATCACAGACCGTCAGTTTACACTCGAGACAACTAATTGGTTTAGACGCATGACCTCGCCGCACGCTCGACTGTTAAGTGCAGATCTACAAAGAATGTTATAAAATCGAGACAGAAAGTCGCTATAAATATTCAATTTCGGGCAAAGATTTCGACAAGCGTTGACGTCCAAGTGCAACTAGTTCAGTTCGTCTATTTTAAACGCATTTACTTCTGTTACGTAGCTGTGCGTCTTCCCTGTTTCTCGCTTTTAGCCGTCTCTGGTATAAAAGTGGCCAAATAGATCATACTTGACGTACTCTTGCTCCTTGAGCTTGGAGACTTCCAGGGCCAGATTTTCATTTTCCTTCTTCAAGTCTTCTTTCTGTTCTTTTAGTTGGGCTGAAATCAAACAAACCCAAGACGTCTCGGCGTAATGCTCGCGTATTAATACCTGAAAAGGAATCTTGCCCAATTTTAATGCTCTGCGAGATACAAATTTAGTCATCAATCGGATAAAGCTCTTCATTTCTGAATTTGATAATTGGACAAAGAAGCACGGCTGTATTAAGCCGAGTGCAAGGCATGACTGATGCATACAGTACACTTTAGATGTCTATTCGATCTCTGAAGTAACACAGTTTGGAGATTGTCGCTTTTGATAGTTTTCTCAGCTGATTGAACTTTTAATTCTCTTTACATTACGCATGTATTTTCTGTTGAGGTCGTTGAGAGAATTTGCATCTAGATAAACCTACCATGCGCGTTTTCACTCTCTTGTATCTCTTCTCTTAATTCTGCGTTCTCTTCCAGTATCCTAAAGAGAAAATACCAAGTCAAACAAAATTAAAATGGAAACTAGTCTAGTCCCATAACGGATACATAACAATCTACAACATCTTTTGTACCTTTGGTGCTTCTCTTTCAGGTCATCCAAGTCTCGAGTCGCTTCACTAAACAAAAAGGAAGTATGTTGAATTAATTTCGACAAAAAAACACATAAGGCTACAGTGGCTGACTCACAAGTATGATTCTGACCTTCACCTGAAGGCGAAATACAATGTAATGTTATAGTCCCTGTGAAAAGTAGTTTAATATGATAAAAAGTAGTCTAATATGATACCTCAAGGGATATTTTCGTTAAACAGTTCTAAACTGTTCTTGAGAGTTTTACAATAAGTAACATACTTGCTTGACTGCAGCCGTTGTTGAAGTTGCTTGTTCTCGACCTCCAGTTTTCTTGTGACCGATGATTGCTGTTTGAAAAACAAACAGATAACTTCGATACAAACAGCCCCTCTGCTGAAACAGTTCACTGTGTGGGTGAATAGACACTAACTAATGTCGCATGGAAAGCGAGGGTGGTCAATCTCATCTGGAGTATTCCCGACGTTTAAACAATGGTAATCACCTTGCGCTTCCATTCCGTTTTTATATGAATGAGTCAAACTCGACTGCCATACAAATCAATCCCGGGGATTTATTAAAACAAATAAACAACCCACCTGTTTTGCTAAAGCATCCTTTTGTGCTTCTGACAGTTTCAGTAACTCCTTGTCCTCTTCTTTCGCCTTTCTTAACTTTCTGACTTCAGCCTTCAGCGTATCCACTTGACTGCCGTTATAAGATCGTAAAAGGGAGAACGTGTTTAGTATTAAGCCACATGAGACATGATACATATACAACAGTGAACCTTACTTTTGCAACTCTCGGCATTTGGCGCGAAGTCGGTCTCTGTACGCCACTAGCTGATCATGGGAAGCCTGGAGAATAAATTACAAGTCGCCAAGTTTTAACATGCATCGCCAGATATCACGCCCGTGATATATCTTGCATCGATCTCTCGCATTTCACTAGTGCGGTTTTTTTTTAATATCATCTACGTACGCTGGACTCGCTGTTCGTTGGTCCTTCTTCGTCTCCAGGTAATCGTATTCTCTTCGCCTTTTCTTTCTCGTATGACTCCCGGATTCTTCGCACTTTCTGTTAGAGTTGCATATACGAATTTAGCAATTAGAAAATTATAAAAAACAAAACCAAGGTTCAATTATACGCGAAATGCTAATCAACAAGAACACGCAACAAAGAGGCCCGAAAGAGAACAAAAATCACCGACATATGAGAGAATTCTGACAAAAAAAAAAAGTTAATTTAGAGTTATGGGATTTCTCTTGTTTTTCTCTTCACCGAAAGACTATAACGTCATAGCGAAGAACACTATATACCTCTTTCAATCCGCTGATTTCACTTTTGAGGGCAGTCTTTTCTCGTTGCGTCTTCTCTTGTTCTTTTTTCAGCAGTTTGTTCAATTCTTCCGCTTTCTGAAAAGCTTCTTTTACATTCGAGGACTCCTTTCGTAGCAAGTCGTTCACCTTTTGATATGACAAATTTATGATTAATACAACTAAATGAAGTACTATCTATGACGTCTCAGACAAAACCGGAGGATATAGATAAATAGGCATGGGCAAGGATTGACACAGGAGGTGAACAGACAGACAGAAAAGATAGAAATAAGGGGACAGGAAAAAACCAGAATCAGAAATAGAAACCGACAAATGAAAACCTTCAGACCCGAGCGAAGTTTGTATAAACGTAAATTGAACGTACAAAGTCTAACTGCTGCAATCGCTGCTCCATCTCCACGTTGCTCCTGATCAGTTGTTCTTTTTCTTTGTGAACTTCAGCGGAACTCTCCTGCACGTGCTGAGCTTCCCCTTCCAAAACGCTCAACTTGCCATGCGCAACATCCCTTTCCTATCCGAGGAGGACATCGTAAAACAAGGGCAACAGGGTTACAAGCTATCCCTCCGTCCCACCCCTCCCCTCCCCTTCCCTCATTTTCCCACAGTGTATATTTTGATATCAGTCAGTAGAAGCTGCTGTTGTCAGCTCGAGTTTTCATTTACATGCGCTTTTTTCTTGGGGTTAGATACATCAGCAACTTCCAACCCTTTACACTACATGCAGCATCCTCATCTATTGCATCACATCACAACATTATCCCTAAACTTCTCGTTAACCCTTTCACTCCCAAGAGTGATCAACTTCAATTTTCTCCTTCAGTTTCTCACTAGAGATATATCATACAGTAAGGAGAACTTGTCTTTTGATACCTTGCTCAGAAGAAAGCTGATTAAACTTTCAATTCTCACTACATTGCTCATACAGTTCCTTCTTAAAAGGTTGGGAGGATCTGTATTTTGAGCTTGGAAGTGAAAGGGTGAACCGAGACGAACTACCATGCACGTTCCCTCAAATCTAAAGATCAGAAGTGTTGATAAATGAAGTAAAACTATTTTACTGCTACGGGCTTCCCCCACATACCAATCTCAGCTGTGTCATCTCTTGCTCCATCATGTCCTGTTTAGTTTTTAGTTCCTCTGTCAATTTCCAGGTTGTCGTCAACTTCTTATCCTTCTCTGACTGTTGTAAAACCAGGACTTGGTGAACCTACGTTTAAAGAAGTTGCCGTGAGAAAAAATACTTGAGTACTCCAACAGTTTACTTTGGTGTGGAAACGAAAAACACGACAAACTATATAGACGTGTTTCCAGGGACGTGTTTCAGAATAGGGTGCTTAATGAATATGTGAATCCTCACGGGGGAGGGGTGTAATTAGAATAGGGTTCGGTCCTATATAAAAAAAAATTGCCAAGGTGCGTTTAATTTACTGGATAGAGGGCGCCAACTAAAGCTTTTACGTTAGTTATAAAATAATCTGCATATGTCAGTGATCGCTACTCCCTGACAAGATAACAAGACTGAGACAAATAATTTGTACTTCACGCAGGACCGAATTGCTTCACGGGGCTGTACATAAGATAAGTAACTACGTCTAAAGCACTGAGAACTAACTTGTTTCAACTTCTCCAGTTCCTGATAAGCTTGGTTTTTCTCCTCTTCTTGTCTCTGCCGACTTGCGACAAGCTCTTCCACGGACTCTCTTGTCGAAGAGATCTCTTTCATAAGGTCTTCGTTGCTCTTGCGGAGGACATATATAGAGTTAGGAAGAAAAACAGCTGACTTAAGCCAGGGTCAAACACCGTACTTCTCATGAGCCGAACTCAATGCAAATTGGCTAAAACAATGGATTTTGCTCATTTTGCATTGAGTTCGGCTCATGTGAAGCCCAACGTTTGACCCGGGCCTTTGTCTCTATTGTGGCTATTAAAGGGTTTTACTTGCTTCCAGTTCCCTTCCCTGCTCCCTCTAACGGAGAGCTGACAAACGTTACTGTAAGGGCTCTGAGGACGAGCATCAAGGCTGAATGAATTGCGAGCGCGACTAAATTAAACTCAACTGAAGAAAATGTGTGGTTTGTTGAGCAGTTGACTTCTATTTGAGGATGAAAATCTCATAATTTGGGCCCAGTCTCCCAAGTTAAACCGCGCGCAAAAAACTTTACCGGCATGCACCGCACGCCCTCTGCACCTCAAGGCGGTTTGCAAAGGGAGCTTTGCCGACAACACGTACGGAGGGCCTAAGGGTTTACACCTTACACAATTTCGGTACAGTTATCTGTCAGAGCTCACCAGCTGAAGTCTGTTGTTTTCTTCCTCGAGAAACGTCAGCGTGAGAGAAGCCTGTTCCAGGACCGCGCTTTTCTGTTGGCACTCCACCTGCACGGCATTGTGGGTATGGTTCAAAATCTTCAGCTGTTGGTCCAATTCGTTTATCCTGTTGTGGAAGAAACACGTGGAAAATAGCTCCAGGATTCGGCGAGTACAGAACATTAGCTCGCCTTTCATTTCCCTCTGTTATCTTACCCAAGGTCAGCTCCCATCAGAAAAATGCAGTCAACACAAAAATGCCAAAGGTGAGAGAGCATTGTTGTGGTTTTCTGTGATCATGAATTCCTGCATTCTATAAAATACTGTTTTATCGAAATAAATGTTTGTCCTATATCTATTATATACAATTTTTTGCATTTCTTCAAATATCTGGTATACAATTTAGATAAATATGTCACATTGGCTTGAAACCCAAAGACTATAATCCTGGAAACATACACACCTGGCAAGAAAAAGCTCTCTGTTTCTGTTGCTTTCTGATCTGATAGATTCAAGTGCCTTTTTTTCAGTCGTTAAAGAGTCAAGCTCTTGCTGGAACCCCTAAAACAGTGCACACAAATTTATGGTATCTGACCTAACTGGAAATAAATGCTGAGCATGATTGTAGTATCAAAAAATAAATAAATAAATAAATAAATAAATAAAACAACACTACTAATAATATTACTGCAAAATATTAGTAACAGTTGTAGTACCAATACCTCTTGCTCGATGGACATGCTCTTGATTTGTCCCCTCAAATAGCAGCTCTCGCTTTCAGCTGAAGCCAACCGTTCACTCTGGTTCTATGAAGTATAATAAAATAAAATACTGTCAGTATTAACTCAGGAGATTATAGAGAAAGTATCTAAAAATGCAAAGAGAAAATCTGCATCCATCCAGTAAAACTGTAGCTGCACTGCATTTAAGTTTGGGCGTGGTGATTAAATTCCGGTAAACTGAAAAATTGATCAATGTTGGAAAAATAGTTCAGCAATGGGGTCACTGCATGGAAAGTTATGCCAATTTCCATACAATGAGCCCATAAGTAGAAAGCCTGTCAGACTAAAAACAGTTGAACAATAAAGTACCATACTATAGGTTACCAATGAATGACATCACCATTTTTACTCATTTTAAATTGATAAACAATAGTTATTAAATTATGAAGCCATTTATTACCTGAATTGTCAAGTGTGCCTCTCTCATTTTCTGCAGCAGCTGAAGTCTCTTACTTTCACTTTCTTCAAGTGACTCTTTCAGGGATCTTGTAAAAGTCTGGCTCTGGGGAAGACTCTCCCCTGAAGTATAAATTGAGCCAGGAGGGGACAGGGGCTCATCTTGTGGAAGATTGGTACCAGATAGCAAATTTAAGCTTCCTGTGGCTAGGTTGGGTGGCTTGTTTGAAGAATAACCACTATCTGCAACATCACATGTTCTGGCTGGACTACTAATGTTCCTCACAGAAGGGGGTATAAAGACAGTTGTAGGTGATGTTGTCGAATTAGACAGACGACTGCTGGCATGGCTCTTGGAAGCTGTTCCTGTGAATGGTCCCACTGGGAGGTTGAGCGCTCTCCTTAGTATCCGTACTTCAATCTCCTTCTCTTTTTGAGATGCGTTTTCAACCTTCGATAAATAGAGAGAGAGAACAACAATAACAACAACAACAACAATAACAGAAGGTAAAGTCTCCATAATATTCCCATGGACACCTGACTTCAATCAATCCATGAAGATCCAGAATACAAAGCAACTGATGCCATGTTGGTACACCACACATAATTAAAGAACAATAAGGACGAGCTAATGAGCAAGTCTATTGTTATATGGCTGTCGTGATGCCTGACATCACCAAAGCTGCACTAAAATTTATTTAATGTTGGTAAAGCATTTTTTTCTCATGCAAGTGAGCAAAAACAGATGTCAAATAAGATGAGAAGCTATATGCACAATGAAATCATCAAGGCATGCAAATTGGATCAATTTCTTAAAAAGGTACGGTACATGCATCTTGGCATGGTCACTGATTGAACTAACAATCGTATAGCCTCTTGACAGCAGACCCACCAGTGACCTCTTCATAGGTCTGCTGTCGGGAGGCTAATGGTTCTACTGATGAGGATTAAAAATCAGGCCGAACCATCAACAGAAATAATTCAAATGTGGGGGTGTGATAGAGCTGGTTTATATGGTATTTCTCACCATATAAACACCATGTATACAGTACACATACAGTAAGTGTTGAAGACAATATAGCGTAGCTGTGTGTGGCTGTTGATGTTTCCTGATTATGTATTCTCTGACACAAAAAGCGCACTATGTTATTAGAAACACCTTAGAAATATTACGCTGCCTTTCATGATTCTAATCTGCATTGTCGATGTGAAATATCCGGTGACAGAACAATGACATCGAGCGCAGTTCTCGCTTATTAAATAGCGGTTAATAAGCACGGGATTAATTAGCCGTTCTCGCAATAATATATCTTTAACAAAGAAACACTGCGCCAGCTGTATTGATCGTCCCGAAATATAAATTAAAAATATGGAAGATCAAATGATCAAAACCAACGGATCTAAACATCAAGTACGTGGGAGTTAACAGATGAATACTTTCTAGATCGTGCAAATGAGCCAAAGATATGTGTACATGTATATAGCTAATACATGCAGTGTAAAGTCTATCGATGGTGAGATTGTTTGCAATGTGCGGTGCGTGTAATAATGATCTTCATGTCGGTTCGAATAGACATTGTATTGTTTTAACGGAACTCGTTGGAAGTTTACCCGCCTTTGGTTACACTTGGAGTTCAAAAGTCAAACGCGTTCAACAATATTGCATTCTCACCTCAAACTGATTTTTAAATAGTCCATTTTGTAGCGAACCCACGTCACCAAGGGAACTGAACTCAGAATTTTGGGTCCAAGATCGGGCTAAACTACCGTTGTAACCGTCGTCCATGTTCCATTTCTTGCCAGTGAACTGTGATACGTATCTTTCACCAAACGATTTGCACGCATTCTAATTTGTGCACACGGATCGCCAAAAGTTCTTTTCGTTCCCTTCCGCGATCGGAGAAACTGACAGAAGCCATTTTACAAGACAACTGATTCGAGGTGAATAAAAGGGCACTTGTATATTGCCTGTGCTGTCATTGTTCCTTGTTTTATCTTTTGAGAGGTACTTGCAATTAGCCTCAAGGGAATTTCGCGCCTATTTGCATTGCACATCGATCGAGTCACGCGACAGGGGTGGGGTGAGATTGTCACATTTCCTTATATTCTGGCTCGCAAAGTGGACTTCTTACGCATTTGATTCTCGAAATCGAAATTACTACGTAAAATTATATGAACATTGTAATAAATCACTTCAGCTGCAATTTATAGGATGTTTAGAAGCGACTCCTGTACCACTCCTCCCTAATGAAATACTTTGCTTTCTTCCAGACTCCAGGTGCGAGACGCGCGCAAAATAATCGAAGTGTTGGTCAAAATAAACACCAGCAGTCGAAGAGCGATCCACCTTGAACGCCAAACCGAGAGTACCGTCAAACCGATGCGTTGGTAAGATTTATCACACAACAAGGCTGCGTTTTACAACTAAACGACAGGAACCCAGATGAATTAACGGCGAAACGATCACTGTGTACCGAAGACTGAGCGCGAACGACCGGTACAGCTTCCTGCTATGCCAACTTCATCCCGCTTCAATGAAGATCAACTTCTGCATATGGCCTCCCTGGCAAAACACGAACACACTACGTCTGGTTATGTGCACGTAAAGAGCTTTGAGAGCTCGGGGAGATGGCAGCATACTTGGGCGTCTTTGTACCAAAACCTTCTATTTTTCTTCGAAAGTGAAGAGTCTTCGAAGCCGACCGGAGCGATCTATTTGGAACATTCGACCTGTGAAAGGTTGTGCATGAGCAATTTGAAAGACACCGAAAACAAGGTGAGAAATTATCCGAATTCGCGAATCGTTTAAATCTTTGCGCATTTATTATTGTAATATACATAAGCGAATTTTTTATCACTGCCTTGGCTTTTGACCGCAATCACAAAAACCAATCCCGCCAATATATATATTTTTTTCACTGCAAAAGCTTTATGTTGCTAAAAGCCGAGATCAATTCATGCGATATATGACCGCTCCCACTTGCAGAACAAGCGAATTTTTTGAGGTGCTTTCAACAGCAGTTGTGAACCGGTTAAAAATTCAGTAGGACGGTGATAGAATATTAAAATGGTATTTTGAGCCAAGTTTATTTTGTTTTGTCCTTTCTTGTTCTTTTAAATTTCATCAAGTTGGAGCGATGCCTTTCACGATAACAAAAAAAGACTCGCCATGTTAGTCTCAATTTTGATGAAGTACGATCTGCTCCTCGATCGAACAGTGTTGTTCCACGTTGTGTTGACAACACAAAATGGGTAGAGAATAAAAATAGGTAATTGATTATCCTTATGCATGCATAAAACCAGGCGCATTTGGCGATCTGAAACCGATCAAAATAATTTTTGGAGCGACATAAATACATGCGCCTGTTCATATAATCCAAACCCCACACAAAGACCGGAAACGATCTGCCATTAGTTAGACCCCCCATGGATTTGGTTTAACATGTATTTTTCCATAATGTGATTGACTTTTAATCCTTTAGTCCATGACAGAAAACTTAGTGGTTTTTCACTTGTCTTTTTATCTGTTTCTTGTCTGAGCAAATTGCATCTAGTGGAAAGTGAACATAATTTGGCTTTGCCTTATTTTTCACACTTTCTGTTCCTTGTATAATTTTTTACATGTGACTGGTTGAGTAGGTGAAAATAATTGATTATTCTCGTATTCTTCAATTTAATAAGGTTTGTCCATGTGCCAATTTCAAAACCAGTTTTGTCATGGTTTCCAATTTTATGAATAATAATATTGTTGAAAATATTAAATTGTTGACGAGCAACTTGGATCTATGTATTCTGTTGATCACTGGTTTTTGACCCAGTTTGAGTTAGTTTAGTTCCTCAGGGTTTTTTGTAAAAATGGACATTGTCATCAAGAAGTCATGTCCATCTTGGAAGTCTAGATTACAGTTCTGAGCTTACTATTCGATCAACTTGTACGCACATCAGTATATTTTACCACCCTCTGGCAACAGATGAGAGGAGGTAATAATGCATGAAATGTTAATTTTCCAAAACACAAGTAAGAGGGAAGATGCTGCCAAGAATTAGACAGATATTATAACATTTTCACAAATGTTTTGCAATTATTGAAAAAAATCCACAATAGCACCATGCATAAATTTCCAATCAAAGGTTCTAACTGCATAAATTAGAGATAGTTTAGTCTATTTTTCATAAATGCTTGCAAATTGAAAATATAACATGCAGGTGTTTACAAAGGACAGCTGAAATGATTAGACATTTTGTCAATATTGTCCACTCAACTTTGTCCTTCAAGAGCAAAATAATCTCATTAATTTATATGACTATTTTCTTGATTGCACAATTCTGTAGGGATAGATAGTGTTAAATTGCCTGATATTTCACAAATTTTCCCAGCTGGGTGGGCTAGCTATTGAAACTACCAGCAAAATGATCTATTTCTGAGATGCAAACTGCATTAAGCCCTTTATTTCAAAGATGAGCCCCACTGTGCAAAAACCTTTCTTAAAAAAATAGTCTTGCTTGCATGTTTATTTCCATGCAAATCAAACTCATTTTCAATTAAGAAAGGTTTCGCACTAGGCCTTGTTTTGAAACAGAGGCAACATGTATATTTTGGAAATGGCCTACTGAAGTTGGGTTTGCTAAATTTACAACATGTAAAATCTTACACTGAGAACAATTTTGTTTGATAAATACTCAGAAATGATCAGGGCTGCTTTTTTTCTCCAGTTACTATCAATAACACGAAATGAATGTTTGCTTTTTGAGGAATTTGGTTGAAAACCCTAATGGTAGTTGCTTTAGTTTGTAAGATTAATGTGTACCCATCGATGGCTGCTTTCAGGTGTTAAATAATTTTGTTAGCTGTTCTTTTTTGGTTTTGGGGTTTTGTTAATTTGATAAATGATTTGACATCTACTGCATCTTACCACAAATGACCACAAAAAAAAATTGTTTTGTTTTGTTTGCAGAACTGTTTTTCTGTGACTGTGCCAGCTGGCGAGAATCAAAAGCATGTCTTCACACTAAGGACAAACACAGACAGAGAATGCACATCATGGATCAATGCTATCGACATTTCAAAGTACTGTAAACCAATCCACTTTATTTCTGTGTTCAGTGAAAGAGTCAATCACCCCCTACCCCTCCCCTACCAGGACTGGCAATTCTTGCCCCGGAGGGGAAGGGTAGCAGCTGGAATAGATAGATGTATGCATTTAGTTATTGTTGGCTTGATGTTCCTTGTTCTTCAGTTTTGCAGAGGTGCAATCAGGTAAGGCCGAAATGGAGAAGAAGTACAACCACATCCTTCAGATTCTAGAGAGTGAGAAGACTGGAAAATGGCAGCTCTTTCAACAGTGTGAAGAGCAGTCGGATCTGGTGAAAAGTTTGAAGGCTGAGGTCAGTATACATCAACTCTATCTACAGCTTACTGCAATGAGCAATGATGTTTTGGCCTGGCTTGCCGTGTTAAACAGAATCACACTTTAACAATCAATGTAAAATATGGCCGGTAGATATAGCATACACTGTACAGTCAAACCTGTAGTAAACGGACATCCTTGGGGAATTGTGAAATGTTCTCTTAATACAGGTAGAGTTTATAGTATCTTATACTGGGGAGTAGAATTTCGGGACTTTGACAACTGTCCACTTAATACGAGGGCCGCCTGTACATGTATTGCGTTATCATCGGAGAAGTGGCGGAAATTAGTCAGAGCTCTCTGTCTGTCTGTCTCTCCACGACATTCTGTCTTGATTCCTTCTTTCGCTTCGAATCAACTGTTCAAGAGGACAATGTTGTCGCCTTAGCTTGCAGCTCTGCGTAAAGAGCAAGAAACCGCAGTGAGAGAAGAGGAAAGCGAAGAAATTAAACACATTAAAAAGGTAATGAAGGTTTAAAATATTTTACTGTAAACTTCCTACAACATAAGCTGAGCGAGTAATTGAGTGCATGGATGGCCTGAACTTGTTTTCCCAAACACACGCAACATTGTACAGAGGGGAGGGGGGAGAAAGATGTTTTCGCGCCTTTCAGTACGCTTAGTCAATGACTTGTGTCTGAGATACATCAATTTTTGAATGCGTCCCAAGAACTTTTGTCACTGATTGTAACTACATGTACGCGATGAAAAAAAACAACAACAACAACTTTTAGTTGACGTTGGGGCACCTAAGTCTCATGTAAACTGATAAAGATACTTTCTACCCAATGATAAACTCCGTTTTTTCTCTAAACAACGCTAAACCCCTCATTGAGCGCCACTGTCGAAAATGAAACGTGAAACTATTTGTATACTATTTCTCGAAAATTTAACTTTATATATCCATAAATTCATAAGAAAAGTTCAGTAAAGTCAACTCTATTTGTGGAGGTTTTGTTGTGAATTGAATGTAGCCTGTAACTAATACGTCACATCCTTCTCACTTGCATGAACGTGGACAACACGTCCGTACACGCGGACGCGTTTTCACCTCTTTTTGTTTTGCTGTTTAAACGAAAACAGACAACGGAGCGTTTTGGAAACGATCCACTTTTAGTTGCGTTTTCGAATCGATGCGATTTTTTTTTTTTCGCCTAATTTGATCGTTTTAACGGGAGGTGAAAGCGCATCCGTGTGAATGTGGACGACTAAATGATCACATGACTTGCCTTATTAGGTACAGTCTTATCCGCGGGTATAGCATGGTGTAAACGTGGGCGTCTAAATGATCACATGACTTGCCTTATTAGGTACAGAGTCTTATCCGCGGCTGGCTCTGTCGGCGCCGCTGGCATAACATAGTGCAGAACTACATCCGGTCGCCGCATGCAGAGAGCATGCGCACACGCAATAATATCTGTTTCCAATTGGTGGAGAGCGAACAGGAGTACGTGGAGAATTTGTCGACCCTCGTCTCGTGTTTCTACAGGCCGCTTAAAATGGCCGCTAGTTCCAAACGGCCTCCTCTTACTCATGACGAAGTCAACTCGATCTTTCTAAATAGGTATTGTAAAATTTAAACGATAACGTTAGACTATTAAAAGGTTGATATAACTTTAAAACGTATTGATAACAAAATTGATATAAACTATACGCAGATGTATTTACTTTGTCGTTCCACCTTGGACGCTGTGTCTCAGTAAAGTTGCATTGCCTTGTTAGGTAAGACAGTTTGACTCACTAAATGACCTAAATTCCTTTTTTAAGGAATACTTAAAAGTATCTCAGTTAAAATGGCAGTTTATTAAACTTTTTATATGTAAGGTTTACCTAGTGATTACTAACTACGAAATTACTGTAAAATACTCGGGAAATCTCCACTAAATCTCACCTTCCTAGAAAAGATTCTTGGAAGTCAAAATCAATCATAAAGGTTGTAAAAAAAACACTTCAACTAATCACAAAGGCTGTAAGTAAACACTTCAACTAACCAGCAGTCAAAGTAATTCACGCTTGGTTTTACTTTGAAGAAGAGACCAATCAGCTGTGCGAGAAAACGCCAGCGCCCCTTGCTAGCTTGCGTGAGAAGATCGCAATCGGGTTTTGGTTTTGTTCCTGATTAGCGGAAACGCCGCAAAAATTTGTTTGCACCAATCCAAATGTACAGCAAACACAACCAAACTTGTTTGGACCAATCAGAAAGCGTACAAGGCTCGAAAAATGTTCACAAATGTAACACAAGTGTCTAGCCCTGAACATAACTTTTGTGTCAGTGCCAACTGCAGATGCTGTTCTTTTCACGCGTATCGCGTAACTTGTTTGGGAAAGAGAAAGTCTACAAGCCCGTCAGGCACAGTACGGACATTACTTGCTAGCCTGAATTCAAACTGTGTTTGTCCCAGGAGTCGCGATAGTGGTTTTTTCGAGCCCTGGGCGTACACCTAACCGAAGCATCACATAATCACGTTCGGCAATAAAGCGGTCTAACCACATGAATGGCCGGTTTGAGTCAGCTGTACATTAACACACCTTTGTTGATCCACAGTGAGACAATATTATTTCTTCATCAAATATTCCTCAAGGGACTCCTCAAGAGAATTGAAAACTGGCCCACGTTAATGCTTGGTAAGTCAAATTTCACATAAATGGAACCCAGTTGTTATACAATGGAACCCCGTTAATACGGCCACCATCTGGACTTAAACATCTGGCCGTATTAACGGGGTTTTCAGATAAGAAAGTGACTGGGCTTTTGTTCCGACAAAAAATAGTGGCCGTAAGACGGGGTTCCACTGTAGTCCCATATTTCGAATTAAAGTTGGATTTGCGTTCCAAGGGTGCAGCTAAAGTACAACATTTATGTCTTCATACAGACTTTTCCCATTTCTAGAAGCTAAAACGACGTTTTGTACCGTATTTCCCCCCCCCCCCCACCCCCTTTTTTTTTCTTTTTGAGGGGGGGGGGTTGGGGGGTTGTGAGTGATCTTTTCACAACACTTAACTGCTGTGCACGATAGTCTGTCTTACTGTTTTGGTGTCGTGTGTTTTGTCTCTGGTTAATTTTCTACAGGCGATCTTTTTGATATGCTTCTACCGATGTTAAGCATTTACCGGGAGTACGTGCGTAACTACCATTACAGTCTACAGGTACCACGTGACCAGTTGTCTTTAATTTCATCACTTCCATTTTCTTCTTAGTTTCTCCTTTATGGCTGCGTGAATTGACGTCATATGTGTTCTTGATGGTAATTCATTTGACCGTAATTCCTAAAGGATATATACTGTACAAGTGACATATCGAGAACATCATCTTTAATCAATTTTCACACGAGAAAGCTATCAAGTGTCACTTTCTCCTCTGTGATACATCCCGTGCGAGAAACTGAAAGAGAAAATTGTTGATAACTCCGGGGGTTGAGGGATCTAACTTCTGCGCCTGTGTGTTTTTTGTTTGTTTGTTTGTTTGTTTTTGTTGACAGACCTTAACGGAATGCAAACAAAGATCCGCCTGCAAGCGCCTATTCAAAATGTATGAAGAGAAGAATGCATGTGCCGGAAGAACGCTGGACGCTTATCTCACTCATCCTATGCACAGGGTAAGTCAATACAAATATACTCATCCCTCCCCACCCTGGAAAACATTAGCCTCAGACGAAGGGGGAGGGGATAGGACAAACTAACTGACTTGTAATTTTTGATATTTCAATTTCGAGACCTACAGAAGGAAAGAGGGCTTTTTGAGCAGCTTGTTTAGCAGCGGAATCAGTGTTGAAAACAGCGAGGAAAATGCCGGTTTCTCGAATGACCATCTTTTTTTTTATATTCATGTGTTATTTATAAGATATCAGTCGACAATAGCAATTTTGTTTGTTTCATTTGATGTTTTCGTTCGTCTGAATCCGGAAACCACGTCAACGTCACATTTGGGCATGCGCTCTTGCTTCGATTCACTTAAAGGGTAGTTCAAGCGGTTCACCGTGTTCGCGCCCAGAATGTAACACTCTATTTTGAACGACAGCCATTTCTGATCGTAGTTGTGCTATTTTATACTTGGTCTGAGAAGAGCCTTCAGATCAATTTGTCGCGTAACGTTTAAATATAAACGAACAAAGATCGATAAAAGGGGAAAAACAACAGCTGTTCGCTTTATTTTCAATGTTTGGCGAAGTCCTTACGTCGCACGCAATGCTTTAAATCCTCTTTCATTACATCTTGTGAAGCTATGGACTTTTGACGAAGACGTAGATCAGAAGAACAGAGTTTCCCCATTCAAAAGCTTTGAAAAATTTTCGTGGTTGTGTTTTCCAAGCGGAAATTTGTTCCCACTGTTGAACGCAAGCCCTTCAGTCCACAGGCGAATTAGGTTAAAAACTTGTATTGGCACACTTATTGATTTCTTTGCTAAAAGTGTTCATGGAAACGCATTAAACCAACGTGCGTGGACCATGTACGTTCTGTTTACCTTATTTGGCCGGCCAACCAAACCAGTTCTCACCACAGTTTTTTAGCGAGTTTTCGTTAATTTTCATAAGTCGGGTTGATCATTAAAATACTGATTCATACTTTCCTTTTCTGTACATTGTTGGGCAAATGTTTGTGCGAATGTATTTAGTGACTCTTGATCGCGAATTTTCTCTTGACAGTGTTGTCAGTTTTAATTAGGCTTGTATAAAGCGAACTTATTCATTCTGGGATTTGAGTGGAATATCGTAAAAAGCAGGTGACATCATCTGTTTTTATTTTTACTTTCGCTTTAATATTTAATTCGCTTCTGCTGAGACCACTACACGAGACTTAAGTTTGTTTCAACTTCGAACGCCCCTTACTACAGTCTACAGTCAGATTTACAAACAGAAAAAATTCAAATTTACCAGCGGAGGTTACCTGCTCATTATAGAGCAATTCCTCAGTAATGAATTCAGATATTAATTCATCCTTCCTATGCGACCGGAGTCGACTGTCTTTAAACTATTAGCATAATTTTGGCACATGTGAAAGCAAACACATTTTTATATCTTGCAGCAAAGATCTGTTACGCACGGATTTTTTTCGTACGCGAATTTTCTCGGCCAAATCTTTAGTTGATGGCGGTTTAAATAAAATAGCAGACGCATCCAGTCAAAATTAAAACCGGAGAATCGATCATTCAACTCGTCCATTATCAAACTTACAATCTTGTAATTTGTCCAAGAATAATGGAGTTAATAGTCAAGCTCGTTGTTCTCACCACAAAGGGACCTCTTTCCATTCGGCGAGGCAAGGCTTTTAGGTCTACACACATACTGTCTGCGGCACGAAACTGCACGGATTGCGAAGTTGACGCTTCAGCTCTGATTAGGTTAACTCTTTTTATCGCAACCGCGTTGACTCCATCACGTCGCATCTGCTGATCCGTTTGTGGGCGCACGAAACGACATTTGGACGTGACTTGGCGGAATAACTGAACAGTGAATGGTAATCTGTCGTTTGCACAGCTGAAGAAGCGAACTCGCACGCTGTTACTCCCAACTGCATACTTCGAATTTCAATGTGCAGCGCGGAGCAATAGCGATATGCCAAGGCGGTGATCTGTTGGATGCACGGCGTAAAGCTGGTGTTACACTGGTCGATTTGCAACGACGATTTGCAACGCCGATTCGCTTCAAATTCACGCAGCGGTGTTGCAAGTTTGTGAATCGCTTTCAAAAACTTACAACGCGTTGCAGCACTGTAAACATCGCGAAAAATCGTTCGCAATGGGGTGTTACACCTGAGCGATTTTTAGTTCAACATCGTGTCGTTGCAAATCGTCGTTGCAAATCGACCAGTGTAACACCACCTTAAGTACAGTAAATTTCAGTGTTGCGCTCGCGCTCGTAGTGTCGCTGTGTTTTGTGCTTGAACGCCTCAAATCAGCTTCACTTTCAACTTTAACAGCGCCGCATAGACAACCTGATCCTGTGACCCCGAGACACTCGTAAAAAAGCGGATGGCGGAAGTGAAAATTGTTTTGTTATCATTTTTTGCCGAAGAAAACCGTACAATGGTGTTCCTCGGCAGTCTCATCGTTTAAGTTTATTAACTTTCTGCTACATTTATGTACGGAAGAAAATCTCGAGACAACTAAACAGATGTAGATTTCCACATCTGATGGCTAATGTTTTGACGCGCTGCGTTTCTTTCATCAGACAAGGGAGGGTTGTTTATGTCGGTCGCGTGGAAACGCGGTGGAATGAGTTGGCTTCGCAGCAAGGTCGATCACACGACCTTGGGAATGTTTTGAATCGCGGTTTGCAAAATAATAATATAGTCATATTGCTGTATATACGCAACTTCACTTCTGTCCTGTCCAACTGATGCACCTTGTTCGTTTGAAACATCGCGCGCACCATCTGTGCTTTGTTTTCCGAATTTCAATATCGGACTTTTAACACGACTAATGCGGTTTGTTTAAATATTTAGTATTGACAGAGCTAAGCCGATAAGACGAAATAATGATTTGAATTATATTCAGATGCACTGTATCCCCGTGAGTGGCTGTAGTGAGCCTTGGCCCACAAACCTGGACTAAATACTTTTTTTCTTGTTTGACTTGTTTTTCTGGCGACAGATTCCCGCGTACATTATCACTCTTCATCAGCTGCTGGCGCACACGCCACATGATCACGTGGAAAGGAAAGCTCTGGACAATGCGCAGAGTGCTCTGGAGGAATTGTCCATGGTGAGCGCCCTCCCCTCCCCCCTCCCCTGCCCCTCCACTTTCTCTCTCCTCTTCCCTCCCCTCCAACCAGATATCTAGTGAATACTATGCTATAATGATAAAATTGATGTTAAAATGATGTTTCCACTTGAGCTTTGATTACACCCAACCCTAATCCTTACAGTAATCCTAATTTTATCCTCAACATAGAGCCGTCTTCGGATGAATGTTGAAAGTAAAGCCTTGTCCTTACTAGCGCATAAGCATAAGCATAAGCATAAGCATAAGCATAAGCATAAGAATAAGAGAGCGACAGTGGCGACATAACCATAAGCATAAGGAACGGACGTGTTTGATCCTTATGCTTATGCTTATGTCGCCACTGTCGCTCTCTTATTCTTATTCTTATGCTTATGCTTATGCTTATGTGCTAGTGAGGACAAGGCTTAACCGAGTGATTGGTTCGCATTTACTACGCTTTTGGATTGGTTCAAACTTCTCGACCAATCAGAAACTACTGTTCTGTTTCCTTCCTATGTTCTTTGTTTTTCTGTTGTTGTTTCCAGTTGATGCACGACGAAGTGAGCGAGACCGAAAACATCCGTAAAAATCTCTCCATCGAGCGTCAGATTGCGGAGGGTTGCGAGATGCTGCTGGATGTCAACCAGATCTTCATCCGTCAAGGTAAGCAGTTCTTCACTAGTCTCCTTTATCGTAAATCGTGTTGAATGCGACTAAGAGCGCATGCGTACTCCTTCGATCGACAGCTCGAATTTAGCGCAAAACTCTCCCGGTACATGTACACAGAGGCCGAGGCTAGTTCGCAGTGAAAAAAAAAATTGACAATTGACAATTGACAGTTGAAAGTTCACATTTGAAATTTCATAGTTAAAATTTCACAGTTGACATTAGAAAGTATAATTCAAGCTAAAATACGCGCTTATCCTAAGGAAACTGGTTCATTGTTGCCTTATAAAATACCGTCTTTTCTACCAAACAGAATAAAACATCAAGTAAAGTGTCCCCAATCCTTTATCGTGATACAAACATAAACTAAAATTGCTTCATTCCAATTCTTCCTCGGCCATCTTGGGATCTATCCTTGTTCCCAGACTGCGCGCTGGAAGTAAGCGCTGCGCCTGCGTGTGTTCTTGTGCGCATGCTCACGTGGTGCGTGTGAACCGGTCACCAGGACAAAACATTTCCTCTGCTACATCCGGGCATTCGATAAGACGTGTACTCTGCTTGCGCCATTCTCACTAACAAACAACTGCCCACTTTGACTTATCGCGAGATCCAGGGGTTTTTGTAGCGTGTCCATGGTTCCAGCCTTGGACAGCGCGAGCGTCTTCATAAACTGTCCGTCCAAAGTAAATTCTTGAATGCAATCATTAGCAAAGTCGCAGACGAGCAAGTTGTTGTTTGTGTCAACCAAAAGTCCGTAGGGCGACAGTAGTTGTCCGTGGCCGAATCCGTACTCTCCTATTGTGTAAAGCGCCCTTCCTGCCTTGTTGAACACCGACACAACGCGATCTTTCCCGTAGCTCACGAAGTACTTATCACTACCACACGTGATGTAGTACGGCCTGTTGTTCCGCCACCTGTCGTTGAACTGCATCTGTAGCACTCCATCTTGCGTAAAAACTTGGACTCCTGGTTTTTCACCTCCGCTACAAACCGCGATGCATTTCTCGTCGTTGACGCAGACACCCCACGGCAGATGCAACTCGTTTTCGCCAAACCTCTTGACAAATTCTCCGCTCGTTGTCAGAACCTGAATTCTGTTGTTGCTGCTGTCCGCCACAATGATGTTATCTTCATCGTCGAACGTCAGGCCTTGTGGAAATCTCAGCTGCCCATCAGCGGTGCCTCTGCGACCAATAGTCTTCAGATGCTGACCTTCAGCAGAGAAAAGTTGAATTCTGTGGTTTCCACTGTCTGCCACGGCCACCTCCATCTTCCTATTTACGGCAATTCCCCAGGGAAACGACAGTTGCTCCTTTCCGCTCCCTTTGGACCCAAACGCCAGGAGCGGCTGGTATCCATTTGTACTTTCAGGATATCTTCGCGTGTCACTCGTTGTTTGCGTGACGTCCGTAATGACCACGTGACCTGGTGTGACACGTGCTTTCGTCACGCCATATTCTCGGTTCGTCACGTACTTTACGGAGATTCGCCTTGGCTTTCTGGCTTCTGCTTTCATGGCTGACAGTTGTGTACAGCGTTGGATGACCCAACTGTGTGTGTGAATCACTTCAGCCACCAGGCTTCTTTGCGTGACACCGTCTGTGAACTCTGCAGCACCGCGCATGTGCGTCAAGTGCAGTTCGTTCTTCTCCTTTTGCGCTTCGTAGTGACGCTGCTCATTTTTGTAAACATCGTCCAACTCGGACAGCACTGTCGTCTCGTGCATTCTCAAAACCCCAATTAAATATTCCACTTGTTCGTGAACTTGGTTTTTCGCGGTCTCGATCTGAGCTCGGGTCGATCTCAAGTGTTCCGCCATTTTCCTCAAGTTATCTTGCATGACGGGGATTTGAGCTTTGATGGTTTTAGCCGCCTCACTGATGTCTTTCTTGCATTCGTCGGCTGCTTTGTCAACCGAGATAAACCGATGATTTTTGTGCTCGACCAGGGCACCTTTCTGGCAAATACAAGTCTTACAATCAGTACAAAAGAACTTGACTACCTCGTGCTTATGACTGGCCACTTCGCAGTTGTTTGGCCTTCTCAACAAATCCTCGATGTCTTTATCTGTAAATTCGTCCAGCGCCACACATCTGTGGCCTTTGATGGAGTTTACAAGCCGGTGGGCGGTCAAACACTCACAGCAGATAAAATTGCCGCAGTCAAAGCAGAAGCTGGTTGGAGGAAGGGTTCTCTCACAGCAGCCGCATCGCATGGCCGTCCGATGGCGACTTTTTAACACCAGGAGCTCGGAAAGCCTTTGATAATGAACAGCGTTTGGGAGATTCTCAAAAGTAGTGCCTACCGGAAGGTGAATACCAGCTTGACATTGAGGACACTGCAGAGACGCGCCTTGGGGACGCTTGACCGCCATCTTGTTGAGGCACGGAAGACAGAAACCGTGAAGACACTGGAGAATCTTCGGCTCTGTGTAAACCTTGAAGCACAGGGGGCAGGAGAGTCTTTTCTTAAGGCTGGATACGATTGAAGTGTCCATCGTGTGCGACGAGGTCTTCTCTAGAGCGGGTGAAACAGAGCCTGCCTGCTAATAAGTTTTTGCTGTATGTCAATCCACGTGTTTAGAAGTTTAAAACTATTCGTTGAAAGCGGGACGAGTTCCGCTCTTTTCAAACTTTTTTTATGGATGAAGTGTTTTGTCTGCGTCATTTGTTTCAATTCAGTCAAGCGAGTAGTATTTATTCGCTTTGAGTTAATGCAAAACCAGATCGTGGGAAATAAAACTCAAAGCCCTCCTGTTTTTGTTTGTTTGTTTGTTTTTTCAGTTTTGTGTTTTCTTTTTTGACGAGTTCATTCTTGCCTTAGTTTTAATTATGAACCAGTTCTGATTGATGTCCTCGTAGACTGTATCAGGTTGATGTGGAAATGCTGAACGCGAATGTGTTGGCCGTGTTTGTTCTATTTGATATTCTGGGCTCAATTTCCGGTGAACACGCGGCCAAGGTGTCCCTGGTGTGGCGAAAAGCCCCGGATGTTAGTCGAGGGAGATGTGATTGTGATAGACGCGTGCATATTTGCGTGATGTTATCCAGATTGTAGGAAATGTTTGCCACACCAGTTGTTCGCGTTTTGGGGTATTTTTCTTGTTACGCGAAACAAAAAATCGCGAATATTCAGTGTTTCAGTTTACACAAATTCTCCGGAATCGCGCATAATATCGTCCGCCCGCCCAACGATAGGGTAAACATTTGTATTTAGTTTACCTTATACCTTCAATTATGGGCTTTTTTTTATAAATTATTTTCTTTGCGGCTAATATAGTTTTCCTTTACAGGTGATCTTGTTCAAATAACGGAGAAGGCGAAGATCAAGGGTTTCCTGAAGTCGTGCGACTCCAAAAAAGAGGCGCTGCGTCATTGCTTCCTGTTCTCAGGGTATCTACTGCTAACCACTCGCTCGTCTAGTGGCCGCTTTCATCTATCCAAGGTATTTTTCTTGAAAAATCTTAGCTTAAGGTGAAGTAATACGGGCAACATTTTTAGTGCAACTTGTCGTGCAACAATGTTGCGTTGCAAGTTGCACCGTAATGTTGCGCGTATTACCACCGTGTTGCAAGTTGCAGCAAAGCTCGGTCGAGGGTTGTCTTGCCGGCTTGTCTTTTCCGCTTTCGGTCGTTTAGAGAGCAGCGTTGAATAACGAAGCCCGCCACAGCCCAAGCCATTTGACGTCTTCTTGTGTGGGTTTTCAGCTGAATATTCCAGAAACCTCTCGCGTCATTGACATTACCAAAACCAAAATGGCCAAGGATCCCTTTAAGCGATAGACTGTGGAAGTCCCTCGTTTTCTCTCTCTCTCTCTCTCTCTCTCTCTTTTTTTTTTTTTTTTTTTTTTTTTTTTCAGTTATGCGCGAATGAAATATAAACGCGTTTGAAAGTCCGCTATCTTTGTTTTCATGAAGCTATGACGTCATTTACTCGGAACATCCTGGCTGTTGCAGAATAGACGGAATGGTGTTCCAAATATTCCGGAATAGTCCAAAAAAAAAAAAAAATAAGCGTAGCAGGCCAGCAGATATTGCTATAGCTTTGTACGTTAATAGGAACGTGCTGAAATGTCGTTGAAGAGGTGGTTGTTTGCGCCGCCTACGCGCTCGGTCAAATTTCCAGGGTCAGACATCAGAGATGGATTCAAATACTAAACAGGCGTTTATTCCTTGGAATAAATTCAGCGCGCAATATTTAATTATTGCCGGGCAGCAGCGACTTGTTCGCTCAATATCCGGCTTCACTTCCCTCAACTTGATTAAAACTAATCGTGCATTGGGTTGGGAGAATTTGCACTCTGATCAGTGGTATAGATAGGATCACCTGCCATTTTCTCCATAGTGTGTGTTGTTAGTTCGCTTATTAGTCGAAGGGAGGTTTTGTGCCTTGATTTAACGCGCGAGGACGCAGGTGCATATATATATTTTGTATGAACATTTAGTGTTTCATTGTGGATGATTGATTTTAAAGCCAACAGTTGTATCTGGACTATTTCTAATGTGGTGGCGGTTCATATTAGGGTCACGTTTCCCTATTTGTTTTTGTGCTATTTTTAAAACTGCTCAAAATGACGCACGTAGTGACAAGCATGACGTATTCGGCGGAAGAATTTCTCTCGTTAGCTCAGTGTCCAAATGTTTTCTTGGAGAAGGCGGCGAATATTGGGGGCAGCAGATCGGTTTCTTTCTTAGTTCCAAATGCCACAGATGCAAAGATTGGTAAGACTTCCGGACGGAAAAAGTTCAAAACTTAATTTGCGAATATCTCGGAACTCATTCGAGAACCATGAGTGAGAATGAAATACGAGCTAGCGAGGCCACGTCGACGGCCTACACTTGTGTTAGAACGCACTTAGTTACTACTTTTAGGCATTTGCCAATCATTCTTATAGATACATGATTATTTCGTTACGTTATGTCAATCTTTTTATTATATTTTTTTGTACGTTCGCACAGAATGGTTCCGGTACTGTTCCCCTTGTGGAGACGGCACTTGTGGAAGATTGCGCCGAAGAAGGTACGGCCTATTATTGTTCTTCTACTTCTAAAACGTTTCCGCGTGAATAAGCGAACGAATGAATGAATGAATGTCGCCTAATTGCGACTCATCTTTGTATCGTTTAGTTCGGGCACTTTGAAGTAATTTCCGTTGCTGGTGGTGGTCTTGTTATTACTGTGGATGGTTTAGTTTTGTGCGCCTTTTATTGTCTTCGTTGTAATTATGTGTTTCCTAATCGCCTCGTCATGTGTCTAGCGGTGCCATTTCGCTCTTCTAGTTTTTCAAACGAAAAAGAAACAAATCTCCCAGCTCGACGGGCGAAGAATCTCTGTAGCGTTTGCGGAAGCAGACCGGCAGTTGGGAAAACTCCAGTTTTATTTAAATCTTTGTTTTTTGTTTTCGCTTTTAATCAGCTGCCGCGAAAGCAGTGACAGCACATTTCTAGATCGCCGTATCGCATGGGCTGCTTGTGGTTAGTGATTTAATATTCAACTGCGGGCTGGCTTTCTCTCGTGTCGTGTGATTTTCTTGGTGGTAATGATCTGAGCTAGAAGCGTCCATTTCGCTGAAAATCCCTTCTGGCTGACAGCGAAGCAACGAGAAGAACAGAGCATTTAGTGATCATTATTACGTATGTTTTATGGTTTTAGGAAGAATAATTCACTACAACACCGGCAAATTGCAAAAACGGACAACAAACGTCACTTGTTCCGTCAACAGTCAAAAAGGAAAAATGTCATTGGCCGAGGTGATAAAGGCTGCTGTCAAAACACTTTAGGTTTTCAATTGTTATTTGCTCGTAAAGTAAACACTTTGTGAGCGTAATTTTGAAACACCTGTTTTTTTAATTATGCGAATGATTTATGTGTGAGATTTGGTTCTGTCTGTCTACTTTCAGTCATTCGAGTCCGCCCTAGTTTCTGTGTCTATCTTTATATTTATCTCTTCAGTTTTTCTTAGGGCCCAGTACAAACGTCGGGCTGCTTCGTGTTGAATTCACGATGATATAGCCCGACGTTTCAATCAAAAAGTATTCCAGGTTCGACGAGCCCTATCGTATTAAGGCCGATTTGCCCGGTCCGATTTTACCTTACGACTCTTATGCGATTTTCTTTTACGACACGAATTGCATCGTGTAAATCACCCTGCGATATGGTTACGTCGGTCGCATACGACACGAAGAAAGTCGTACGATTCTCGTAAGGTTCTAATACATGCGGTATACTGCATAATCAAATCGTGGAGTGATTTACATGATGCGATTTCTGCCGTAAGAAAATCGCATACGACAGTTGTTAGCTAAAATTGCACCGTATAATTCGGCCTTTAGTTTACACGACACTGACGCAATGATCACTTCAAACATCTCCCGAGCATTCTACCTTAAGTGCTCACAGCTCTGACGGGATAATCTAATAAAGAACGTATTCAGTGATACCTGGCAGGACTGAGTTAAATTCGACGTTTGACCTAAGAGCGGTTCTGCAGCAATTTTACTTCCTTCATTTCAGCTGATTTACCGTGTTCTTGTTTTGTTAGATGGAGATTGCGAATCTGTTGGTTCGGTGCGGGGATGTACGCAGGAAAAAGAGCTGAACGAGCTGTCGTTCAAGTTGTTGGTTAAATCAAAGGAAAGGGAAGGACCGGCGGTCAGCATTGTGCTAGTAGCGCCCTCGGCTCAAGAAAAAGTCGCTTGGATCAGCGACATTAGCCAGGTGAGATGTGCACGAGCCCAGACGAGAGCTAAGAGCTTTCATTTGAGTGGTCACACCTTTAGGTTTCATTTGACAGTTCAGGAGTTGGAAGTGAGGTTACTAGAATGTACTCAATGAGAGCTTTCATTTGAGTGGCCACACCTTTAGGTTTCATTTGACAGTTCAGGAGTTGGAAGTGAACACTGCTGTTAGAATGTACTCAATGAGAGCTTTCATTTGAGTGGTCACACCTTTAGGTTTCATTTGGCAGTTCAGGAGTTGGAAGTGAACACTGTTATTAAAATGTACTCATTGAAAGCTTTCATTTGAGTGGCCACACCTTTAGGTTTCATTTGACAGTTCAGGAGTGGAAGTGAAGTAGAATGTACTCATTGAGAACTTTCGTTTGAGTAGTCACACCTTTAGATTTCCGGCGTTTGACCGTTCAGGAGTTGGAAGTTTTCCATTTCTCAAATCAGATTTTCAAACAAATCTTTATCGTGGATGATAGTGACCATAGTTTGTGAAGTAAATTTCCAAAGCTGTGCGCGTAAAATGTTTAATTCATTTTTAATATTTTGACGTATTGATTATGTCCCAGAAAATGTTAATAAAAAAGAGTTAATGAAAATGACAAAGTTGATGATGAGATAGTCGATAAAAATGTCAAAAATACCTCGAGGTATAACAAATTACTTAACTTGTATGCAAAGCCTTTTTATGAAAGACATTTTATAAAGCAACAGTTTTCATACGAAAAAGGTTTCATATGTTTATGTTGCGATAATTATTAGTTTCATGTTAGCTAATTGTCCACGAGGCCTGTGGTCTGTGAGTAACTTTTGCCAAATCTCAGGTAAATAATATAAAAAACTTAAGACTAAAAGTCGACTCAACGCGGCGACTGCTTTGGGGACGCATTCATTGAGAACTTTCATTTGGCTGTTCAGGAGGTGACGAGCTGTCCTGTTTATAGACTTTGTCTTCAGCAAACATTACGGCGCTGATAGTAGACTTTACCTTAGGCGTAATTTCGTAGCCAAAATACGTCGCTAAATTGTTGCCTTTGGGCGAGTGTTATGAGATATTACAATACATTGTATTTACAATGCAAATCGCACCTCAGCCACCGGTTTTGAGCACAGAACCATAATTTGGAGATTAGCAGAGGGAAAACTTGCATAAAACCGCGTGAAAATCCGTACAGACGGAGCTATTGCTACCTTGTTATCGGCTGAAGTCACGTGAGCTCTGCGTGTTGCTTTTACTCCCCAAGCTTCACGAGATGGACTCAAGGCAAATTGCTTCGTTTGCTATGCTTTCGAATTGGTCCAAAAACATATTTAGTAGCATTCTTGGCCAATCAGGAGAAAAAGCAAAGCCTGATTACTGATAGTTCAGCTTTCATCCGAGCAAGATATTAAAAGCCAAGTTCTTCTTACTGTATGATATATCTCTGGTGAGAAATTGAAGGAGAAAATTGAAGTTGATCACTGTTCGGAGTGAAAGGATTTAAAACGTTAAACTTATGCCGGGTCGTATTTGTACATACATACATCCAGCAGTGCAGCAACTTCTCTTACCTCATTTACATTACAATAGGTCCTTTGTATCAGGCTGGTCACATGACCACGCCACGTCACTGAAATTCACCACCTTAGGACTTATTTACCTATTTATTTGGCACAAGTCTTCTTTTACAAATACAATATTTAACAGTGTACTATATCAATTATCAAATTATACAAAACACAATGTATAGAATAAGTAAATATAAGAAGCTATTAATACAAATTAGGGTGGAGAGAAAGCCTAAAAGAAACTATGATAAAGCTTATAAAATTTATGCTTCCTCATCAAGCTGTGAAACATTTATATAAGGTGTCAAACGGGCGACTTTAATTTTCAACTCGTTGTTTGACATGGTAAGTTTAAGAGATTTTTTTTTTTTTTAATGTGGTTATACTTAGTGAATTCAAGTTCCAGAAATGGAAAGAGCGTGGAAAAATAAGTAGGAATGCAGAATGTCAGGCTCATAGCATTTGCAAATCGGGCAGCATTTTGAAGTTCAGAAATATTAAGAAGATTTGTAGGGGAAAAGTTGCTAGGACGCAAGCCCTTGCACGAATACTTGAAAAACTTAAGCGGAGAGGTGGTCGAACTACACCGCATATCCGGCCTTTCCAACCGGAATATCATTTCAGTCGACTCGAGACATTTGAATACAATGTTCGCAGGTGGTCGTTTGACAATTACTTCCGGCCTTTTCCTGATATCACCGACATTTCCGTGTGGACTCTCGTTAGTTATGTCGAAACTGAAAATGCGCGGACCGGAGCATAGTAGTGAAATCTACGAAATCGAAAAGGTACTCTTGTTTTGCAGGATTTTAACGAGGAAAGTTCAGCTCAAGACTTGTGGCTAACATTGTTCTCGACAAAAAAATTTCAATTTTCGTCCGCCAAGTTATTCTGTAAAATTCAAAACGTGCTGGATCTGAACTTTTCGGCCTCATCGTAGCTGCATGTTTTTCATCCTTGTTTTTGCATTTTTGTTTCGTTTCGTTTCGTTTATTTTTTTACCATTTCTCACAGTTTATCGTTAATTATCATTGATTTTCCAGGGTTAATTGCCCTTTCTTCCTACTACGTCAAATGATAAGATCTCAGTTTGCATTTCCTCTAGTACGCTTTTATTACTCTTTCCTTGTGGTCTTTATTTCGACCCTACTAGAATAGTTGGCTAATTTTTAAGCTCGCGTTCAGCACGAAGTGCTGAAAAGCGAAGCTTCATGCGATCCAGTCAATTGGAATGCGTCCCGGTGCCGTCAACAATGGATTCCAAATATGGAAGTCGTTCTGTTCCCAATTTGGGCAGTATCGATATTACCGACAACGCAACAAAATCTAGAACGCGATCGTCGAAGTAGTTTTTGGCATTTTTAAGTATCTCACCTTCTTGCAGTTAAGACTGCGTCAGTCAGTCAGTCCGTCATGCTGTGTCAACAATTGCCTTTGAAATTTGAGCATCATCGAATACGCATGAAGAAACGAAGAGATGGGAAGACGTTTTTCTGGAGTTATTTTGATTGTTATCATTGTATTCCTGAATTGCCAGTAGATCTGTTGCACTTCAGAACATTATCACAGAGGTTTTGGTAAATTCTCGGTTTGACAAGCGTAGGTCAAAATTGAAAGACCCGTGACCACTGACAGCCCTGATCACGATCGAGCGACTTCAGCTTGTCGAAATATTTCTATCGTTTAATTATATTTGCTTTGCTTCGCATAGTTTTCGCCAGCAATGAAAAATGCTGTAGAGAACTGAGAGAAGAAGAATTCGAAAATGAATTTGACCAAAACCGCAAGTAATGTCAACAAGTTATCAGATTTCACTTAAATTTATTCAACTTGAAATTCAGCCAAAAGAAGAAAGGCATGTTTTCTTTAAGCACGTATTTAGTTTGAATGCAGCCCAGGCTAGAGTATCATGGCCTCTGATGAGGTATGTAGATGTTGGACATAAGCTGCGCATGACATGAGTAATGAAGTCACGGATATACTTTTTTCAGTGCGACTCCGGAAGGTCTCCTTCCGGTTCAAAGATTTGGCACTCGGTGAAGGATTTTAAATTCTCCCAATTCGAGCGTCTAAGTTTATAATTTTCACCCTCTGCCGCCTTGTACATTAGGGTTTTCAAAACTGAGACTAAATCGAATACGCGGTTCACAAAGGTGGAGGCCAGCGGAAACGGATGCGCACTTCCACATACCTAAAATTAAGCAATTTTTACGATGTGGACTTGAGCCAGTTCTATTAAATACCCACTCCCGCAAAAGTACTTTCTAGAAATTCGCGAGCTTACAGTTTGCCTTGCTGCTTTGATTGCTCTAGGGGTTTCTTGACTTGTATTATTTACTACATACGTTTAATTTTTTTTTGTTCAACAGTGTATAGAGAATCTGATGTTATCAGGAACGGAAGACTCGTCCGTCACAAAACAAAACCGACTCAATGTAAAGTAAGTACCACACGTGGAAGACAAATACCTCATTGCTTATATTTGTAAATTCCCGCCCAGAGCGCTTATTGTGTGGATTGATTTTATTGCGTGGGCCCCTTTTTTTGCAACTGTGGATTTTTCTCACAAACTGCGTGTGTTATATTTTACAGAACCGACCAGCGTCTCTTCACAGATGACGTGGATATCAAATACTGCAAAGCACTCAATGCATGCGGGTTACCAAAGGTATTTATAGAATCGAGTCTTCACACGCACGCAATTTAAGCTAGGAGCTTGATAGGTTTACATTTGTTTCATTCTCATACATTCTAACCTTCTCAGCGACCATTTACAGCTGCAGTCACCACAGCACCCTCAAATGCTCATCGCTCCCGGCATCGCAATCGTAATCACTCCTTCACTAGCTCACGCGACATCTATCCCTCACTAACGCCCCGTTTATACGGAGACAAGAGTGTCCCGGAAACCCGAGCAACCCTCCTTCCCGACTCCTCCCCAAGTCACCCGACTCCTTTCCGAGTCACCCGACTCCTTTCCGAGTCACCCGGCTTCTCCCCGAGTCACCTGGGTGCGTCAATTATTCATTCGTTTCGTCGAAACGAGTTCTTTACATGGGTTTTCCTGCCACCCGAGACAAGTCATGGTTTCTCTTGTAAACGGCTCGGTTCTATTTATAAAGACACGTATGAACAGTTTGCGCGTGGCCCAGGGTGACTCGGAGCGTGACTCGGGGTCGAGGGTGACTTGGGTCTCTGGGGACAGCTTTTCTCCGCCATGAAACCTGGCCAAACACTCATGGACTCCCTTTGATCAAAACATGAGCCTGTGTTTGTTCCTGACTTCAACAGATCCGCTACGCCAGTCTGGACCGCCTGTTGGAGCGTCTCTTGGACCTGCGTTTCCTGAGCATTGATTTCTTGAACACGTTCTTGATCACGCACCGCGTTTTCACGTCTTCCGAGGCGCTCCTGGACACGATGCGAAACTTCCTGCTTCACTCCTACTCCAGAGAAGCGTCGGCTGCTCCGTACGGGGAGGTTTTCTCTCCTACCAACAAGAAAGAGCGCTCTGTGTCCCTACCAACAGCGAATCTGGAGGCACGAGCAGGTCACACGAAGACAGGTGAGCATGACATATTAACGAACGGTTCCTAAAGTAAAGTCGGGGGGGGGGGGGGGAAGGGCGAGAAGGAAACCCCCTCATTGTGCAGTCCAATATAAAGTATACGTATGTGCCTTAAAAAAAAACAACGCTATCAATGACCTTTTTAACGAGGGACTCGCGAACGTCCAAGCGATACCTCAATACCGAGGCGACGGATCCAAAATGTTCTAAATGGACTTGAGAATTATCTATTGTTGTTGTCAAAATGATCATTCACCGAATGAATAATATAATCACATCGCACTAATTGAACTTTTTGTTTTGAAATTGCACTAATATGTGCATTATGTATCGCGAATGTGCACCGTAAACAGTCAGGCTCCCAATTGATTCTGCGCATTTTAGTGCAATTTCAAATTAGACTTTGATTGGTTGATTTCTCCGATGAATGAATAATTATTATTTGTTGCATAAAGAAAAGAGCAACCAGAACAATTTACATAAGAGTAATAATTTAGTGGGCGTAGTTGTTGCTACCGACAAAGGTGTTTTGAACGAGTTTCAACATTGTGGGACGTAGGACAGGTTTTGCGCGAACACCAGCCTTCGATCTTCGTCGAACTGAGTTATAAAGTAAGTGGCGTTGTCTCGAGTTTGCATTATTACGCGTGAGAAACGTTTCGTCGTTCCGTTTTCGTATGTGCTGCTTTGACGTAGTCTCGCCTAATTTTTTTTTTTTTTTTTTACTTAAATTTTCCCGACGTGTCACTGTTTCTTCTTTGCACATTCAAATGACGTTGCCTTGCTTTGAGAGTTTCAACCCGATTTATTTTTTCCGTAGTTTGGTTTTACCATTGAATTTCGTACCAAGAGTGGCAAATCCCCCGTAATGAGTTTCAACCTAAAATTACTCTCAAGCGCCATTGCTAAACAGATTCAAAGGCAAATATTTTGTGTAAACAAATTGACCTAACTAAAGTCAAAAGGTGCTTTCTCGACTAAACCAAGGAACTGTGATGTCTAAAAATATTTATAAAGAAAGGAACTGTCACTTTTGCATGCCGACTGTTTTCTGTATTTAGTTGCCGACATCAGAAGTTTAACTTCGCTTGGTTGGAAATAAATTTCTATACTATTTGTTAGGCGTGCAGGAACACACTGATAAATTTCCCAAGTTGAATAGTCATCGAATGAGTGCCCATTTAATGGTGATTTTATCCTAGTCCCTGGTCAATTGTTTGCCGTACGGCAGCATTGCGCGGTGTGAGTCGGTCGAATATAGCTGGTGGGTTGTTTGTTCATGTATTCGTGTGCTTTGAACTTTCACACATCGGTTTTATACCGTACTCTGAGCAAAGTGACCATTTATTTCAACTATCCGCCACAAAGTGATGACACGTTAGTTTTATCGCAGTTCCATGCGATTTTGTACTCGCCGTGCTTAACACATCAGCCTCTGGCTGATCACAGACTAAAAACAGTAAGATATAGAATGAGCGAAGAGGTTCACGAGTGTCTGCTGGGTCCAATTCAATAAAACATTTACAAGTGTATTTTACAAGTCGGACAAATTTTTCCACACTTTAAACACAATTTCAATACCATGGCCCAATATTGTTGTGGTTCTGCACTAGGAACCTGTATGTGTAATATTGTACAGATTTTTCTTTCTTTCTTCTTTTTTTTTTTTAGGGTCCATTTAGTGGTGTTAGAATAATGGTCTAACTTGTAAAATACACGCGTAAATGTTGAATTGGCCCCTGGTTTGGACATGTTTCCTCTTATCTCACAGCAGAGCGCGATTTTCTTATTTATTTTTCATATTTCCAGCTCATCGCAATTCAGGTAGCCGCAAGAAGTCTCCTCAAGCTCCTCGCCCTTCCATCACTGTATCCGACGTGAAAATGCCGACGGACGAAGACGAAACAACGGTCATTCGCCAAGAGGGCAGCCCAGACAGATTGTGTCCCAACGTGTATCATTCATATCGCCGCCACTCGTCGCCTTCTGCGCTTGGCGAGACTGAAGAATTTGAGTTCCCCTCCTCCCCTGACGGGGTGACCAATTGTCCACCAGACGAACCTCCCAGCAGGCACTCTGGTCGTAGAAACCAGAGTTCGCCGTTTTTGTCACGTGGTACAGTCCGCGCACGCGCGCAGAGCAGTTCATCCGACTTCGGATCTCACAACGAGTCCCGCTCGTTCCTAGAGACCTGGTCCTGTATCACTGCCTCGCCCGAGGAAGAGCGCGCGTCTACACAGAGAAAATTTCTCCTCCAGTCTCCCCCTAAGAGGCGCTCGCGTAACCGCGCCGGCTCTCCACGTGAGTCAGCGGAGATTTCCGGCCCATCCTCGAAGGCACAGACGAACACCCCTTCAATTGGCGCCTCGAGTCAAGGCTTCCCACCCGAGCAGGACAGTGCGGTGTCCAGGGCCAAGCGGAAAATGATGAACGCGATAAGACTGGGAACAACGGATAGCACGACACAAGGAGAAGAGATTCTTCCCAAACCTCCACGGTCTCCTCAGCGAGGCAGACATTTTTCTCTCACCAGCTCGTCGTCCAGCGCGGGTATACCCCCTCTTGATTGGCTGGAGACTTCGTCCAATGAGGAGGCGTCACAAGACGGCGACGCTGCGAACAAGAACAAGCGGCCTAGCTCGCCGTGTCGACTCTACAAACTTGTCAAAGAGTCGGAGGAGCGCATTACAAACATGACAACCCCAACACCTCGCCGACAAAAGTCTCCATCCACATCACCCCTCTCATCTCCTCGCTGTCCACGATCTCCTCTCTCCCCATCGGCCAATGCGGGAGTTGTCGTTACGTCATCGAAACCCTCACGGCGCAGGTCCAGCATATCGGTTGCCGCTGCTGCCTTCGCTGCCGCCACCGCAGGCGCATCGTCTCCGGCAACCGTGTCAGGTTCCTCATCTGTGTCAAAATTTAGATTTGGTAAGTGAAGTTATGCGCGCTTTAGACATGTTCTGGTCGGTGTTTGTTGGTCTGAACCTGTCTGTTCTCGCCGCCTGTTGTGTCCCACGTCCTTGTTTACCGTTTATTTGTTCTTGTTGTTTTGTTTTTACCAGGTCATGCTGTTCAACACATTTTGTCTAATCATGACAGTCGCCAAGCGACAATGCGGGTGTTGACCGTCTTACGTCACTGGGTTACTAAGTATGCTGAGGTGGGTTGGAAAAAATATTCTGTTCGAAATGTTACATCATCACCATCATCAACATCACTAACACCATCATCATCATCATGAAATTATCTATCGTCATTGTCATCGTCATCGTCGTCATCATCATCGTCACCATCAGCACCATCATCATCATCATCATCATCATCATCATCATCATCATCATCATCATCATCATCATCATCATCATCATCATCATCATCATCATCATCATCATCAACATCACTAACACCATCATCATCATCATGAAATTATCTATCGTCATTGTCATCGTCATCGTCGTCCTCATCATCGTCACCATCAGCACCATCATCATCATCATCATCATCATCATCATCATCATCATCATCATCATCATCATCATCATCATCATCATCATCATCATCATCATCATCATCATCATCCTCATCATCATCATCATCATCATCATCATCATCATCATCATCATCATCATCATCATCATCATCATCATCATCATCATCATCATCATCATCATCATCATCATCATCATCATCATCGTCATCATCATCATCGTCATCATCATCATCGTCATCATCATTATCATCATCATCATCACTATCGCCATCGTTATTATCACCGTAATCGTTGTTCATAACTCACTATCTTCAGGGATACTTTCATCACCACCACTATCATTCTCGTGAATATTTATTGTTATATATAGAACGTGGTTGTGTTGTAGAAGCTAACGACTTGACGTCATTATAGGACTTTGCAGAAGACGTCACCCTTAAGGAACAACTGACGTCATTCATGAACGAGCTGCTGGGTGACGAAGAAACCACCGTGCTGGAACAGAAGTTTGCCTCGGTGATTCTCAGGTCCGTGCAATTTTCTCCTTTGTTTCATCGGAGATACATTATACTGAAAGGAGAACTGCTGATCAGACAATCAATTCTCAATGCATCACTCATACGTTTTCTTCTTAAAAGGTTGGGAGAATCTGTATTTTGAGCGTGAGAGTTTAAGATAAAAAGAATCCCCTTTCACTGCCGTATTCACTTCAACAGTGCGTTGTTCCCTCGAGTATTATGCCATTTCGACTTGTAGATAGAAAAGGTGTTTCACAGATCATAAACTACAGATGGATTTTTTCATTTTATTGCATTTCAACATATCTACTTGTTTTTGTGTGTTTTCAGAACATTAAACAAGAAACACGCAGAACTCCAGTCAGACACCGCGTTCGAGAACAGTGTACTGTCCTCGGTAAGTGGGAGAAGTATCTGTGCAGGTGTCTGTTGTTGTGTGTGTGTCCGTTTGCAAACAACTTCAGTAGTTGACGGGAAGTAGGTTGGTCCCTAAGTTTTGTTTCTTTCGATTCTCGTTACCAGTCTGGTACAGTAGACCCCGCCAGTTTTGACAAATTCGCCACCACTCAACTAGCGGAACAGCTCACGTTCTTGGGTCATTGGTATTTCAACAAAATACACGCTCGGTGAGTACCAGTGATCAACTTCAATTTTCTCCTTCAGTTTCTCACAAGAAAAACAGTAAGGAGAACTTGCCTTTTGATTCTTTACTCAGATGAAAGCTGGTTAAATTATCAAGTCTCAATACCTCGTTCATACATGTTCTCTTTGAATGGTTGAGAGAAGCTGTATTTTGAGCTTGGAATTGGAAGGGTTCAAGTTTCTCTCTCGTCTGTTCTGACAGGGAGTTCCTGAACTTGTCGTGGATGAAAGAGGACAAATGTGAGAGAGCGCCGAACATTCTCAGAGTCAGCCAGAGATTTAACGAGGTGACCAGATTGTCTTGTTGTGGCAAGTGCGAGGTGTTTTAGTGTCCCTCCCCCACACTCCACTCCCATACTAACTTTTCTTCTCCCCACCTTCCCCCAGACAAGTCGACTGGTTGCGTCGGAGATTCTCCGACGTCCGACGCCGTCGACCCGAGCAGTGGTGATTGACAAGTGGGCGAACGTGGCGGAAGTTTGTCGGAACTTGCATAACTTTAACTCCGTGCTGGAGATCACTTCCGCCTTTATGAGCAGTTCTGTCTTCAGACTCAAGAAGACCTGGGAAAAGGTCTCTAAACAGGTAAAACTAGCTCGACTGGTGCAGCTCTTTGAAATGTAACCAGGTTTTCGTTTTTTGAGCGGCGCATGAAAGATCGGAGACTTGGCGCGACGGATCCCATCGCCGTTAGGCACCCAACCTTTTGCGCACTTGACTGATTAAGTTTAATTTTCTCCTTCAGTTTCGCAGCACGAATATATCATACAGTAAGGAGAACTTGGCTTTTGGTACCTTGCTCAGATGATAGCTGACTAAACTATCAATTCTCACTACATCACTCATACATTTTCCTCATAAAAAGTTGGGAGAATCTACATTTTGATCTTGGGAGTGAAAGGGTTAACGGTATGATTGTTGCATACAACCCTTTTACGGCATGCTTACGACACAAAGAAAGGTGCAGGATTTTGAAACTTGTTTAAAAATGTTACGACGAATCAGTGACCTAAACTACCAGCCTCAAAGTATTGTGTCGTACGTTGGTGCATGTACATCGACCTCACTTGCACAGTCAAATGCTGCGCCCAAGTCATAACACAGATCGCCTAACTGACTTGTTTTCACTTTACAGACACGTAACCTTATTGACAGACTTCAGAAACTTGTCAGCGCCGAGGGACGATTCAAGAACCTGCGCGATGCTCTAAGACAGTAAGTTCCCTCTTGGCTGTATGTGGGCAATCTGGCTTACTCGTTGATTGAGCCTGGATGAATGCCCGATTATAAAACCGTTTTTCTGACTCGCGGGCTGACTCATATCTGGATTTCTTCCAACTGCCACGAATCAGTCTTAACACGAAAACTGTCTCCTGTTCTTGGAATCAAGTGACCCGCAATATTCTCTCACACTAATAGCGTAGCATGTCCCATCAAATTACCACCCCAATTACAATTCAATTCATTACAATTCCCATCGTATTACTCTTCTGTGGCTAAGCCATCCTCCACTTTCACTCTCCTGCCGTACTTTTGGTCAAGCTTTTGCTTATTTATTTATTTATTTATTTATTTATTTATTTATTTATTTATTTGTGTATTTGTTTGTTTGTGTGTCTGCAGTGCGGATGGCCCTTGCATTCCTTATCTTGGTTTCTATTTGACGGATCTCGCATTTATCGAAGATGGCACGCCGGACTGTGATGAAGACGGACTTACCAATTTTTCCAAGATGAGAATGGTGAGTGTAGTAACTTCCCTCTCCCCAGATGCCAGGAAAAATGGCGGCACGAAGTCTTTATCTCTGATTAAGGGAAAGTTTATCCGAGTAAGTTTAACTTGTGTAATTTGTTGTTTTCTCTCTTAGATTGCACAAGTCATTCAGGAAATCCGCAACTATCAGCAAGTCACGCACGAGTTTTGTCACGAGGAGAAGGTGAGAACTGCTCATCTGCATTGCATTCGACGCATGTGAAGTTTGACGTTTGAAACAGGCCTGACTCCCTGTTTGTTTGTTTGTTTGTGGACAGGTGATACAATACCTTTTGTCTAAAGAACTCCTGATGGATGAGGACATGCTTTACAGAACATCTCTCTTACTTGAACCTAGGAAAAGAACTTCATCCAAAATAAAACACACGGCGCCTGAGACCGAGAATTTAGTGATGAAATCACAAACCAAGCATTACAGCGTATAAACTGAACCTCACATTATGTAAAACCCTATATATTGACCAACATGAAGGATACCGCAAGACGATTTCATCGCGGGCGCGCGAAGACATACACGAAGACGAACAACCAGCAGAGCGGAAGAATATGCGTACACAGCTGTTGCTCATAGCAACAGAGTGTGGACTGTTTTGTTAACTTCTCTTGGTCGCTTGACAAACATTGAACAATACCTACATAGCTATTGCTCAGAGCAACAGAGTGTGACAAGTATCTTCACTTGTTGGCCATGTGAGCCCAAGAGTTTGAAGCCGAGGAGACCCAGGGACTAAAGAGCAAATGTATTTTATTTATTTATAGAATTTGAGTTCTAGCTATTATGACATCGAGCTTGAAGGGTTGCTATGACAACCTCCGGATTATCAGTCCTATTACTCGGTTATTTATTCGATGTTAATAATAATTCAATTTTAAATTTGTTGTAAAACGTATTGTTAGCAAATTAAACGTAATTTGTACTTCCAACTTGCTCTTGCCTTCAGTTGCTCTGACCAAGGGCTTACGCTCAGAGCACTAGCTAACACATTTATTCACGATACGATTTATATATTAGAAAGCACATATATATGAACTGCAGATAGAGAATAACAGTGAAAGTTATTTTTGTAACATGGCAAATGGTTTGAACCCAGGAGTGTGAACAGTAGGTTGGTTGTGATCGTCCGGGTTAGAGTAGTCTCCAGAAAGACTGTTGTTGGTGACTGACGTTTCGACTACCTGATACCAGGTAGTCGAAACGTCAGTCACCAACAACAGTCTTTCTGGAGACTACTCTAACCCGGACGATCACAACCAACCTACAGTTATTTTTGAAGTTAAGCAGTTGCAACGATATTTATTCACAGTGTTCAATAATGTCCGTCGTCTGATCAGCTGGCATAAGACGACTGATCCTAAAAATCAAACCACTAAACATCTGCAAAACCTACGTACTTTATGCCTTAGTTGAACTTAGTTGAACTTATACACAAAGTTGGCGTCCGTTTTGCCGAGTCCTTTCCAGCAGTTGGTGCTTTTTCCGTGTTTGCTGTATTTCACGTTCAGTCCGCTGTAACACAAACCGTAATCCTGCAGTCCGAAGTACGACCAGCCTTTCTTGTGGACCAGTTGTGCGCATGCCTGGATTGTCTTGTTCAAATTTTTCCAATCCACCTGCATTTTTAAATCTGCCACGAGGTCAGGAAGGGCACGGTCTGATTCCACTTCTTTGTAACAACCAACTTTTTCGAATGTGATCTTGGCTGCAAGATTTGTAAAAGATGTGTAGTGAAACTATATATATATATATATATAGTTTCGGGAGGATGGTTTGGGAGACTCCCTCTTCCTACCAAAGGAGGGTAGGAGAATTCATGGGGATTATTTTTTTCTAGAGGCACATGAAAGTGCAACTATCTCAAACCCACGATATTATATTTTAACTGAAAGCAGGTGGTGGAAAGTCGCTTCCAATTTTATTTTATTTATTTATTTTTTTTGGATGCCTCTTCTTCCCCCTGCCGAGCCGACGATTACTTTTTCAAAGCGGCTTCAAAGAAGATTAAAGAAGTTTAGAATTTGATTTTTGCCTGTCTAAAATTACCAAAAGTCCCTCCATTCCCTCATCCTCGGGAGACCCAGGGGCAGACCGTAGGGCGACAGGCAAACGGAGTCTCCAAGGATGCCATTCCCTAAACAAACATGGCTGAAGTGTTGCGCATGCGTCTTACCTGGACACTCTGTCTTCTTGCATTTCTTTGCTTCAGTCGTGGGCTCATTTCCACACAGCTCTTTCCCAGGTTCCTGGACGACGCACTTCCGAGTGCGTGACTCTTGACCAGTCCCACACGTCACACTACACGCGGTCCAGTCCGACCAAGGACCGCAGTCACTCACAACTGGACGACAGAAGGAAATTAAAGTTGAAAGAGTGCTGAGCAGCTGAGGAATGAAGTTCAGTCAGCTTACGTTATCAAATGGCGCAAGCTGTCCTTGAGACAAGGTTGTGCCTAAATCGTACCAGCGGGAAGGACAGCGGGAAATAATCAGACTATCCATGTTTAACCGTATCTTCAGTCGAGGATATACAGAGTAAAACGTACAATTTAGTTCGCCACGAGGTTCAATATGTATTATAATCGTCTAAACTATGATGAAAAGAAGCGATGTTATTTCACTTAACTCAATAAGGCTTGTTCATTTCATCGTTCGATGAAATATGAAATACAGAGAAGACAGCCATCTTGGATTTACCGACATCGTCCGATTCTCGGTCGTGAGGCGATCGGGTCTAAACCCGTTTTCAGTCTTGCGCGGCTGTCCTTCCCGTTGGTACGATCCGATTTATGTACCGATCAATTTGAAACTCGCACATCCCCCCCCCCCCCCCCCCCCCCCCGGGGCATTTGACCGCCTCCCTTGCCCGGGGAGGCGGGAATTTGACCAACCGCTCTGGCCCGGGGTGGGGCATTTGACCACAACCACGGAGGGGTGGGGAATTTGAACTCGTTCCCTCAATTTCGCCCTGCTTTACGCGAAAGTGTTTTAGCTGTGCGTGCGTTGTGTGCTAAGTGTTTATTTTGTCTAAATTGAGAGGCATATCAGTGAATGTTCCAAGCAAAACGTTCATTTATCGAGGATCAATCTCCGATGTTGCGCCGTTACGATTTAAACAACTCGCAATAAAGCGCTGTTTTGCTCAAGGTATGGTTTGAAACCTTATCATTGGATGTTAAATTAATACATTTTGTTAGCCGTACGGTTTAAAGAAAAATGTCAACGACTTTAATACCCTTGGCGCGTCGGAACACGACTCGCGGCATTTCTTGTCAACAAATGTGTCAATTCCCTTCGACTTTTTTCCCTTTGCCCAGTATATAGTTTATAAATCTGCTTCAGTCTTGCAATCACTCGTATTTACTTCCTACAGTGTAATTCGCTTAAAGAAACAATTTTAGCCAACGTACTCACCGTTATCGAGCTCGGACGCGCGCGACTTTCACAATAACAGGTCAAATTGTTAGACGTGTATCTGTTTTTCAGCGTTTTTTTGCCCCGGGGTGGGGCATTTGACCACTAAATTCAGCCTTAAACCGGGGCATTTGAACAGTCATTTTGGCCCGAGGGTGGGGGATTTGGCCATCGGAAAATCGAAAAGTTCAAATGCCCGGGGGGTTGCCCGGGGGGGGGGGGGGGGGATGTGCGAGTTTCGAATTGATTGGTACATTAGGTACAACCTTGAGACAAGCCCATGACCTTTGGAACATTATCCCGCCAAGATTTCCCGCTCTTTTGCTGATATTCATCATAATAAATCTTTCCCTAATTATTTCATTTTGATTCGGTTTTCCTATTTCCAGTCCAGTCTTTCGTGTTTTACAATCCACCTCAAACAGAGTTTCGCCTGACTTCAAATCTCCGCGACAGATCACTGTCGCCCTCTGCCACGCTTGTTCAAATGCGGTCGCCCAACGACCTCATTACCTGCCGACTGGGTCGCTGCAGTAATTTATAGCTCCCATCGCTTGGGTGTGCTGCCGCGTTCTTATGTTCCCTCTCTTTCTCTTTCTTTATTAGTTTTTTTCTGGTCTTTTGCTTGTGCGCTTTTAGCATAAATATTCCCCGCTTCCCCATTCAAAAGAATTATGAAGTGGATAGTAAATCCTATTCCTTTACCTTGGTGTGACAGCAGGGCAATAAAACAAAGCCTCGTAATGTAGGGCATCTCTTGTGTTTGTACTTTCGCCATGGAGCGGAGTGGCGGATCGAGGGAATTCGGCCAACCGAAGCAGAAGCGCGCGTCAAACATGCACTTTACAAGGCCTGCGGTAATGTGATCGGAGGAACTGTCATAATTGATGCCGGATGATGATAAGCTTGCTGCGAGATATCATGCTGAGAATTAGTCCGACCTGCCGTAAAAATACGTGCAGTGTATCACTGACATAATGATCAAAACCTATGCCCCGTCCACATTTGGCCAAAAACGAAGACATTTTCGAAAACAATGGTGTGGACCGGGCGTTAGCTTGAAATTCTGTATGGCCAAGTTGCGAAGAAAAACGGTGTCGCTCTAACATGTTGGTCATGATAATAATGATAACGAGTGGGACCCACGTATTTGGGGAAGTTTGTTTTAATTATGCAATTATTTTGTGGAGTACTTCAACTTCATGTGCATATGGCCCAAGGGACTAGGAGCCGAGCCAGGCTGTGAAGTCCTGGGGCAGAGTTTCATGACAATCACATGACAAGCTCTCTTTCCTGCTTCAAAATGGTGGAAGGTTTCCTCTCTCTGCCAAAGATTTCTTTTTCTCTTTTGCTGGTGCTGTATCTGTGCCTGCCTTCACTGAAAGTCTCTGCAGACAGGACGGTAAGATATCCTCAGATACAATGTTTCTATAGAAAATACCGATTATTTTTACATTGCATGCAAGCCGAGGTTGATAAATCCAGTTCCGACGGAAAGACAGCAAATCTTTTGTCACGTTTTGTAGCTCTAAAAATTACACTGCTACTTCTCTGCTCAGAAACTGAATATACTTACTTGAACTTGAATAGGAAGGGCAAAGGAATGTACAATAGGAAGACAATCTTTCATCGTCACTGTCTGTCTTGTCTCTGTCTTTGTCTTTGTCTTTGCCACTATGTGGTGTGTGTCCTTATACTACAGTGAACTCTCTATAAGGCAGACACCCTCTGGACTAGCATTTAATGTCCGCCTTAGAGAGGTGTTTGCCTTAGTGAGAGTTTAGTTACAGAGAAACACATCAAGAAAGTCAACGAGGACCAAATCTGCATGCTGTTTGCCTTGGAGAGGTGTCTGCTTTATGAGAGAGTTGACTGAACATGTATACACACAGGCGGCCCAGACTCCGGGGGTCTGTCTGTCTGTCACGCAGTGATATGTGACACGACCGTTATTGCATAACAGAAAATTATAAGGAAAAACCTCGGGGGAGAAACCTCAGCAGGATTTCGGTCACTAACAGTGGCCGTAGTGGCTTGAAATCAACACAAGGGACTCAAGAGACCACAAATAACAGTTACACCAGCTTTTATTTTAATTCATTCAAAATCTTACAATTTATCCACATCGTTGCTTTTCCCCATACATTTCCTTATAATTTTCTGTTACGCAATTACCGTCGTGTCACATATCACTGCGTGACAGACAGACAGACCCCCAGAGTCTGGGCTGCCTGTGGTATACAGTATGTCTGTCTGTCTGTCTCTAAATCTCAGCTGTGATAATTTGATGAGTTAACTTTTTTTCACAGAGGATGATCAACTGATATTCACCATTCACACCACATTACTGTTATTTTGTTCCGCAGGTGAAGATTAAAAGTCTAACAAGCCCTGACAAGAAATACAGCATCATTCATGTTAAAGCAAACGACAGCAACCCGGGAAGGAACAACTCCATCCACTATTTATACAGCACAATTCGTTCACCCACAATCATCATAGCATACTTTGAAGATGTTCCAGAACCGACACTAACAATCGATTGGAAACTCCTTATCAATAATACAAATAGCAAAGCTCTGAAGTTTGATCAGGAATATGACCATTTGATGGCACTTGTAATCCCACGAATAATTGCATTTGAAGACCCAAAAGATGAACTCTACTACACAGAGAAGCATGTGAAGGACATAACAACTCATAGCCTTGAGAATGTCTCCTGGGCTGCTCCAAAGATCAAGGGCTCCACTGTGGAATTTACAGGAGGTTTTCTTGATGGGGATATCACATTACAGGTAAGAAATCTGGGATTGGTTCATCTGACATTCACAAAGTTTAGCAGAGTTATAGAAATAATTTAGAATGCCCCACAGCTAGACAGAAACTCTAAGATTTCTTTACAACATGAGTGTGTACAATCAACTCCCTCGTAACAGACATGCCTTTAAGGTGGACAGCTCTCTAAGACAAACACTTAGTGAGAGTGGTCCCTGTTGTTTCTTCAGCCATTTATTCTGACCTAAAACGGAAAGTTGGCACTGGTCCCGAGGAGTTGACTGTACTGTATGCCATATGTATATGTGTAGGGAATGGAGATCGTTTGTGTGGGTATTGGAAGGTACAGAGATGCCAATGGCATGTGATTGTTTGATCTAAGAACTTTGGTTGCTTCTCTTCAGTGCAATATTTCTGCCAAAGAGGGGCGAGAAGAGGAGCTACCTTCCCTGCTATACACAGAAAACTCCACTAGACTTACCTTCACCATGAAACACTTAAAAGGACTCGACGCCTTGAACAAAAAGACTCGTCTTGGCCTGGAACTCTTCTCAGTTACATCACGAAGGAATCGTGATTCAACTTGTATAGTAGCCCGCAAGACCATTGACGACGAATACACACCAGCTGTGTTTAAAACCATTGTTGTCAATAACACTGGTGTCAGTGGTAATTCATATGTTGCTTGGAAGCCTGTTGCCTACACAAGCGATGTGAGAAGCCTGGGCAATCAGGTTCCATCCTTTGAATATTTGGTGACTGGACATGTCACAAGTAATGATGAATCGAACTGCAAGCCTGTGAGATATTATCCACCTGATTTTAAGAGCATTGCATTTGCTTTTGAGCCAAGTAGCATGAATACATATGGGGTCAACATCTCCTTTGGCCAGGTAAAGGATGGTTGGTATCAACAATATCAATACCTAAGCTGGTGAGTATTGAATGTATCTCAGAGTTAATGTTGGTTTTGTTTGAGGTCAGATACATAGAGATTACTTCATGGAAAGTGCGCGCGTACGGTTTTTATTCACGAGTTGTGAAGTATCATAAAACGAACGAGCGAGACTTTGCGAGCAAGTGAGTTTTATGATACGAAACAACGAGTGAATAAAAACTGTACAAAGCACTTTCCATGATGTTTTCTGTTTATTATATACATACTGAGACATTTATGATGGGACCGGGAAACCCTTTAAAAGTAGTGAAAAATCGTCGTTCGCAGCTTGTGATTGGACGAACGATTTTTTTCACGTGTGAAAAGCGTCGTTCGCGGCCTCTCATTGGCTAGAACTCATTGGCTAGAACTCATTTGCATACGAAATTTTACGATATGGCTTTTTCATGAGTATGTCTCAGTATGTATATAATAAGAGAGTTTAGGGTAATTGTTCTAAGTAGTCACTGTCTTAATTCACATCCCCAATATGCATTAGCATGCAGCTGTGGTACACTGGAGTGATAGTGATTCTAGCTGCTTGTAGGTGACTGGTGACTGTCCTCTCCTTTGATGTACAGTCAGGTTACTATTCAGACACACTTCAACACAAATTATGGTTTCAACTTTTTGTTTCCATAAATGGCCATATTCCCACCTCCCTCCTCTTTTTTTCTTTCTATACTGTATCTTGATTTCTATTGGTGGAGTGACTGTGAGTAAAACACAGTTGAGAGGAAAGAGATATACAAGATGAAGTGAACAGTTTGCTTAAGATTTATTGTGTGTTCAGTAATTTGTTGTGATCTTTGTGATTCTTAATGTCTTCTGATGTTTCAGGACTGGACTGATTGGGTATGGGGAGCCTGAGTTTGACACTTTCTCCTCAACAATACTTATCACCATCATTGCTGGCCTGGGCGCTCCATTTGTTGTTCTTCTCTGTGGAGGGCTGTTCGTTGGCGTCAGGAAATACAAGGAAAGCAAGATAGCTTCAGCATATAGCAGAATAAATTGAGAATGGAAACTTATGTATATTTTCTCCAGAGTCAATTACATGTGGACAATTTGGCCCTATTTCCTCATACTTCGACACTTGAAACATTGGATGAATTAGTGCCCATATATCTTGGGGCATAAAGTTTCAAAGTTGTGAAGCAATAGCAATGCCATATAGCAAAGTTTGATTTGTTAGTTAGAGTCTGAAGTTGATAAAAATGTTTGTTATGGAATGACATTTATAAAAAAAAAATCATAACAAAGTGTTGTTTGTTTGAATGATGAGCATTTCTGAATTATCAGTTAATGGCCTTTACGCCAAAGTTCAAAATCCAGACTTTCCCAACGTTTCTAGTAGAAAATGGAGGAATGATGTAATGAAAATAGATATAGTTTGGTCACCTTTGTCTGAGTAAGATATTGAGAGCTAAGTTCTCCGTACTGTGTAATACAGTGAGAAACTGAAGGAGAAAATTGAAGTTGATCACTCATGTGAGTCATCAAGGATTAGAAGTACACCTTTGTTGGTAATGTGCTTGTACTTTATACATACAAGCTTTGCCCAAGCTGCCTCTTCATTTTTTTCTGGCAAAGATGACCACAGTTTATCCAGAGTCACTTGACTGTTATGTCATACTTTCAACAGACCTAAGGATAGGTAACGAAAAATATATATTATTTTTATTTGTAGGAGTAAGTATAGTATGGATTTTTTTAAATAAAGAATGAAGGAGGGGAGTTTTGTAAAGGCCTTGTCCACTTTCTTTCTCCCTTTATATTAAAAGTCACGAAATACTCAAGAACACTTTCGTAGCTGCTAAACCCTCAAACGTTTAGCACATTTGAAGGATGATTGGTAAAAAAAAGCTTGAACAATGCATGTCTTGCAAACGTTCATACTATGCATTGTTGCAGCTTGTCTCTAGTGGCAGACAATTCCACAAAATCGAAAACAACTGATATTTGGCTTCGTGCAGTGATTACTCCCAAGGGGGGAGGGGAGCGTGGGAAAGATTTTAAATTATGTCCATATTTGGGAGCGAGTTCGGTCAGGCGCCATATTGCTTGAGCGAAGGAAGGGTGAAGAGGTTCCCTGCAAAAATGAGTGCAGACGCAGCACCAGAGATCAAGTCGGACGAGGTAAGGTTTGTGTTTAGTTTTAGGAAGGTTCTTCCACCCTCTAACATCTGAAACGTTACTCGAATAGATGAGCGAGGAGCAGAAATTCAAGTCGAAGTTTCCAAACAAGAAACCAGTACCAACTGACTTTTTGCGCAAGAGACTTCAAAAAGGAGTGAGTATATCCCCCGAATCCCCTTTCTAAGGCAGTGGATTCTTCTATTTGGAGCAATACGCAGGAATATGCCGCGTTTTTTGTCGTTACAGGTAAAATACTTTGATTCTGGCGATTACAACATGGCGAAGAGCGAGAAGAAGGGAAATGCGTTGCCTCAAGGCAAAGGGAATGTGATGAATGTTGGCAGCGCTCATCCAACACCAGACAAGATCCCGCAAAGGAAGACCTCGGTACCGAGTAAGTTACTGACAAGGGAACAAGAGATTGTTGCCAAGCAGGTTTTGGAGTGTTAATACTTACAACATGTGGCGCTTGTTTTGGGAAGCGTGGATAATTGTAACTCGGAAACTGTTGCAGCGAAACTAGTGCTCCGAGTAGCAGAGGATGACGAGATTTTAGGTGGACTAAAGGTCGAGGATAATGTTTGAGTTATTCACGTTCATAGACAAACGGAGTACACTGTAGTAACTTTAAAATGATAAATCTGTGGAGAAAATCTTAGACGTGTTGTACATTCAAATTATTCTGAGATTGTGGAAGTGATGCATGGACTCGTTGTTATGCCAGTAGAGTTACTCTCGTTTCTCGTTCATTTTACGATTTTGTATTTTGCTCTGAATGTACAGTAATAATGTACACGCAGTGTGCAAATTCATGTGCACTGTGTAATCATAGAAATGCTTGCCTTGACGAGCGTTATAGTGCCTAAAAGGCTAAATGTATGTAGTCAGTTGGTTTTGCATGCTACCTTTATAAAGAATATTACAGAATTCATCACGCATACACAACAAGTGAAATTGCATGGATATATTGATCAACAATGTACATTCCACATTAATATTAAAGTTGTCTCCATTAGGAGAATGTTTCAAAAAGGGAGCTACAGTTAAGTGTGGCTCTGCTTTTATGACTTATAAAAATGCCGTTTTGAAGTTACAATCTTATTACTTTTATGAAAATTAATTATCATCACTGATAAAGCACAGGGCGGTGATCTTCAAAGGCACAATATTTGTACAGGGTTTAACATCTTAATGGTGGTGTTATGGTTTTGAATAGCTTGATTTGCCAAAGTGCTTTCTATGTCTTGTGTAAAAACAGATGTTGACGCAGTGTAAGATCTCAAAATAAAGTCTAAATTTAAGAATAAAACAAAAAATAAATGCTTTCCTTTTGTCCATTGCAGCAGAACATCAGTATCAGCGAACAAGAAGCGGTGAATACAGGTTTAGCATCTTAACCGAATAATCCCAGCATGGAGTGACAGCCTTCTCTAACAAGTACAGCTGATGATATATAACAGAAGTAGTTATAGACTAACTACATAAAACCTGTAAATCTGCAGTAATACATAATGTGTAAATATAATGTTATTACAGTTTATTATAATATAATATTATTTTGCAGTGTGTTGAACAAGAAAGCAGAGTAAATAGTGCTAATGACACAATACTGTAAGACCAGTACTCTCCTTTTGTATTGTAAACTTTCTAAAATTTCCATGTTTTAATTTCCAAATTTTCCATAGGTTAAAGCTTTTTTCTTCTTTGAAAATAACTTAGGGTAATTTCATTAATCTAACAACTTGCCAAATAAAAATTAACCAGTAAAATTAGGCTCTATATTTTTATACAGCTGTTAGCTGTTAGCAGTGCTTTTTAATTTCATTTTAATTTTGTCTGATAGGCAGGCTTCATGAAATGCATGTCCTTTGCAACTAATGCTCTCTATATCCACAGTTATTTTCATTCGAAAAATTGGGATTCCACTGTTTACTATTATCATTGTCGAAGCTTGCTTTGCATTTTGTTGTGACTTTTGCTCCTGTTGTGTATTTACCTGATGCTGATTCCCACGGTGCACTTATTGTGGGTCCTGTGAAGCACAGTAAACTGCATTTCAGTGAAGCTTTCATGTGGTTGCTATTTATTCTTGCAATAAATATTGTATTCATTTCATAAATTCAGATCATATTTTAGTTTATTGCACAACCCATAAACTTTATAGTTTATAGTAGTCTGCTTGTGTCAGTCTAACATAATGCATGTTTCTCCTTCCTTGTTAGCACCTCAGTAAATGGCATGAAAGATGATTGTTGTGAGTAAGGAGAGCTGATACTCTAACACCTCTGTACTTCTTCACATGGATTTTTATTTTGGTTGTATACTTCTTCTGGGCAAGCAACTGTGATCTACACAATCACAATTTACCTTTCTGACAGAAGGTGTCTCAGTTTATCCAAAATCAAGCTACATAAAGTGTGGTTTGTTGCTAAGGAGGGGAGGTTGTAAATGAAGGGAAGGAGATGGACTGTCCTAAGCCATTTCTGTTTCAAAAGAATTGTCAGTCAGACCACAGTTGCTTGCGTCTCAACATTACTTACCTCTGTTCTGTAAATCTGTGTAAAACCAAGAGTAAATTAACCCTTCAACTCTAGAGCTGGCAAATACAACTTCTCCTAGCCATTCTTTAGAAAATGGCTGGCAAAAAAAAAAAAAAAAAAAAAAAAAAAAGTCAGTAAACAACTCAGGTATGGGCCATTAGAGGAAGAAATGCTGCCTCAGAAACATCTCTTGTTTGTCACTGCATCCTAGTGGATTAAATCCAGTACAAGACGAGATGGGAAATTTTACATGCTCTTTATTGTGTATCTTTTATCTGAATATTTACTGTGGTCGATGAGAAATTTGAAAAATAAGGTCACACTTTAGTAGTCTGCTTGTCCAGAAATTTATTGAATCTAGTTGTGTTAACATTTCAGTCAGTAAGGTCCATCATGTTCCTTTGCTTTGTGTTTCACTGTGGGGAACTTCCAGTGTACAAAAAGAACTCGCTGAGGATCACTGCTTTGACTGTCCTTCAGCAATCCTAAATTTGTTCTTTACTACCAAAAAGCAATCACTTTTGAGTCTAATTTGAAAGTGCCCAGTTGAGTTGTCAAAAAGTAAGCATATTTGAGATTCAGATACGAAATGGTTTGTACCTTGCAATCAGCACTTCTGTGAAATTTGAAGCTTTTAGAAGTACTGTAATATGAACTTGTAATGACAGACAAGGTTCCTTTACTTTCAGTTCTACTGTGTTTACTTGAGTTTTTCATGGTTGAGTTGTCTGCAATAAATAATTTGTGAGAATGTACATAATTAAACATGCATGCCAAGTTGTAAATAAAAAAACTATTGTAGTTTGTTGATGATTGTTTGCTTGCATGCAGTAAATAAAATGTTCTTGCCATTCATCTAATTCATGAAAAATGAATAGAAGGAGGACAGCAAAATCAAAATCCCTGTTGGCTAAACCCTGGGGGTACTCTTCGTAATTTTGCCGACCCTGGTCATTGGTTTGTCACTATAATTATATTTCCAAAACATGATCAAGGACGTCGAAACGCGTATGTGCGTCGCTAATTTTCCTCTTCTTGTTCCCCTGCGTATATCGTTACCCTGCCCTTATCGACTTGTTTAAACATTATGCCACTTCCGGTTCACTCTAGAAAGTTCAGTCCATGCTGACTCACGGGGTTAGCACTCGTTCACACGCTTCAAAAGGAGGTCATTAAATATTCATGCTGAATCTCATTAGCATTCAGGTCACGCGCCAGCCATGTGATGCGTGATGACGGTGTCTTCCGACAGCTCAACGCTACCTCGTAAGTTGCAGAAGTCGACTTATCGTATATTGTTCAATTGAAAAGCACAGTGTAAGGGCGGACGGACAGACAGACAGTTGAACCTCGACGGACAACCTCGTTTCATGAAAGACCTCCTTTTGAGTGTTGTGACTAATGCCGAACTTGCCGCTGGGCACTTGTTCACACGCCTCAAATGGAGGTTCGCCACAATTTAATGTCCTGTTCACTGTACGTGTTCAGTTTGAACGACCACGCTTTTTGATAGAAACACTATTTACATTGTCGTGCAGTTTCTCTCCAAGAATTAGGAATGGACCCCAGAAAATGGGATCTGCTCATCTCTCCACTGTACCTTATGTGGCTTCTTAGCAGGATCTGATGTAATATGAACCCAAGAGACAAGTGAATATTTTTTCAATATTTCCTTTATTGCTGAATTATTTTTATTGTTTTCAATAAAATACATGGAAAAAATGAGTATGAATGTGAGATAGGGGGAAGAAGAGGGATGGGGATGGAGGGAAGGGTAGAAGTGAGGTGAGGTTCTCAGTGTTGGCTGCAGGGATGTTCTTCAGGTCTCAAGCCATTCAATACTGGATACAACAACACACGTTTAAAATTTACTTTACATAAAGCTGCTCTGGAAAAAACACCCGATGACATATGATCAATGCCAAGCGGTCATGTGATACGATGGTGACATGATACCGGAAATTTCACTATCTTGGGCTTCTAATCTTTAGATCTTCCTTTTGCCGTGGTTTAAAATACCAGTATTTAAGTTTTCAGTCAGAAGTGTACTCAGTCACCAATCCTGCCGAAGTTTTTATCTGAACGGACGTAACAGAATCTGCTCGAAGTTCTTGTCTCGAACGCTTCAATTTTCTCTTTTGCTTCCTCTGCGGTATCCCGGTAGTGTCTGAGCCATGTTTTGAGAAAGCGCGCGAAGACCCGCGTAAGCTGAGACCACATTTAAGTTATTTAATCAGTCGTTAATTGCGATGAAGTGTACTTTTTATTTAAACCAGTTCATGTCACTCAGTCTCCGTTGCTTCGATATGCCCAAAATGTTTTATTTTGAACTTCAACTGCACGTAGAAAATTCCCTTTGGCCCTTGATGGGCTTGATCCCTTGACCTCCGTGTGAGGCGTGTGAACGAGTGCTTAGCGGCGAGTTGACGGCATTAGTCACAACACTCAGAAGGAGGTCTGTGGTGAAACGATCGTTATCCGTCTCTAACGTTGTTCTTCTCAACTGAAAAATGTAAAAATATACGATGAATTACCTCGTCTGACAAGTACAAGGATCAAAGCATCTCAAGCCCACTGTGCGATTGCAGCGTGACCGAGCACTTGGAGTCTGCGTGACACGTTGGTGACACACTAATGAGATTCAACAGGAATATTTAATGAACCTCCTTTTGAAGCGTGTGAACGAGTGCTAACCGACTCACGGAAGTGCTGACTGGTGCTGAAACTGCAACTTTTAGCGCTGTGTCAACACAGAAAAACTGCAAGATTGCGAAAAAAATTAACCATCGCACACTGCAGTGAAAACCTACGAAATTTCACAATCAAAGCATTTATTCCATCAAAGACGGGCTGTTAAATCGGTTCTGAGAACAAAATACGTGTACTTCGGGTGATTCTCGATCGAACCGGAAGTCGAATACTGCTCATCATGACGATAATGTAGCCACTCATAATGAAGGCGCAGTCGTCTGCGTTAGATTGGCTAGTTATTTTTAAGTGACCAATCAGATGTTTAGCTACGTCACCGTCACGTGATAATGAGATACTATTTAGAGAAATGCATGCGCAATAAGCATCTATATAAATTTGGAGTTCTTTGCTTGCTGGTCAATTTTGTGATAGAAACATCTGTGAATTTACCCCTTCCAAGATGCAAATCTTCGTCAAAACCCTCACTGGAAAAACCATCACACTTGAGGTCGAACCCAGCGACACTATTGAAAATGTTAAGGCCAAGATTCAAGATAAGGAAGGCATCCCGCCAGACCAGCAACGACTTATCTTCGCCGGGAAGCAGTTGGAAGATGGCCGCACTCTGAGCGACTACAACATCCAGAAAGAATCTACCCTTCATCTCGTCCTCCGTCTTCGAGGTGGAATGCAGATTTTTGTCAAAACTCTGACTGGGAAGACCATCACATTAGAAGTCGAGCCAAGCGACACGATTGAGAACGTGAAAGCGAAAATTCAAGACAAAGAAGGCATCCCGCCAGACCAGCAACGACTCATCTTCGCCGGAAAACAGTTAGAAGATGGCCGCACTCTGAGCGACTATAACATCCAGAAAGAATCCACCCTTCATCTCGTGCTCCGTCTTCGTGGGGGAATGCAGATTTTCGTCAAGACTCTGACCGGAAAGACCATCACATTGGAAGTCGAGCCGAGCGACACAATTGAAAACGTGAAAGCGAAAATTCAAGACAAAGAAGGCATCCCACCAGACCAGCAACGACTTATCTTTGCCGGGAAACAGTTGGAAGATGGCCGTACTCTGAGCGACTATAACATCCAGAAAGAATCCACCCTTCATCTCGTGCTCCGTCTTCGAGGTGGAATGCAGATTTTCGTCAAGACTCTGACCGGAAAGACCATCACACTGGAGGTCGAACCAAGCGACACAATTGAAAACGTGAAAGCGAAAATTCAAGACAAGGAAGGAATCCCACCGGACCAGCAACGACTTATCTTTGCCGGGAAACAGTTGGAAGATGGCCGTACTCTGAGCGACTACAACATCCAGAAAGAATCTACCCTTCATCTCGTGCTTCGTCTTCGCGGTGGAAACTGAATTGCAGAACATTCAAGCATAAACTCTGAAATTAATCATGTCAGTAAAACCGTGTGTTTAAATTTGTAAAAGTTTTCAGTGCTTTTGAAAATAAACGTTTGTGTAATGGGATATTATTTGCCTGGTTTTGTGTGTACTTTGTAAGCAAAACATTTAAAATATATATAATGCAGAAGGTTTTCAAAGCATTCATCATTCCCTGGACTTGCACTGAAACATGTCTTCTAGTTTTAAAATATTCATGGTCACCAGCAATATATCTAAAGGTTACCACAGGTGGAATTGTATACTTGTCCCCCACTGCTCTTGACTATAAAGTTAAAATGTTGTCTTTGGGATCTGAAAATGTTTGCATAATGACTATTTCTGGAGTATTTGTTTGAAAAGATTTGATCAAAAAACCTCGAGTAGTGTAATACCTTTATTTTGTGTCGAAACTGGACAATACATTCAATAAAGGACTTGCAAAAAGAATTCCCCCTGCATCATACAACTTGGCAGTACATCAATCTCCTTTCAAATTTACAAATTCTAATTAAAATCTAAAATCTGGCACTGGTAAAATGATACCTGTAGATATTGGAGATGGCAAAGCCACTACAGTTGACATAATAAAACATATGTAATGTCTTTAATCAATGTTATGAAAACCAGAGCTGTTTTGATTTTTGTGCTTGGCCTGCCAGCAAAGTGTTGCTGGAGTTAATGGTAATTCAGTTGGCTTTCTTTTTCTTGCCGTATCTCTTCTGTCGCAGTATAAGCATATGCTTCATCATGTAGATACCACCTGGCACAAACCATAAATAAGGCAGTGAGTGTTTCACAAAATAAAATCCACAACTAGTTTAAATAAATATTATTTATATGGCACTTGAAGATATATGCATAAAATAGATCCCACATAAACAGTACATTAAAATGAATAATATAAAAAATGTCGCTTACCCAATGCAAGAATGATGATGTAAAATCTCAGAAACCCCGCCAATGAAAAGCTGAAGTTCAGGGCATTTGGCAAAGTGTAGGAAAATCTACCAGACCTATCCAGAAGAGGTATTGCTTTCAAAATTAGGGCACCTGTAAAGAAGAATACTGTCAACCTGGGATTCAGGTATGCACTGTGGCAGAAGATGGCTTGGAAGTTATCCTACCTAATGCTAAGAGAAAAGCTCAGAAAGAAGACATGCAATGCACAGATCCATGGTAAAGATGAAAAAAAAAAAGAAGAAATTATGAAAAATACTGGTAGAAGAAGATAGCTGGACTGTAGAGAAAAGATCTTGAATTATCATCAGTGTACTACACACCTTCGCATATCACACCAACAGGGTACAATGGAATCCAGGCGGAGTACCTAAGCCAGACTAGAGGCTCCAGACAAATCCCAAGCGTCTGAGCAGCGTAAAATGGATACCTGCCCAGAGATAATTTATGGTAGAGTTATGTGGTATACATACATGAAAAAACTGTGGTTCATAGGTTCATGCCTCCATGGTCTGACTAATAGTGTTATCGTTTTGTGTATCCTCACAACTATTTATCCATATTACCATTCTGAAGAAAAAGCATGGTCCTAAATATTTCCATTTTTGTGTTGTACTGTAACCATAATAATACTGCTATCAATAGAACAACATAAAATCCAACCTGATTATTTCAACGAGAGACCATGCCAAGAAAAGGCCAGTGACCCAAGGACTGGAGTGGAGTTCCTTGTGAGAGACAATCACAAAGAACAGGACAAGGTTTCTGCCCAGTACCTGCACAAAATAACAATATGAAAAGAAAAGCACAAGTTTCAAAGAAGGTTTATCATTTCAAAGTAAGATCAGGTACTTCATATCAGAAGTGGTACACAAGCTAAGCAAATGTATTTTTAATGTATAAAAAACGATTTTCATATCCCAACATAAGCTTGTTGTTGTTATTTGTTCCTTATTAGTATACCTGCATTACTGGAGCAAGCAATCCAGTTTTGACGAGTCCTACAGCTGGGTTGATGATCTCTAAAAATGCAGCCACTTGACAAGTTGCTAACACATCACTGACAGAATCGTAAATTCCAGGAATAGCATCTGAAATACGAAGAAAATAACATTTACAGTATGACAAATAAACGTTATTCAAAAATAATTAAATTATATATTAAATTATATAAAAATATTATTTAACACAATACACAATTACAGATTTACCTTTCCCATGTGCAGACAAATTCCATATAATTTTAAGAACAATGTAGAGAAAGAGCCCAGCTTGGAGGAGATTGTAGGTGACCAAGTAAAATTTCTTTGTAAACTTGATAACTGAAACAAAAGCAGCAATATAATTATATATTAGATTAACAGAAAGTTCACAGAAAATAATTATAATGATAAAATTTCCAAACAAAGATTCAGTGTCATTTATCTACTAGGACAATATTTTGACAACAGTGTATGCCCTAAGGACATGACTAAAAACATTATATATTTCCAGCTGCACTAAAAAAAAAATGCTATTGGAATTTAATTGATTACTGAATTTTTTGTTTCCAAAAAACAAAAAAAATAAATATACCTTCTTGCTTTGTCCGCTCAATTTCATCTTCCAGCTGTCGTTCTCTCATCCTATTCTCGTACACTATATTCTGTAGGAAAGAATGACAAAAAAGTTTTACATTTTAAACAGACGAACAATAGAGTTATTAGGCCATGTTACCTGAATCCTTGCTCCGGGATCTTGCTCTTCCCCCTCTGCACTATCAGAGTCCTCAGACTTCCAGCGATCAAAGTTCACTTTCAACCAGGCTGGCTTCTTCTCGTCCATCAAAAGGCGTGGCCAAAACTCCTCTAAATTGGAAAGAAGTGGTCTTCAAGAACTTTGCATTATGACAATTTCTATCTAGTTCCACTTACGTTTGTCTTCCTTCTTTGCTATGGTGAACTCCACATAGCGATCAAGTATTTTGTGATTACTTGCCTGAAGGTAAAAAAATGTCAAACATAATATTTAAACTGGGTATGGAGCTGGATATATTTGCCAAAATATTTGACCTGTTGTATAATTTATGGCACTGGTCAAAGCTCTACAACAAAACACTTCTGGTGGTCTACAGAATGTATCAACATCTCAGAGAGTGCATCTTAAATTTCTCAATGGCTATTTTTTGATCAGGCACAAAGAGTTAATATGATCAAGAGCCACCTGACTTTATTAACTAATATTAATAAATTATAATGATTAATTATTACCAGACAATCTCAGATGAGCACTGTGTGTTTACGCTGATGCATGAATTGTACCTTCCACAACAGTAAATGCAGCCAAGCTGGCTGGTAAGACAATTGAAAAGAAACTCACCTTTGGGTCAATGGGCTCACGAAAAGTCACATCTAACTCATAATTATTCTGCCCTCTTGCCCCATGTCCATAACCTAAAAACAACGGTGGTTATAGTTTAACTGGCAAACACTAGTGCTAATTTAAAAACAAGACTTTTTAGTAAGAAAACAGGAGAACATAAGTCTATTTATACTTTATATATTTTTTTTGCTATCAGATTAAATTATCATGAGCTACAAATCCGAGTTTGGTGGTAATTTTTATTGCTTTTTTTTTTTTTTTTTTTTTTTTGGCTAGATGTTTGGTTCAATCAATTACATGTTCTGCCTCGATTGTCCATCATATATAAAGTACTGTCAATATAAAATAATTTATTCTTGTATACCGAAAGTAAAAGAATGTGTACATGCAATATATTCACTGTGTGAGGTGGATCGGATAGAAATTACCTAATTTAAACAAGAATAGGCCAGTTTTTTTTACTGAATGTGATAAATTACTCAGGAAATGCATTACCTTGAAAATGAAGCCGATTATCTGTCAATTCCACCACCGGAAACTATACTCAAAACAAACAAAAAAGTTTACAAGGCTTTAAAAATCCTCCTCGAAAAATTCCGCTTGAGAACTTACTTGTATATCACTCAGTTCAAGAGTCAGGAAGAGCTTTTCTTTTGTCTGTGCCCAGCGCAAAATCGGTCTATAAACCTCCGCCATGTTTGGTGGCTAGAGAATACTTCATTTAGGCAAACATATAGTAAGCCCCCCAGCAGGGCCAGCCTGGTTCCCAGATTCCCAAAAATTACGACGCATTGTCAGGGCGAAAGCTTGCGTATTTTAGCATAATCTTACAATGATAGTTTTTATCCTTGAACGGCAGCGATACATGTAGAGATGGCAGCAAATTGTTTCAGTGCGTGCCATGTGGGTAACTACCACGTAATTTGTGCGGGCTTTTTTTCGGCCTTTTTTCTTTTCTTGTTAACGCGTGTTGTTAAGTCATACAGGACATACTTCCGAGCTGCTTTTTGTCTTTAATTTAAAACGAAGCCAGCCCAAAGCTTTCATTTGAAAAACTAGTTTGAAATGTGAGTCAAACAAATTTCATACTTGAGACATGGCCTCACTTAAAACAGACGCCAAGACAGCTCGGAGATCTACACTTAAACTCTCCCAACCTCCCCTGAACAAAACGTATGAGTTGCGTCAGGAGAGTTGATAGTTTGACCAGCTTGATCCCAAGCTACAGTTCACCTTCCATTTTCTCCACACTGAACTACATATAATTAACTATATATCGTAAGGAGAATTTTGATTCTGATCAACCTCGGTGCTTTGTATAGCTTCGTTTTGCCCCACTGGAACTTGTCCTTTGTGACAAAAAATCTAGCAGGAACAAAAGCACCAGACAAATTACATTTAAATTAACAGTAATAGACTTTACAAGGAATGTTCTGATCTTGCCTCAGATTGCGAAGAAGCTAAGTTGAAGAACGTTACATTTTACACTCAAAGCTAAGCATCACGGTTTGCGGAATATTTTCGACTTGCTAATCTTACAATCTGCCCGAGCGATGACAATTTGACCAATAATGTTCAGCGCTTTGTAGCCTATTGTCATATGTGCTGTTACCCCAGAAAAGCGATTGTGATATTTTCAAAGCAACTACGTATAAAATAGAGCTTCCTAAAGTGCTTTTATGCACGTAACAAAAGCTCTCAACATTCACGTCCAAGGTTCTAAAAAGGCACTCCTGTTGTCCAAAGCTACACTGTATATCTACAGTAAGACAGATAAAACCTCCAGTCTCTTTGGGTAAAGTTCTAAATTTCCAGTAAAGTTCGTCTCTGCTTGGCAGCATTCTACGCAAAGCGAGTTTGCGTCTCGTTGAGTAGGCGCTCAATGGCTAAATTTACGTCGCCACCAGTTGCGGCCAAAGCTGAAAAGAACAAAAACGAAATCAAATTCAACTACGAAAGAAATACCTCTGCTCACCACAAACCAACCTCATCCACTAAAATAACTTCAGAAGGTTAAAGCGAATTCTCAAATTGTGTTTCTTCCAAAGTGCATCATTTTATCGTACCGCACCTGCAGTTACAACAAATTCAGACTCCAAAACTCACCCTACTCCTTTACGTATGAAAAACAGGTGCCATGAAAATTGTACCGAGGATGTCCAAAAAGCTTTCAAAAACAAATGAAAACGAACCCCGTTTTGTCGCACTTTTTTACCTTGTATATTCTTGGCGCGATCCACAAATCCCATCGCGGCAAGTTGCTCCAGTTGGGCGCGGTATGTCACTTCAGGGTTCTGAGCCTGCGTGAAAAGTGCAGTTCACGCACAAAATCACGCACGCAACAAAGCACAACACGTCAAAGTTCACGCACAAAATCACGCACGCAACAAAGCACACCACGTCAAAGTTCACGCACAAAATTTCGCACGCAACAAAACACAACGCGTCAAAGTTAGGCCCAGCAAACAGGGCTCAAAATATCCCCTAGACCTACACCCAGGGCTAGCAAGAAATAAAGGTGAACTAGTACTAAAGATCTTTACGGGAGGAAGCGCCCATCACGTAAAGAACGTGGTTTTCAGGGAGTTCGAGATAACTAGATTTTGACTGCGTCGGCGTAGAGAATAACGTGACGTGTATAATGAATCGACTAAGGGTTGATGTATGAAACTAGACGCCGCGAACGAATTTGAAGCTGACGTTTCCAGCGATAGCCCTTCGTCTGAGCATAATCGTTTACCTGTGACATGGTCTGCATCATTCGCCCCATTAAGTTCCCCCACTGTTCCTCGTTGATCCCAGCTACGAGAAAATCACAACACGAAATCAAAAAACGTTCCACCGATAGTAGCCTGCGTTTTCGATTTTGGCCGCGCGAAACGTGGGGCGAGGGGGGAAGGGGGGAGGTTTCCTTCTCACCTCCCCCCCTCCCCTCGCGTCCTTTTTGCGCTCGCCCCGATTTTCGCGCGGCCAAAAATCGAAAAAGTTGTCGTATGCGCTCAGAAACCTACGGAAACGCTTGCTTCTCAGGCTACACCGATATAAGCCCTGCCTCACTCCAAAGTTCATGATGCCTAAATCTCCCAGCCAGTCTGAGTGGAAGACCAACAAAAGAGTTTCAAACGGCTCTCAGTAACAACACACATGTCGGAATATTCACCTAGAGGCGGTGTAGAGCTGGCTGGTGTAGAGCTGGCTGTTGTAGTGGGTACTGAACTGCTGGAAGACGATGCGTTCACGCTGGTGGCGGGTGGTGGCTGCGGAGGTACTCCCACACCACTCGGCCCACTGCAAAAGGAAGGAGAGATAATGTGAGCATAAACTGGGCCTGGGGTGCATGCCACCGGACAGAACTAACAGACAGACCTTCCTTCTGGCAACAGGCCTGGCGCCTCCTGACGAAGCTGCTGCATTCCTTGTTGAATCTGCATTATTGCTTGCATCACTCGTGGATTGGACATCGCCTGGCGAACCTCAGGGTTCCTCATCTGTGCTGCTACTTCTGGAAGTCTTGTTCGAAACTGAAAAACATGGTAAAGTGCTTGAATGAGTATTCTTTTGACGCTCGCGACGTGGTCGGTACATGTTCGGTGAAGTAGATGGTACGTGGTCGGTGATAGCTGTATTTTGGTGCATCTTCAAAGCCATGTACAAAACAGCGTAAACAACCAGTAGCCGCTGTTTAACAGAGAAGTGAGACAACACTCACCTCTTCAGCCAGTTGGGGGTTACTTTGTAACAAAGGATTGTTCCTGAGCATCTGTAAGGCAAGCAAATAGCAATGAACCAATTGCTACCGAGCTTCGACATTGTTAAAAACACAGGGGGACAAACTGAGCTAGTATCATCGCAAAATGGGAGCACAACAACTTGAACCTTTCCAACTTTGCTCAACTAGTGAACACAACTTGCTGTTAGAATGTTCTCAATGCTAAACCATTCGAGTGGGGAAGCCATTACAGGTTTAATTTGACAGTTTAGAAGTCTCCAAGTCAAAGTTTCTTTGGCAATGAACGGGAAGTGACCCCTTTACTCACATTGGCCATCAAATCTGGGTTCTGGGTCATCTGATTCATCATCTGCTCCATGTACGGTGACTGCATCATGTTCTGCATCAACTGTGGATTGCTCAGCATCTGCTGCGTAAGACTTTGCATCCCAGGGGACTGGAAGATCCCAGATGCCGCAGATGGTGTCTGAGCACTTTAAACAAAAATTGTAGAGAACAAAATAATGAATTACATGGCCATTTTTCAGCCAATCAGAAGTGTTAGCTTACATCCAGGAACATGAAAATAATTACTGTAAAAGATGTCTGAAACTGAATTGTTTCAAGTTTAACACAAACCTCTGTGCAGTGGGAGCAGTTGAGGTAGTTGTAGTAGGTGCTGCTTGTGGCTGTGTGGTGGTCGAGGCTCGCTGAGGAGTGGTGGGTGCAGGGCTTTGTCCTGGTGGAGCCCAAGGATTAGGCAAGGGAGAGGTGTTCTCTGTTCCTCTTTGTGGATTAGCTTGGGAAGAATCAGTGAACAGCACTAATGTCAACAAGGTCAGGGAAACATAAAACGAACACAAAACACCCAAACTCCTTTCCAGGTGGGCCCTTTACAGATAAAAGTCACGTCATATAGCTGCTTCTTATGGATCATGGGGGTATAGTTGCCCTAAAATGATTTCAACTCTGGTGGGATGGTTTTCTATCACCAGCAGTGTAAAATGACAAGTAAAACAGCAGATTTGAAATTGAAACTCATTTCTACCTTGATCCAATACTTTGGACAGACAAACAAACAATGTGATCACTGATGGTGAAATACCTGCATTGTTTCCTTGGTCTCCAAAAAGTGCGGAAAATGGATTACTTTGTGCTTGCTGAAGCTGGAGAGATATCAGGCATACAACAGGAAGTGAGCATACCCCCACAGGCACTCTAATGACACACAATAATTTGCCTATTCAAAATTTCACTTAAACAGGCCATAGCTAAGAAATACAGCCAATTTGTCTATTACCTGCTCCTGGGCCGCACTCAACATGGGTTCTTGGATGTCTGTGTACATTCTTTGTAAAGCATTGAAACCCCCAGGTAAACTCTGATGAGAAAAAAAAAATTTAAAATATTTGAAGCACGTAAGTAATGGAAAACAAAGGAATTCTAGTACTTGGGAGAACAAGATGGCATAAAAAGGAGTTCAACGTGGAGAAAGTTTAGATACAGACCAATGTATGTGAAACCCTGCCTGGCTTATAGAGGTGTCAGTCTCATAATGGTGTCCGTCTAGAGGGAGTTGATTGTACTAATACTCACCTCCAAGTTGCTCATAGCTCTGTCCTGGCTTCTCATCATCTCCTGCATCAACGCAGGGTTCCTGGCCATCTCCATTGTCTAAAGAAACAGCATTGTTTACACCATCCCTATGCAACTAATACTCACTGATGTTTTCAAAGCTGTCAGCTTTCTATTGATTGCAGGTTTTCTTGAACATTTGAGCACAGTGTCAAATCGGGACTGTCTGATTACTGACCAGGGTAAGATTCTTTGTTTTACAACTTGTAAATCACAGCCTGGGCCCAGTTTTTCGAAAGTCAAAAAATTCTTTCTCTCAACCTCTCTGCCAATAAACTGCTGGGTTTTGTTCGAAGATGGATTAGAAAGCTTGTTCCAGCTTAAAACATTATCAAGAAAGTCGTTGTGGACGAAACTTTCATGTTTTCAGGCTAAAAAATGACAAGAAAGTTTAGACCTAATCCAGGATTAGCCTAATCGTGCTTTGAAAAACCGGGCCCTGCACTTTTCAATCCATAGATCTTCTCCAATAAGTCTTTTAATCAATATGGTACTTTTTAAGTCAAAATAAGTGACATCATACGTATCGTACTGTACCTACCTGTCTCATGAGCTCAGGATTATTCAGTATGTGAGATAATTCTGGATTTCTCTGCAAAGACAGAGAAACCAAACAAGAATAAATTGTTATGTGAATAAACTTCTGAAGACAAATAGAAAGGCAAAAGCTGCTTTTAGCCATCATTCCTGCTTTCAACATGTTCACTACCTGCAAAGTTTCACCCTCATAACATAGCAAACCAGACAAAAGAACAGTTTGTCAATAGATTTTCAGTTCATTTTCTAGCAAGGTACATTCTTTGGTACATACCTCCATGAGTTGCTGCATCTGTGGATTGCTTAATATCAACTGCCTCACCAGATCTGGGTTGGACATCATGCTCTGAAGAACGAATGACCAATCAAGACAACAATATTAGATGTACCAAGTGGTATGTGAATACAAAATTCTGGGCACTCCAACTTGTGCTTACAAATCTATACACAACAAACAGGTGTAAGGTAAAACATCTACATGTCTGTTTATGAACACAAAGAAATATTCCTGGAACTCAAGACAAATTCTGTGAAAAAAATACTTGGCTTTACCTGGACCATGGGGTTTTCCATAAGTTGTCTCATCATATCAGGATTTGACAAAAGCTGCAAGTAAAAGTAACAGAATTTATTGACAGAGGCAATGTTGTACACTGCAAATCCCTTATCTACAACGTGCAAGGGAATCATTGACAGTCTGACTAAAATCACTTACTTGTTGTTGAATTTCCTGGAATGAACCTGCAGCAAAGACAGTATCTCACTTAGCATGGGAAACTCTTAGGAGTCACATGAAGTGCTATAGGTTCATATCTCTTTTGTCCTACAATGGAAAGCTAGTACTTGGCAGAACTAATTCTTGACTGTATCAGTTACTGAATGCTGTTAAAAAGTTTGAGCTGACATTTCATGCTTTAGCCCTTTGTTGCAGGGATGTGGCCAAGAAAAGAGAGTGCTGCTTTAGTTAGAATTTGAAGTCAGCCAGATATCAGTAGAAGGTACTCTGCTTAATGCCCTTTATCGGGTAATCGCTGGCCAAATTTCAGCTGGCAATGTGGTGTTTCTCATCCAGTGAAATTTGCTAGCAGTTGGAGCTTAGCAACTTCCCTGCTGTCGGAGCAAGGTTCTTTCATCCTACCTTGATTTGCATCCATTCCACCAAGTGACCCCAGTCCCCCTAACCCAAAGAGACTTGTGGGATTGGGGGCTGCTGGGGGTTGTTGACTCTGGCTTGACAATGGAACTGATGGAGCAGGGGTGGCTGCTGAAGAGGAAGTCGTATGATTCTACAGCAGAAGAAAAGTAGAAAACATGTCAAGTCAACTGAGGGTACAGTGCAACTTATAAATGAAAAGTAAGTAAAAAAAAGTTTGTTCAAACTCCAGTTGAACTGAATCCTAGCATGGGAAAAACATGTGACATTTTTTTGCCCTGTGAAGCAAACTGTGAAATATAGAATACCCTTTTGGTAAAGGTGCCTTTTCCATGTGAATAGGGGGAGCCCACTTTCACATGATTAGGTGAAAACCCTGTGAAAATTCTGTGATTTACTATGTGAACTGGGTGAAATTTCACAGGTTTTTCACTTTGCTAAGAACCAACAGTGAATGATGTGATGAGCAATCCTTGGCACTTTTTCCTCTTGATATGCTCCTGTAGACCTCCTTCCCCCTTAACCTATTATACAAATCATGTACATGAACCCCAAGTATTCCAAGCCCTTGTTTATTATGACATTCAGCACTGTGCATGATGATGACAGTTAATTCTGACAGTTATCCTCACTGCTGATCCCTGCGCACAATTTCTTTCTTTTCCATTTTTAAATTTAAAAATACATACGTTTTATACCTGTAATGATTATTACCTGAGATGCATGGCTGGCCGCTTGCTGTTGGGCCTGTAAACAGTATTAGCAAATATAAAAAATAAAGTACAGTAAGAATCAGTAAAATAAGCCTGTGATTCTCAGTATTCATCAACTCCGATTTCCTCTTTCAGTTTCTTCTCATAGATAGGGTGGAATTTTTAGATGACCATTGGAAGTAACAACCACAGTAATAACATTTGCCACTTCCCTGCCTAAAATTTTTTTTGGTAATTTTTAGGATGGACTTACAGTGCATGACACATAACAAATTTAGCAAACTAACACCAGATAATAAAATAAATTAGCCAAAAGTGACTGCAGGTAAGGTTATAGGATAAAGCAATTATTACAATTTATTCATTAGATGACACATAAAGACTGACATTAAGAAGTAAAGGCCAAGGCCAGCGAATATATGATTTATGTCACTCAGGTCCCTTCACTACCACGAGATGACATCATACAATCATTGCGACACAACAAGAGTGAACAAATTTTACGTGAAACACAATAAAGATCAAAGCTATTTATTATTAGCTCCTTTGCCGGATATGCACTGAAGAAACTTATTGCAAGTACAACTCAGAGAGCTTATAAGACATTTTTTTTAGAAATGGGTCAACCGTACGATCGTATTCTGAACAAGTACGTTTGATGATGATCCAAAAGAAAGACTAAGAAATGTAATAACTATACAATCAAAGCATTAGTGGCTCCATAAACCATACTGCCTTAAATTTATTTGGGAATGCTTTAAGACAATAAATACAACGTCACCTTGTTTTCAGACTTGATAACCAAGTGGATCGTGAGTCCATCTTTCAATGCTGTAAGTTTTCCCCATACAATTCGAAAGCGAATTACAGTTAGGTCGCTCAAAAAGGACTGGATTATCTACAGAAAGTTGATAAACTTACAGTACGTTTCCAGCTGGTCCTGATCTTTAAGAATTCGCCCGGCAAATATTAGGCACAGCTGCCCTACCGGCGCATTGAACTTTGATGAGATCGCTTCCTTCAACTAAAAAAACCCTGCATTACTTAACAAATCCACCCATAAAACGCCCACACAGAGACGCAGAAATACCTCTTTTATCGTGGCAGTGGGTTCTATTTGGACGGACTCCTTTGCTTTGGACGTCTTGACGTGTAATGTTATCTTTCCTGTTGCTTCAGAGTCGGCCATGATGAATAAGAAGAAATCCACGCAATCTTGTGCTCAGGTCCGCGCATTTACTTTATAAGTGCGCAGACTGGACCCTAGTTCCTGTGTCAGGCCAAGATGGCGCTGATGTTTCAAGCCACAGCGAGGTTAGTGTGTTCTATTTTGCTTTGTTTATTGATTTCCGTACCTTAGGTAAGATAAAGTTTAAACTCCTGAGAATGTCTAACTTCTGTTTTCCTGAGATATCTCGCACAGTATGGAGAATTTGGTGTTTTTAGCGGTTCAGTTCAGATACAAAGTTTCTTAGGCACCACATCCCATCGCTCCCTATTAGGCGGTGACTTTTAGGGACTAGCTCCAACTGTCCGTTTTAAAGAAGTATCTGTCCTAAATAGAGTTCAGTTGGAGTAAATGAAGAAATGGCAAGGACCGCTCCTACCAAGTGTTCGTCTTGGAGAGCATAAAGTTGCATGGCTGGTGTATCTTCACTTTCACTTTGCAGGCTGAAGAAGGCAGTGTCACTGATAAATGACTTGGATCCTAGCAGGTTCCCTCTGCTGTTAAGTAGGATAATACAAAAACTCCATTTAAGGGTAAGCCATCAATCTTTTACCTTTTTAATAAATACCTAGTGACTTCGAACCTCTTCAGGCACTTGTTAATGTTTTTATTTTCAGTACATTGGTATATTTTATTGTTTAATTGCTCTGTGTTTTTGGTTTGCCCACTCACTGAAGCCTACAGAAAATATCATGGAGGGGGGGGGGGGGGGGGGGGGGGGGGGGGGGTGAGGGCGGTGGGGGTACTCCAAAGTGTATCATAATATTATTTTGTCTGAAATACCAGTAGTCAGGTCTAAATATCAACTCACATATTTATCCCACCCCACCCCACCCCTCCCCCGAATAGGATGAGCGGCCCTTCTCAGATCAAGAGGAGGAGAAGTTACAGGGAGCTCTAGGGATTGATGCTGATGATCTGCAGGTGGTACTGGAAACCTCTGCCTTCCTTCTAGAACAGGTTTGTGTTACAAGTCAACTTCTACCCCCTTCCTGCTGGTAATTTCCCCTTCTCAAGATTCAGCTACATGTCTGTCATCTGGCAAATACATTATTTTGGTCAATCGTTTACTTTTGCTCAGATTTTCTGTCAGAGCTGTTTATCCATTTCTGACCCCACCCATAGTGCACATATAGAGCATACCAGTATATATATATATATATACAGTCGCTTCAAAAAAGGTTGACCCTCAAAAATAGCAAATAGGCAAATACCACGTCCGAAAGGGATGTTGGGATTCGTGATTAATTTCAGTTTGTTTACTGAATAGCCGGGAATTTAGGCAAATATAGGCAAATATGTTATTCCCCAGCAAAGTTCACACTCTACACACACGACATGACTTATTAGAATGTGAATATTATCAGATTCATATCATTGCATTTATTTCACAGAATCCCTTTCGGTCGTGGTATTTTTGAGGGTCAACCTTTTTTGAAATGACTGTATATATATATATTTTTTTTTTTTTTTTCTTTTTTTTATTCCTGCAGGCAGCTTACCACAATGCCAAACCAGCTGTGTTAAAACAACAGTTGGGGAACATTTCACTGGCTGAAGACAAGGTACGGACATGTTGTAATATTAAGTAAATGTTGACAGGCATGAAATTTTGGCCTTGAATTTAACATTGTACCTCGATTACCATCAAGGCGTTTTGAATGATGAGAATCAAACAGACTGCTAAAATTCATATCCTTGATAATAATCAAGTTCTTTATTTACTCTGATTCATTTTTGTGCAGGGAACAGACTTAGAGAGTACTGCAATCAATCATTCTGGGTACAGTTGCAGGTTAAATCTTTAGCAGTGGCTTTAGTGGCTCATGTAATGTAATATGCTTACCCTCCCCTCCCTAGGGTTTCCTGCTTTCTATGTAATCACGTGACAATCCGGAATAAACAAGTTCTTTTCAACGCCAGCCTGGCAAGTGTTTTATTTTACAGCTTGTTCTCTCTTGTAGATTGAAGCAATAGTTGGAGTTTGGTCTGAAAATTGTAAGTCTGTCATAGAAAAGCTTCGGCAAAGAAGTCTTGCACCAAAACAGGTACAGTGACAGATCAGACTGCTTGCTTTTAGTATCTTGTTATTACAACACCCTGAACTCCAAACGCATCTTCTCTTTTCTTCTCATCACCACTTTCTTTTATCTACTCACCCTTTTCCTTCTCGTCTTCCCTTTCTTTTCCCTTCTTGTTTTTTTCTCATCTTTCTCTCCATCTCTTCCCTATCTGCTCATTTTTCTCTGATTCTTCTCCATTGTTCCCTTCTTTTGACCCTTCTCATCTTTCCCCCTCACTCTCTTTAACTCCCATCACTTCTCACATCGTTTCTTTCACTTGTTTTCCATTTTCTCTTGCTTACTATTGTTCTCATACTCATCAGCTGGAGTCTGTGAACTGGCGTCTGAATCTTCAAATGGCTCAAGCGAACATGGCCAAGATGAAGCTGCCCAATGCAATGTTTGACTTGCATCTCTCCTCTGGTGGTCAGGTCAATATCTAGTTTATAGTAATGGCATCAAATTCATGTTCATTTTTCACGTTTTAACTAAAGATTTTTTTAACATGTTTATCTCTTTGTATTAAAGAACCAGGAGAAGATTCAAGTGGAATTCACTCATGAAGAGCTGTACGCATTTTACAATCAGGTTTGTGTTATAGTTGAAAAGTCCGTCCGGGCCTTCTTTTTTTTTTTCCTTTTTTATTCTTTTTTTTTTTTTTTTTTTCATTCAATTTTTTTTTCTTCGCCTTTGTATAGCTTGAAACCATTCAAAGCCAGCTGGATTCCCTTGGTTAACCTAACTTCAGCTGGTAGGTGGACAGAACGTTAATGGAACAGAAGTTGTCGCAAGTCAAGAAATACGCGGTTCTCTCTGTGATCGCCGGGTGAACTCCGATCTTCCTTAGCATGATTGTCACATTTTTGCCATTTTCTAAACCTCTGGCTCACACTGAAGAAGCAACTAAAGTAATTCACACCCCATTCACACCAAATAAACCTGTTGCGCTAGTGGCTACACGGATTTTCAACCAGTTTAATTACCGCGCGTGTGTTGTGAACAGCAAGTCAATGTTTTAAATAGGTGTAACCGTCAGTGGGAACGGGGTGTAAATCTTTACGAAAATTATTCAAAATCAGTCACTTGCTTTGTGGCTATCAAATCCTCAAACCTAGGTTCTGTTCTCATTTTTTTGTATTTTGTAAACATTTAAATGTATAAAATCTATAGTAGTTTTCAGTGAATAATTAAAGGAACAGTCATGAAACTTTTTTGTTTAACTTTTTTATGTGTTTAACGTTGAAATATCTGAAATAAGTTCAAGCAAATTTTTTTCCCGCACATGCTAATCTGTTTTCGTTTGAAAACGCATACTCTTTTATGCGTTTTTGCTTTCCGTCCACACTAAAACGATGACCTGAAAACGGAGGTTTTCAAAAACGGTTCCCAAAGTGAAGACTTTTGAAACCGGATGCGTTTTCAAATGAAAACGAACTAGTGTGGACAAGCGACTAGCCTTAAGGAAAGTTTTTTTGAACGCTCAGTACAATCTACGAAGGAATGACTTCAATTCTTGGAAAAAGAACCCGTTATACTCATGCAGATGATATTTATTTGTTTTCTCCGGACATCAACAGAAATGATCCAAGTCTCCATTCGCTAGTGGGTTAGTAGCTCTATCAAGCAGCGTGTATGGAGATGTTGCTGCATTTCTCGTGGTAAGGTGTGCGTGCTTTCAAGTAAAGATAGTTTGTTTATTAAATATTTCGTCTGTATCCTTTATATAGAGACTACAATACAGTCTCGTTTAAAAAGTTTAGTCTCTGGAGGGATTAACGGCTTTTTTAAGCCAGAACTATTTAAATTGTTGACGAATTGTGGCAAGAATCTTGTGACTCCGTTGTCTCCGACGGGAATGCTTATTTTTTCCGCTTGTTTTTGCGTTGTCCCAACGCATTCACTAAAAAGGAGGTAAGTACTCCTTGTTTTGTTTGTGATTGTGTTGCCGCGTGATTATTTTTGTGCTTAGGGCTCATTTGAGATGAACAGATCGATAAACGACTGAAATATGGATCGTTGAACGTAGAACGTGATCCCTTTTAAACTTCTTTCGGACAAAAATTTCATCCCATAGAACAGCAACTGCCTCCCCCACGTGTTCTTCGATCAGAGGGGAGCGCAAGGAGGCTGGGCACGAGCGCGAAGAGCGTCCCATCTTCCCTCGCGCGCCCTGCTTGGAGCGACTGGGGACGAGGCAGGTGCTAGAAATTTTGCACGACTGTCCATAGCCTTTCACCAGCTTATTAGGTATTTGAAGACTGATGACGTCACACGTCGGTACTTTGTCGTGTCAGTAATATCAAGTGAATCCATAAGACTAGAGGCTCTTGATATGAGACAGAACACGCTTCAATCACACCGGCCAAGATCTTGCGCATTAGCTACTACAAACTTGATTCGAAAAAGATGCAAATTACGTTGCCTTTTTGCGCAAAACCCGGCACTTGTTTACCTCGCGTGATTTGTTGAGTTCTACTTGACCTCAGTTTGAGAGCTTAACAACCGCGCTTCATTTCTCGTGACTGTGCAGTTTTAAGCGGCTAAATTGTGTCGCAATATCAGAGGTTAATTTAAAGGACTACACGCTCCTTGATATAAGACATACCGCTCAAGAGTACTCGCTTTAATCACGCTATTCTCCTCTTACTTTTCAAGAACTTCGGGGAAACTGCGTTATGATACGAGAGTACTTTTACAACAACTTTCAAGTAATACACAATTAAAATGATAAACTATGCGCCTTTTTGCGAGCTTCTATGACAATCACAAGCCAATCCCGAAAACCGTGACGAAAATAGTCTTAGCAGCTGACTAAAACATTTCAGTTGATTTTATCGTATTGTCAGCGAGAACAATATTCATGTGGCAGCTTCAAGTGGCCGCAGTTGGTCCAGTTAAGAGTGCGAGAGAGTGACTTTCTCCTGTATATCCGAAAGAAACATCATTATATTACTATAATCAGTTCACAGAAGAATCCCGGCTGGTTTATCTCTCTGGACCTTGTACTGGAAATATATGTTTTCAAATTCTTACTTTATTTTGTGTAGTTGAGCGAGGTGTGTCAGTAGGTTACCCCACCTGTAGCAGGACAGTTTAAAACGAGAGCTACTACAAAATGGAAGCGATTCAATATGTGGCTTTACATACTTCATATCCAAACCTTTAGTCTGTTAAATCCAACCAATTCAGTGCAATGCATCGCGGATTTAAACCTTGTTTTGTGAAGTGCTTATAGGTTGATCTAAAGTTGGAAAAATATGTGTTTACGATTATACCCTTTCTATGGCGGCTCCAAACTGTCGATAACACGAATCATCATAAAGGCCGCTATCTTTAGCTGTGTCTCGCGCAGGAATAACTGGCGCCGGAGAATTTTCTTTTGGAGAACTAATGTACGTGATTATACCCGAGCAGCATTTAAAATTAGTAGCATCTTTAAAAACTTCTTTTGAACTGGGACCAGGATTAAGTCAAAGTAGTGCATAAATCTTCAGATTTATATTTACATTTTGTTTGTTCGTAAATCCCCCGTCTAATCCGGGAATTGTGTGGAGTTTTTAAACAAAGCCTAAAGGACTAGACCTGAAGTTTAGATAAACTCCGTAAACCAGAGTTAGCCAATGGTTTAATTTGCTTTTTTCAGAACATGGATAGGTGTCGATTTATACAGACCATGTTTTAGCCGTGGTCCGATAATCATGGCAATTGTTTAAATCTTGTTTAGACCAGGACTCGCGGTGCAAACCTTATTCGGCCCATAGTTCTCTAATATCCATACCAAACACACGAAAATTTTTTGCGCAGACTTCTTAGAGTTATAATTAAAACTTCGGTATTGGACTCGTAAAAAGCAGCCATCTTCAGTACCTTCACGAATTGAACGGCCTTTAATAACACTTTTAATGATCATTTTGGTTATAGCCTTCATGTGTCGCTGCTGTCTGTGTGTAATTTGCCGTCTGCAAAGGCCGACATTATGTTCCATTTGCACTTATTTGGGGAACCTAAAAAGAAATCAAGCGTCTTTGAGTCTATCCAGTCTCCTCTCTTACACTACTAAGGTCCCAGGCCCTCGCTTCAGCTCGGCACCAGACCACTTTGTTGCCCGAAGTTTGAGGTATAAGTCAGAGCAGGCATGTATGCTCAGTTTTACTTTTCGTTATTTCACGTTTGTATGGTTAAAAGCTTGAAAGTTATTCTCGCCAATTTTGAATTCCTCGACTGTCACAGCTAAGCAACAGCTAAGGTGCCATCTTTGCAAGTCATACTCGCTGATTAAAGCCGCAGACAGAAATATTGCATTTTGAGTTTGTTCAGCGTCTGTTTGCTCGAGTCTGGCGGTCCAGTTGCCCATGAACTCAACTCAAGAGCAACGTTAACACACAGAAAGCTTTCATTTTAATCCTGACATTGCTTGGACAAAGAGTTTATAGTCTCCTGGTTGAGTTGAAATTTGTGCTACAAAGTGCATACCATCTGAATACAATCCAATTCACTTGAGTTGAAAGTTTGTTTTGACTTATTCGAGAAAACCAATCGCTATGTGGTAGTTACAAATGGCTGCACAAACGATTCACGCCGCAAGGGATTCAACAACTGAAGCAACCCGGCTCGCGTCACGCGACTCAGCGTGAGCAAAAAAACCCCGCGGAGAAATAACTGATTAGCAAACATTCGGCTTCCCCGGACAGGAGCGTCTGTTATGTCGACTCGTGAACAAGACCATTATGGGATTACCCTTTACCTGTAACTTCAACGTTTAAACAAGCCATGTGCCGGCGTCAGCACTTGTGCTCGTTATAACTTGGGATGAGACGCCAAGTCTAATTAGTGGCGTTGACTACTTTGGCATGCCCGATAGACTGTGACCCTACATGTGTATCATGCATGTTTTATCAATGCCATAGCGAGAACAAAATATACTTGAGCGCAGGTGCTTTTTCCCGCGCTAAACATTTTTGTGAAAGCGTTTAATACCCGCCTTCAGAGGTATAGAAACTACAAGTTGAACAACTAGAGCCCATGTAGGGTGCTTTTATTAGTTTAACCATTCTTTGCGATACATTTTTCTAGCTCTCCAGTACTCATTCAAGTGGAAACAGCCACACTTCAAACAAAGCGTAAAATGACAATGGAATGTTTAACTCACCTGAACCATCGTTCAAGTGATATGCGCTTCAAACTTAAAAAATAACTTAAAATCTTGTGATTGCTTTGATTAAACCGCCCTCGCTTTTTCATGATATTCGATCTGCACACGCCATCTTGCGCCGTGCGTGTAGACACGTGCAGGTTGAACGAGCGTTGAGTCAATTCTGCTTTGAACCTGCAAAATGGCAAACAAAGATGTCGAAGCCGAACCCCACTGTGAACTAATTGATGAACACACCGTCGAGTCAATACTCGCTTTCATTACTACTGAATGACCTTGACTATAGCCAAATGTTCTTGTGTTTGTTGGAACTGAGAGAAAATGCTGAATATTTCCTCTCTGGCCGTAAGGGATGAGCATTTTGTTTAACAAAGATGAGGGACTACTTTAGTTGGTTTGCTAATTTTACATTTTGTCCTTTGCTTGGCTTATACGTCAAAATAAGACTAATGAGTGCGCACTTTGTATGAAATGCAAGCGGGTGAGCTCAGGTTTTGCATTCCAGTTGAATGAACGACATCTAAAGCGTTTTTCGGGCAACTTTACGCCTCTTACTTCAATAATATTCACTTTGTAATTGGGATAATTATGGGGTACAAGTGGTTCTGGTGAGGCTGTAGTTGCTTTGCGGTTTCCCCGCTCAAGTTCCAGACTGAATGGCGACGACGACTGTGTGCTCGCCCGTGATTTATTAAAATCGATTTTAAAAAACCAAAAGCATGAGGTAACTAATTAACGAGAGCCAGGCGCCTTTTCCGTCTGTGTATGTCCTCTCTTTAATTTGTAGACCGCTTTGAACATATATTTATGTGTTTAAAATAATTGTATCAAGAAGCCGATTAGCTGCAGGTCAGTTTATCTTAGCATATCATAGCCCTAAAGATTGCGTACGACAACACCCATATATCTAATTTTATCTTACTTCTGAATACTGCAAGTTCAATATTTTGCCTTTTCATATATATTGACTTCTAAAACTCGCAAAAGCCTCTTTCGATTGAGTGAAGATGTAAACGTTGCCTTTTCAGTTATGCGAAATGTATAGGTTCATGCTGTCAATGAACTGTCCAGGTTCCTGTCGCTCTTAGCTTTTGCTTAACCTAGTGCCCTATAATGATCTCTTTTAACTGGTCCATTTTGTGAGAAGCTTGGGCAATACATCACTGAAGCATGTTTAGGAAAATCGTGCGATTCTACATTTATTTAGTTAGTCGTGTTTATAGTCTTTGGAACCACGTTACAAACTATGCATTTGTTTCTGTGAAAAGTGAAAGGAAACCGAGAAAAGCAGGTTTATATATGCTAGGACGTTTTTGAGCTTTACAACTAAGCTTCATTCCCATCCCAATTGTTTTTAGCAGTTTTGATTTACCCATAAAAACAGCCTAAAGCCAAATAGGCCATAAGTATCATTGTTAGAAAATGACGCTAATCTAACACCGATCCTTTAATTAGGAGTCGCCTCACAAGACGCTCGTCTTTGGGAGCTGTCACTAGTGACTTGTAGTTGCTCATTACCGGCAGAGAAACAGATGGGACATGCCTTGTATATTAAGACGCTGCGACACCTGTATAGTGACTGCCGGAACACGTGACACCAAGCTCGTCCCGAGTTACTGTTAGCGCTATTTAGTGACCAGCGTGACAACACGTCCAAAATATCGTTCGTTGGTTTCAATATAGATTTCACACCCTCTACAGATGCGAGACATCCTGGCTCCTGCATGGCTTCCACGTGGTAACTTTTAAAGCTCTACTTCATTATATTTGCTCGTGGTTTTGGTTAAATAAACGATTTTTTAGTTAATATTCAGTGTGTTTTTTTCTTTTTTTTTTTTCTGCTCTCTTGGGGAACATGCAAAGTACAAAGATTTTAAATAGTTTTTTTTTACCTTTTACATTAGCCTCTTTGTTCATTTGATCAATACATCGAGCCGCAGAAGAAAAATTAAACATGACAGTTTAAGAATGATAGATATCATAGTTATCTTGTGTGTTATATTAAGCCTTTGGTCGTACGGTTATGTCCTGCATGAACAGACACTCCTGAAGAACCCTGGAAATCCGCTTGGTAAAACAGTACTGCGGCACAAGACGTGCTCCGGTTAAACTTGTGCCGTGTCAGCTTTGTACGATTGAATCGTGAGTAAGTAAGAAACGACGTGCAGTGAGAACGGAAATGCACACTTGCACAAGAACAGCCGCAATGTCAGAATTCGCTGAAAAGTGCAAGCCTATCAGCAATATTTCTCTCGCATATCGACACCGTGACTGCAGGTTTTTTTTTTTTTTTTTTTTTTTTAAGGACATACTATGCTTAATTAGGGAGCAATAAGCTAGGGATTTGAAAAGAACTGAAAAGGGTTATTGGCAGGGTGCAAAAAAAGAAAGGGAGGCGTTTCTTTACCAATATCATTAATGGCAAAGCTTTGGATTATAATTAGGGTGTGAAACGAGGGATTATGAGCTTTTCACACGCAGGTAATTGCCATTCTTCTCTCGCTAACCAATTTCTTTTGTAAAGTCTTCTGCTGTGGCGGTTGCGAGGACATTAACTATAATAAATCTGCTCAGATAATAAAATTGATGTGAATACGGGAACAAGGCTAAATTAATTCCTCTTTGAAAATCAGTTTTGCTTGGTGGAAACAACTGAATAGACTGGAGTGTGGCGACAACTTGGCCCAGTGCACGTAAAGAAATGGCAGCCGGGCAACCAATACAAGACCTGTGAATTATCACCCTTCTGAAAAATGACCACAGGTTGGATTACTTCACTGCGGGTTGCAGGAAAACTTGTTTGTCAGTCAGTCATCTTTGTTTTTCGTTAGCAGCCACATATCGCATCAATACAAAAAAAACAAGTCCTCTCTATACTATGGTTACCTTAGGCTCTTCTGGATAACTTTAGGAATAAGATGTATTTTTTGCGCAATCCTATAGCTCATGGTGCGTTAAATGAGGAGCGTAGAGGGTCAAACGAGGGCTAGATAAGAAAGTGCCCAAGACAAAGGTAGAATTTGGCCTCGAGGAAGCTAAGCCGCTGATAAAATCAAACAGAGATGAACGCCATTGTAATCTTGTCATTATTGTATTTATTTCATGGCCTTGCGGTTTCAGTAAGATGCCCAAACGAGAAAGGCTGTAACTGTCGCCAAGTTGTGTATGAGACAACTCAAACAAGTGGTTTAACTGAACCAACAAAAAAGAAGCAGCCACATGCGGTCATGCAGCAGTTGCAATCGCTCCGAAATGTTAGGAATTTTCAGCCAATAAAGACTTTGGAGGCTTTTTATTGAGCTTTGTTAGAAGGCAATATCTGCTGGTAAGAAGAAGCAACCATCCAAAGCAAATATATACTGTTATTGAAAAACAAACTCTTTGTAGTCCGGTGTTTCGTGGTTGCCAGCATTTCAAGAATGTAGGAATCAAAGTAAGCTTCTATTCTTATGCGCCCCATGAACTAAAAATGAATGGCCAAAAAAAAAGCAAGAATCTTGAGTATGTTGTAGCAAGGACTCCCACGGTGTACGCATACGAATCAAACGGTAACGTCAATAAATGCGAGTGTGCTTTTTTTCTGCTTGTTAAACCCGCAAAATTTCCCGATAATGGAACCGTATACCCGAGACATTTTGAAAAAAAAAATCTAAATCTTTTAGAAAGCAAGCAGGAAGATCTGATACAGCTTCACTGTCTCTATTCTTTCTTATGATCGGCGCAGAGCTTCAAGATGAACGAATAGTGAGGGCTTTAAGTGTCATCAAGAAAATGATGTCTCTTCTGTTGCACTGGAAATCTCCATTCTAGTTTTACTAAAAAGAAGTCCCAGACGAAGAAAGCGGCTAAAGCAATAATAGCTATTAGCCTTTTCTTTGCTGTGAGTTTATGAACACGAAATATGGCGAGAGGCGCAACTGTGACTAGACAATTTATCAGCACACGGCCGCGAGTTTCGCTTAGTACTTTTTTGTTAGTCAGCCAGTAACGCGTGCATATTGTAGCACGAAAACAGCACTGAAAGGAACTTTCGTTCACCCCTTTTTCGTCCTCCTTTCCTCTCTTTCTTTCTCTCTCTATCTCTCTTTCGTTAGTGATAGAACTGAGGCTAACTGGCCGCCTGTGACACATCACCTGCTTCTTGTGCTTGACTTTCTGCTTCATCTGTGCGATCTTTGCTCTGTTACGTTAAACAGGCCGACGGGTCGAAGACAAGAGTTATGAAATCATGAGCACAAACCGAAACACCGGTAGTGCCATTAAATTCACTAAATTTAACACACTGTTAAATTAATAAATGGCTATAGAATGCAATGGTCAAAACCCAACTTATGATTTTTCTTTTGGCTAAAACCCTCATACATTATATGTATACATAACATTGCCACAACTTTTCTTATTTCTCTTTTGATTCTTTCTGGAGTAATCTAATAAAATATTGAATTGTACAAGTCTTTACTAAAGCTATACACTGGACGATTATTTTTGGAAAGCCGGGACAATCATAACTCGATCATAGCCTTGAAATATTATTCAATCTTTTCATTGATCCCAGTTACACTAAAAACTCTAATGTTTACCAGTTCTTGAGTCTTACATCTTTTCACTATTCTTTTTCTATGGTATTTTTCATATCAAAATCGCACTCTGGCTGTAATTGCATAAACCTGGCAACCTCCGCTCAAAGGAAAAGAAGAAAAAATTTTCAATGTGAAATCAAGGTAAAAACATATTCGATCAAACTATTCTAATTTACAGGTAACAAGCTGTGGTCCTTAAATCAAATAGTCATTTAAGATCAGTTTTCGTGTGAAACACAATTTTCGCACTCAAATCCTCAAATATGGATGAACATGTTTGGAACTCTCGCAGAGATTACACTGAGGACAGTTCATGTGCTGATAATACGGCAGGAAAGGAAGCTGTGATCGCATGAACAGCGGATCCGAACCCATTGAATTGGAATGATTGTAATATGACTGGAAAGGCAGAAAGGGCGCAAGCCCTGGCAACTTTGGCGGATCCAATGAACTAAAAGCGCCAATCGGAGAGGGAAGAAACGAAGCTCCCGCACCGAGGTGGCTCTGGAAATCGGCGGAGGGTGAAAATGTTGGCCGGCCAGTCGGGCCAGTTAGCACCTTGTTATCTATCGTGCTCGGATCCTGTCGTTTGAATCTGGTCTTTCTCCTCAAGAAGCTTCCGTTGTCGAACATGTTGTAGCTCTCCGGGTCCAGCGTCCAGAAGTTTCCCTTCAAAGGTTCGTCCGATTTGATTCCTGTCTTGATAAAGCAATCGTTCAGAGACAAGTTGTTGCGAATGCAGATTTTCCACGACGGGTAAGTCTCCCGGTAAAAGGAAAACCGGTCCCTGATAAACTTACAGATGCCGTCTAAGGTCAGACGCTTCTCCGGTGAATTCTGTATTGCCATCGCGATCAGAGCGATGTAGGAGTACGGAGGACGTCGACGTGATTTACGGTTGGTTCGTTGTTTCTTATTCTCTCCGCCACTTGCTTCATGTCTCCCCTCTTCGCGTTCTTCACCGCCTTCAGCTGAACTGTTACAACTCGCTTCTTGATGTCGAAGAGCTTCTTTCTCTTGGTTATTCTCATCAACCGCTCGCTCGTTTCTCTGTGTATCTATTCCCTCCATTTAGCCGGTGTTGTGTGCGAACTCGTCTGACTTGAGTGGCTTTGATTGCGGCGCTCAGCGGCTGGAGTAATATCACAAGTTGACAGGACGCGTGTCAAGTTCGTAAGAAACACGTAGGAAGTCGAGACGAGTGAGAGACTCTTTAAACTGGCGTCTAACTCCTCGTGGTGCAACCTGTAATAGCGAATACCATGTGTGCAAACAATCATTAAGGGGCCAGTTCGCAGGTGTAAATGGGCTGCTCGGGAGAACACACCTCCCTAATGCGATGTTTTGTGTTCGAACAACTAGCTGATAATAGAGTAATGTCCAGTGGGCCTTACCTTAAATGACACCTTGGCTAAGGCTCCAAAAGTGACTCGGTCCTAATTAGCTGTGCTTTGTAAAGGAACGTGGAAGAATAGTGTGCCGTTGAGTTTGGCGCACGGCTTGATTTGTTTAAAAGCGCGTCCGGTCTCCAGTTGGCACGTGGGAGAGTAAATACTCGGTTCCCTCCTTCATTCAGCTCGTCTCTGCTTAGAGTGATTGTGTGTGGAGCCTTTACCCAGGGGCAATTTGGTTTTAATTGAAAGTGTGTAACAAATGCCAAAATAGATGTGAGGCTTTATTCAACTAGAAAGAACAACATCTTTTGTCTGCAATTCAATAGCATTTATTGCCATCTAAGGCCAGGCTATCTAATAATAATCCAGGGTATGACGGACTCACTAAAATATCATTTAATAGTTGTTTTGTACATGCTTCCCAGCTGTTCTGCTTATGAGATACTTTTTGGCGTGTTTAATGGACAGTTTTGATATAGTCACTCGGAGGTAACGTTTACATCGAGTCGCATCCAATAAGTCCTTCGTTTTTGCCGAAAATGCGTTGAAATTACAAACGTCCAGAAAGTCCTTTTGGGTTCGTTGTTTTTCTTTAGAAAAAAGGTTCACCCGTAGCGGCTCTGTTGTGCCCTTCAATTCATTACTCATCATTGACATAAATGACATAAACATATGCAATGTTCGAGTTCCAAAGACTTCAACAACTGACTCAGATGAAGTACTTGAAAAAAATTGACTAGCAACTTTGCCTGCGTCCATTTGTTGCTGTAGGTTACCGGCAAGCTCAATCTGTACTAATGTACGTAATTGCTGAACGGAGAAACAGTGTTCGCGTAGCTGTTAATAAAACTATAGTGATTGTTGTGCTCGAGTGCGACTTATAGCTTTTTTGCTTTGTTCTCGCTTTCACTATAAATGCGCCCTGCTGACCTATGTGTGTTTGAAACTGCGGGGAAGCAATTGTTAGATTTGGAGCGATGACGAACGAACCAGCGGGTGTGCTTTTTAGCCCCGGTTTGGTTTACTTTTCGGCTTGTTCAAACAGCACGCGCAGCGGTCGAGCTACCAAATTAGACCGCACTTTGTTAAGAGTACAAATCATCCTTTTTTCGCAACGATGATTAGGCACTGCTCAAATTGGATATCCGTGAAAAAGGGACAGGAAAATGGCTAAGTGTCAGCTCTCGAGCCTGTCATATGACAATAAAAGAAAAAAGGTTGCCTTCAATCTACTGTAAATCGCTCTGACTAAGCTGTGGTGTTTGCACATCATTATCACCCTTCTGTTGAATGTGCTGTCTGGGGTGTTTAAATTAACATATGAAAGGCTTTTCAACACATTCTCTCTATTAGCTTTATCACTCGATTAACGGTCACCATATCCAAATTTATGTTCCTGGAGGCTTTTCTTTCTGGCTCCTCTCAGAAAGAGTCCGTTTACCGCAAATATAGGAAGACAGACGTTAATAACTTTATGTGCTGACCTTCCGGTAGCGTACGAGTCATACTGTGTAAACAAAATTTTGCTTTAGTTACCAATTAGTTTGAACGTCGAGTTTCTAAAGATCACAATCACCACGATGGGCTCTTATCCTGTTATTTTTTGAAGAGTTAGACTCCTAAGTATGTTACTGGAAAACTGAGCATCTGTGTTGACGCTCTAGGCCTTCAAAACTGCGCCCATGAAATCTATCTCGGTTCGATATTAATATTAATACTTAAACCGATAGGTGTTTTTCACCCTTCGTTTGTATTTCTTCCTGCGGCATAAATTGTATGTAGGTTTTAGATGCGAGATAGTGAAACAGGTTGAGCTTTGTTTTTCAGCTGAAAAGGGCGAATTAAAGTATTATAATTTAAGTTGAACACTATTACTGTGACCGGAGCGTGCGTGTTTCCGCTCAATAACCGGTCATTTGAGACCTGTTCATAATTAAGACCTCCTATTGTGACACGTGACATGTGCATAAAGAAACAGCTAAATAAACTCACAAACCCTGCTGAAGGGAAGCCCAAAATACAGTCACCTTAGAATCCCGAAGCTCTATTAGCTTTTCCAAGTCTTTTTAGGTGTTCAATTGCAGCTTTTTTTTCTCTTAAACGTCGAAGCCATTTCGTCGCAATCTTTCCACGGTACCCTAATGGCGAGAGTTTGATCGTATTCAACTTTCTTCTTCCAAACATTGAGTCAGTTTTGAAACTTGGGTGCCACCAACAGCCCTCGTATCCAACAGAACCTGCAACAAGACATATCAACCGAAGCTTCCATGTCCATTTTTTTACCGTTGTAGGATACTGTTTGTCTTGCTCAAGTGTATAGTCGATCTATTGTTCTATCATGTGTCAGATTAGTCGCTCCAAAACAAAATCAGGTGTTGACGCTTACTCTAGCGCGTCTTTAGCTTCCATAACACTTTGCTTTGAGTTCCTCAGCTCCTAAACACCCTGGGTATATGACTGATTTCATCTTTATTTATTTTTTTCTACCTGTATTTAAGTGTTTTCTCTTGTTCATCAACTTGTTTTATTTGATACGTTTCTTGCGGTACAGCTTGGACATTCTCTGCGCTACTTCTTAGCTAATTAAGTTGATTTTCTTAATTTCCACGTTTCAACTGATTTTTATATGTTGATCTTAGTTCACATTCAACTAATTATTGTTTAATTTAATTTCTGTTTGAAAACAAAACAGTAGTCACACATCAGGATAAACTGACCGCGCTATTAGAAATCAGTTGTCTGTTCAACACACGGCTACGATAAACAAGACACGAATTTCAGAATTCGCCATTAGAAATCAGTTGTCTGCTCAACACACGGCTACGTTAAACAAGAGACACGAATTTCAGAATGCGCAATGACTTTTGTCTGGCGGCCATGATCTTTTTTTTTTTTTTTTTTTTTTTGCATTTTCTTTGTGTTCTGACGCTTTTTGGAACCAGATACCGTTCCTTCTTCTTTTACTATTATTTCTTTCCCCTCTTCCTGCTTGTTCCAGTTGTCCTTCTTGTTCTTGTCCTCCTTATCTTTATTTTCTTGTTCTTGTTCTTGTTCTTGTTCTTGTTCTTGTTCTTGTTCTTGTTCTTGTTCTTGTTCTCCTTATCTTTATTTTCTTGTTCTACTTATCTCTATTTTCTTGTTCTTGTCCTCCCCCCCCCCCCCCCCCCCCCTTTTTTTCTGGGCTTCTTCTTCGCGGCTTCTTCTTTGGCACATACTGTTGACCACGCTTAAAAGCTAAATCTTGAATTACGTGTAAATTTTAGTGTCATTTTAAGCTTGATCATGGGAATGTTTCGTCGGTATGTTTTGGGCTGGTACAAGTCTTTCAGTCGATTTTTGATCAAAACCCTGCTCACAGTTTGTTGGCGAAGACAAATTTGTGAAAGGTGGATTACTCAATCGAGTTTTGAACATTTCAGCGCCTTCTGATTGAGTTTTTGTGCCAGATTGTAGGTGCAACAGCTTTAAATGTTCAGACACTTATCAACAGATAAAGATTATAAAGCCATGTTTGTTGGCACACTGTAATCGAAGATGAAATATTTAAGAAATATATAACGCGTCACCGTGTAATATAGCCTCATCTAAACACGCGGGAAGTTGGGAGAACACGAGAGTAGCGTAAGGAAACCACGAGGCCGAGTGGTTTCCGCGCTATTTGAGTGTTCTCCCAACTTCCCAAGTGTTTAGATGACGCTATATTGCACGGGAACACGTTATATATTTCTTTTATAAAATACAGTCAAACCTCTATTAAGCGGCCCTCTCTTAAGTGGTCACCCTCTCTTAAGCGGTCACTAATCAAAGTCCCGGAATTTGCTTCACTGAATTACTATAAACTTGACCTCTATTTAACGGTCACCTCTATTAAGCGGACGCGGTCACCGTTTAGATTCCCCAATTGGCTAATTTTATTGTATTTCACCTCTATTAAACGGTCACCTAGTTAGATTACAATGCGATATCGCATGACGATAGCCAGGCATATCCAGTTTACATTTTACAACATTTTACACCTCATCAAACAACATGTAGTCAGTATGAAAGTGTCATTATTGTTCAGGCTTGTGTGGGTCCACCGCAGTGCAGGTCATATTTCTCGGATCTAAATTCCTCTTTTACCAGCTTCCGTTCTAGCCAGCCACAAGAAAAACTGTCACCTTCAAATATGTACTCGCCTTGATTATGACTTTTCCGCAGTTCGTAGGCCTCTTCAAAAACTTGCTAACCATATAGCCATTAGTTTTGGAGCATGACCAATAACTTCAAAGTTATCAGTCAGGTTATTCGGGTGAACGTCGAAAGTTGTTTACAGTGTTTCCACGTCACCAGATTTTTCTCTTACGACCGCCACAGCATTTGAGTCCGTTATATTGTGTGCGTTACGTTGTTGGTAACACTGGTAACATTTTAGTTCAAATTTTCACGTATTACATGCTAAATTTTAGAAAACCTCTCTTAAGCGGTCAACCTCTATTAAGCGGTCAGTTGGCTCAGTCCCAAGGGTGACCGCTTAATAGAGGTTTGACTGTAATTAGTCAAGTAAAAAGCATCGTGTATCGCGTCAGCGTGTAATATACTCTCATCTAACACGGTTATTTAGCCAATCAGGGCGCGCGTAGCATCATGATAGTTATTTTATAAAGTCGAATCGAAGTGCTCTCGCTTTCTGAAGGCTATAAGTCCGTAATTCTGAGCACCAGATACGTGCCGAATAGCAAACGAGTATGCTGTGAATCAGTATTGATAGTCTGCTGTTGTCAAATATATAGAACATTTTCCTCCCTGGAAAGTGTCTGATCAAGCGATATCCCCCTTAAAAGCGGGAAGTCGAAGACTGTTCGACAGATGGAAATTACCAGCTGACATGTTAGCATTTATTGAGGTGATAGTGGCAATAGAAAGTTAAAATTATCAAAAATATGGATAATGCTTTAAAAGGTAATATTTACATATCTTTTCAATTGTCGTCAATTGAAAATTGAGAATTGCTCTCAATCTAGCCGCATATAGTGCGCATTCAGCCAGGAAATTACGAGAATGCAAAATTCAATACATGAAACAAATACGCACGTAGTATAAAGCTGAGTCAAAAACCGAAAGATTAAAGACACAAAACGGTAGTTTAGAGCACGGATTAGGTCTGAATTTCATCGTGTCATTATAATCCGGAAATAGGAACTTGTATGATATGATATGTACAGGTAATCGCATGATTTTGAGTGCAATTTGGAGCAAATGAGCATCGTTTTCAGATGAACAACCGTTCTCAAAAGTTTGCGTTTTCAGTTAAAATTATCCGTCCAGGCGAAAACGAATTGAAATGTTTGCGTTTTAACCCTTCAAAGGTGTCCACCCTGGAGATCGTTTTCAAAAATTTCCGTTTTCGTGACCGTATTCACCGGATACGTGTACACGGAAGGCTAATCCGCAAAGAAAAGTTTGCTTTTTCGTAGAAAACGGATAGGTATGGACGGGACTTAAGACAGGTGGTAATGGGCGCGACGTATCTCTGGAAGTCATTTATTGCGTCCGACTTTTTGGTGCACGAGCTGATGAAACACGAACTGCTCAATCATAGAAGCCAAAACTTTGCCCCTACTACTTCTGTATTGACCTGACTCTTGAAGATGACTATCGTGGAAAACCGCGACAGCTAGCACAGAATATCATTGTCGTGATCATGACTACAACAGTAGTTATAATGAGAGACAGCGTACTTGCCGAAATGATATATTAAACTCAGCATTACTCAGTTTGCATGCACTTGTTGCTAATATTTGTAGAAGTCTTAACGGGCGACATACTATCACCTCAACACGATTTAAAAAGCATAGGGAGTACCCCACCGGCATCAGATAGGAAAGATAACCGGTCAAGATGAAACCGCCATGGCGATATCCAGAGAGTAAGCACAGTTGATTGCCATCTAAATGCCTCACGGATAGATCTAATTACTCACCATAAAACACGAATCATTGCGGTGAAGCAACTTATTGGAAGATTTCAGTTGAGGTTTGGTTTGTGGGGCGAGTGATGGAATTCCGAGGCACAGAACTATTAAATTTGTGTCAGATTGGGCCGTTTATTGAATGATGCTTCCTGATTCTTGTCATGCCTGCGGTGAATCAGCCAGTAATCCCTGCACGTAACTACTGACTGACTTTCGACGTTTAACCCGGGCCTAAAACAACATCTTACCTGTCCGCTTAAATGTTCGATTGTGAGTGTAAGTTTTGCACAGAAATAAACTGTAGGTCTCTCGGCGCAGGTGCACCACAGTTTCATTGTGATACAAAGCACCTGAGGAAGGATTATATCCTGTAATCGGGCCGAACGTTTTACAAAATGCTACTGACTTTTACTTTGTCAAAGAGGCGGCGTGGCCGAGTGGTTGGGCGTTGGACTTCAAAATCCGGAGGTCCCAGGTTCAAGTCCAGTCCAGTGTCTGACCACAACCTGAATTTAGAACACGTCGACCACCAGCTCTGCTGAATTACTTACTCGTAGAAGCTCCTCAATGGAATTACTGCATTAAACGCAGTTTTGATATCGAACGAGTGGCAACAGGTGATTTGGACGGAAATACTGACATAAGATATACAAGCAAGCATCTCAACATCCCGCCAAGGTCAAACTTAGTCAGAGTGTAAGCTTCCTGATTTTCCTTTTGTTGAATACTGATTTTGGTCCAGTTTCTCTCAGCACAGTAAGTTTATCTCAGCAAAGTAAGTTTCTCTCAGCAAAGCAAAAACTGTTGCTCAGATTAACTAAATGTTCAATTAAATCTCTCGACACAGTCGTAGGCTCTTGGCACTTGCGCCTTGTGGAAAACGGGTTTTGACATAGGCGATATGCTCGACAGCTCGCAGGGCGGAACTACTTGTCACCGAAATCTGCGCAGTATATCTTTGTCGGTAAAAGATCATGTGTCGTGGTTCCTGTTATCAAACAAGGCCACGTATCAGTCCAGTTTGACTAGATTGACAAGACCACCCGGATTCCCCAGGTGAGTTTGTAGCCAGGTGGCTTTGAATGTGTAAAAAGTTAAAAAATGCATTGTAAAGATGTGTTATGAGTACTCAAACCTTACTGCTGCTAGGGAGGGAAAGGATTTTTTTCCTGTTTTGCTTGACAGTGTGCGGCTTTGCAAATGTGTTCAGCAATTAGTAAAGAGCCCCCCGGCACAGGAACTCTATTCAGGCTATGGCTAAGCGAATCGCAGAGGAAAGCTTTTTTCATTGATGATGAGCGGTTTTCCTGTTTCCTTGAACACTTTACGACATGAAAGCTAGGCCAACTTCAGCACGAACGATAGAACGATTCACAATCATGTCAGTCATAAATAAGCATAATATACAGGAATATGATTAGTACATATCATAGATTTACAGTGCTCAGCCAATGTTTGTTGCGTCCAATCGGTGTGGCTGTACTTCTGTAAATGTTTTGCTAAGGGCTTGGGTTGTATATAGGCAGTAGCATCTGTGTATAATAGCCACTGCCACTTTGATGGCAGAAGTCTCATCGCGCGAGTACAATGAACAATTATTGATGGGCAGTGAACGTTGGCATTCCCTTCATGAGTTCAAATACGTTCAGTTTGTTCTTGGTCTTCTTGTCAAAGAAACGCATTGTAAATTTTGTCTTTACTTCGGCCAAATATTCAGTATGCACCGAGTGCTTTCAATTATATGTGCGACAGGAGTGGATTTACGGGGGGTGGGGGGCGTGGATTGGGTGGCTAGCTCACCCCTCCCCCCCCTTTGGAGTAGCGAAACAAAAAATTTGAATATTATGACAGAAAATAAATGCAATCAATCTGTGAAGGTGTCTCAATATAAGTAATTTCGTTTCACAGTTGTACGTAAAATAAAAGAGTATATCGCATTTGATAATAAGACGGTCTTTACTCTGCTTTACTCTCCAAAATTGTCTCAAAACACGGGAAATGCCATTTAAGAGATCTGAGGGGGGGGGGGGGGGGGGGGGGGGGGGGTTGTTTAAAAATCTTCCAGACGAAGATGCGTCCATTATATCTGACAGAATATTGTCTTTTCTATGGCGGTTCTGTGTGACTACTGTGCTTCTGTGCTTTTTGACTTTTGATTCAGTTGATGTTTTGTGTGTGATCAAACATTGTCTTTTCTAAATGGCTCTCTCTGTGTTTACATACTTCTGCTCTGTACATTCCTGACCATTTCTAGCACCGTCTTCTATGTATGCTTAATATTAGTCACCTATGGTGTTTTGCTAGTAAGTATTGATTTTCTTTATTAAGTCTCGTGTGTGGTGATAAAAGGGTGTTTCGTATGGCTCTCTCGGTGTGTGTATACCTCTATGTGTTCGCCATTGTTTTCTCCGTGTGCGCGACATCACTGTCTTACCGGTTTCTGCATGAGTGTTGGCCGCGGTGGTGCGTACCGCACCCCTTGCTTTTCAGTTAAATGCATTGCCTACTCTATGTCCTCTATTTGGTCCCAGATCTGTGTTTAAATTCCTCTTATATTTTGTGAAATATTCTCCGGTATGTCTGTAAGCCTTTCTTTTTAAGAGTAAATAGAGCTTCTCCCACACAAAATAATGCTTTGAAACTAACTTATTATGTGTTTTTTCATTGTCTTCTCTACTATGTATTTCGACTTCTATACTATACATTTTCGCCCCGTGAGTCAGTGGGTGAAGTATATCAAACCCGTCTTGTCCTATTGAGGTTAAAGAATTATTGTCCGTAAAATCAGAAATCACCGCATTATTAAGAACCTGTGTACTTGAATAGAAAGCATGAGGCTCGTAATCTTTTAACACAAACTAATTTCTTTAGATAACCTTGTCTTGATCCAACTGGCTACCACTTCACCTTCGCCGAGATTTTCAGCCGATTTTTCCTTTTCCATCTTGTTTGTTCAGTTCTCTTTTTCCTCACTCGTTCTGCAAGCAACTCAGTGCAAATTAAATCCGTATGTAGCTATACATGTATCGTATAATGTAAGTCACCTTCTCTCTTTCTTCTCGCTGCATCCTCACTAAACAATTCAGTTAGGTCGGATGCGAAGCAGGCATAATGCGACTCTTTTTGTTTCTTAATTTGCGACACAAATACTTATCTCAATTGTGAACGCCTAAAATTCACTTGGCTTACGCAAACGAAGAACGTGTGTGCACTTAGTCCAATTACACTTCGTTTAAATTAAGCACAAGACAACTTTAAAATACTCAAATCTCAAGAGTAGTCCTTCTGGAAGTTTTCACTTTCTTGACCGCATCCAGCAAAAGTGGATTTTATGTTACTGTGTTGCATCTCGAAGACTCTTAATATACGCTAGTGGCGAGGAAGCCTAATAGAAACTAGAAAAGTGTATGGATAATATATAAGCAGTGTTTTGTTACCATATAACGAATTGCGGACGTGACCTGAGTTCCATAAAGCAAGCAGACGAGTTATATCAGTCGGACTATTAACAGAAAAATCGTGTCTTTATCTCAAACTTCGTCGTCAGTCACCTTCTTGCCGCCAGGCTATGTTTGTCCGATAACTTAGTGACGTCATGCACTTCGAGAAGGCCACACCGCAAGAATGCCAGTCAATCTTAAGATCAAAGTACGACAATATACTGACACTTCGCTCATCCAAAATTAGTTAATTATAGTTGACTGAGGCTTCCGCGGTTGGGTCCACTTCCGGTCATTTATGAGCAGCTACTGCAAACGTGACTGACTCTATCAAGCTGAGCATAAATAACCCTTTGCTATTTTGTGTTATCTATTCCTGTGGACGTGTGCGCGGCGCGGGATATAATATTGCATTAGGATTTTACGCTGGCGACAGAGCACTTCAATTAATGTCATGGGCTATATTACAATTACCCAACAAGAGAACAAATGTTGCAACTTGTATTTTTTTTTTTTTTTTTTTTTTTTTTTTGGCGTCACGTTTCAGTTTCTCCGCGCCTGTTCGTTTTGTTCAGTCTCAATGCGTGCGGTCTCCATCCATTAGCTGGCCAGATCACTAGAACACTTAGAACGTCGACCATCAATTAACCCATGACAACCAGCCTCCTCCCTCCTCCCTCCTCCCCCAATCTAATCAACGGACACGATGAAGTAAAACTGAATCAGACTAGAGACTCTAGAAACTTTAAAAAATTGGGTACATTCCAAGAATGACTAAACTAAATCGTTACTCCCCCTCGCCCCAACAGTTGCTAGACTGAGAGTCAGGGTAACAAGAAATGAACGTGCCGAATAAAACAACCCATTGTGATTAAATCAAAGCTTTTAATTGTTGCAGTTAGAAGGCTAGAAGTATGCTAATATGAGTGTCCGGCTATACAGTTTGGCTAAAAGATATCTGGTCGGCGCACAACATTGAACTATCGCCGAACAAGAAGCCTTGATCTTTCAAGCAGATCTAATATTAAACCAGGGTATTCCGGCTATTCTAAACAACAAAGCAATTTTGAAACTAGTTTTGGTTGCTCGTGGCTTTGTAAGTGCGTTGAATTGAACCTAGATTGCGTGAAATGATCGTAGAAAGGCGACCGTAAGTATTCAATGCAAAGGCTGACTCTGAACTCAGTGATTGTTCGGAAGGAATAGCATTTAAGAAGTGGCGACAAAGACTTGGTATTATACTTGGTGCTGACCTGGTGCTTACCCACAGATTTTCGTTCCAAAAACTACACCTTTAAGCCTTACAAAGCCAGTTTTCTCTCCTTTAGAGTAATTCCTTGTTGATTTGTGGTTCTTTATAGCCTGAGCGCGTTTCTTTGGGCCTATTCGGGAATAGGAATAACAGTCATGGCTGATCTGCGTTAATTATTCCGGTTTTAGGGGTTTGGCTTCATTACTGATGTATTAGGAACCGTTTGCAGTGTCTTACAGCTGATCAGGCCATTCGTGCTAGTCTTCGTGTATGAATTTGATTCTTACGAAATTCACCCTTAGCTTCAGTATATGTTGAATATGTAATTTGCTCATCTTACTTAATATTTTAAGTATCAAATGTTATATCTGTAACCTTGAGAGCGCAGAGTTCTCTAGATGGAACTTCAGGTTAATATTGAGCTGGTTGTTGATAGACTGTTCTTCCTTTGAGTACTGATTGATACTTTCTATTTTTTATGAGGTGCGCATTCAGTGCAACTGAATTACGAAGTATGAATATACTAAACCATAAGGCAATTATTTATGTTCTTTAGCCTGTTGTCAAACAGTTTTGTTGCTTAAATTGTCCAAGGGAGATCATGAGTTTAAAAGGTGTGGATGATACGGTGAAATCCCCCGGTATTAAGTCACTTGATTGCCCTATGAGACAGAAGCTGTAGAGGAAAAAAGTATGAAATTATATCCAGGCACAATCCTGCAGCTGGTTCTACCGCATGCATGTAGTTTGAAAGCATGAATATGAAAGCAGCGGTATAATTTTAACTAATGAACGCACTAAGCCCTAAATTACCCTTTTCCTGCCTTACGGTTCAATGGCACTGCGTCGATGATACAGCATTTTTCTTTTGTTAACTCGCAACCAGTATTCCTTGTAAGTCAATAGCCCTTAACTTCCAGATAATTCGAGATTGTTTTAAACAAAAACTAGACATATAGCTAAACTTGTTGGAGAACAGATGTGGTATCGATTCAGGCCAAATGCAACGTGCACTTGGTTGCGTTGGCTGAATATGAACTCGGACATTGAAACCGTTGTACGATAGTTTAATTAGTAGTGTAGAGTTTGAAGGTTAGCGTAGCTCAGTAAGCTTTCCTGGTCAGTAACTTCCTTCCTGTCTCTTCTATAATGACCTGACTCCTGAGAACCTATTCATATAGAAGCTCGGTCTCACATTCGTACGCTTTTCCGCTACTTGTTGCCCGTCAGTCTGACCAGTATACGCCAGGTTTTGAGATTTAATGCGGGAAATCCGTTCAACAAAGTGCTTCATATTTTAGAGTTTACTTTCTACCGGAAACATACCTTGCATGAGTTACTGACAATAAGGATTTTGGAGACTTCATAACAGTTTCATGACCAAAAGCTAACCTGTCAGTCCGCGGTTCTTACACGAGAAAGGATGCCATATTTTTTAGACCATTTACAAGTCATATAGTTTTTGCGGCAAGAGTGAGTAGGTTGTTCCTTTTTTTTCCTGAACATCATCATACTTGATGAGCCCCCTTTTCATCGGAATTCACTCGAGGATAGCGAGTGCTCCAATTTCCGCGATAATTAAGTTGGTGTTACTCAGCATGTGGCTTCGTTTCTACTCTCTTCTCACCCAACTCGTCCAAACTAGTGTGAATGAGCCGGGGGCGCGTCACAAAAAAACTTTTTGTTTCCTATTGATTTTGTAAAGTGTGATCATGAAGCTAAATTATCCGATAACTTGCCCCACCGTTGTATCACTCGTGACTTGTCACATGTATCGCTCATGACTTGTCACAAAGGCAAAAACAAACCAACACTTCACAAAAACAAAAACAAAAACAAAAACAAACAAGCAAGGCTAAAACAAGAAAGATCAAGTCAATGGGAAACAAACTGGAGAAGGCCTTGGGTATTTATAGAATGAATTATTTGATGGCCAGTTTATTGAATTTTGAATAGTCGAACGTGATCACAATTCACTGATGACTCTGTTATCTTTGTGAATATTGTGCCATTGTGATATTGCGATTGGAAGGATCCAAAGTCTACTGGTGCCAGCACAGTACAGTGACTCAATTATAACGCTGTTCCTAAATCCTCAGAAATCATAAATAGAATGCATGCTTGTTCAATAAGCTGACGGATAACAGCTTCTGCCACATATGACGTGCTTTCGTATCGGGTGTGACTGACAAAAATATTTAAGATTTGAGACTTAAAATAAAAGTGCGCACTCAATTGTGAAAATTAATTACTCTTGACTACAGATATCAATTCCTTGCGAATAGCATTTTCTCGTTAGCATTTCAAGTGTATTTAATTTTAATTTACAAGTGTTTTTCTTAGTCTGACTCTGCGCATTTTTCTAATCTAAAATATCTATTAGTCCGTTTTCTTCAAACAGTAAATAGAAACTCAGCAAATAAATAAAAGGGAAGCAAGGGATTGGTTTAAAAAAAGCTTTTGCGTCCGACTCTGCTTAGTCACGGTGTATTCTGGTGTAAGGCGGTAGTCTTAGCGAAGCGAATGATCCGTGCCCTACAGTTCCTGTCCGCCATTTGGGCAGTCAAGAGGCTGTTCCGCAAACAATATTTATCCGTTCCTATCAAAAGTCCAAATTTACAAACAACAAACATGTTGAAGTAGAGAAGAGAATTGTCATCGTTGGGATATTTCTGTCAAAAACAGTCGACACCTTGTCTGTCTTCTGGGATCAATACCCGACTTGCTGCACACTTCCCGTGAGCAGTATGCTGCATCCGGCAAAGCAATGATTTTTTAAAAAGTGCATGTTTTCAAAGAAAAGCTTTTTTCTGCTTAGGAGAACTCGGTTCTTCCATATTTGGTCTTTGGTCTAATTCTTTTAAGACTTCAATCTTGCTGTGTCATGCCCGAAATTTTTCCTTCTCACGTGACCAGAAGTGAAGTAATAGTTGCGTGACGCGCTTTGCCCGGTTGTCATGGCAATTTTCCTATTTGTGTTAGCTCCCGTGCTTTTTGACGTAAGTTGGTTCGTTACAGGCGATTAAGTGCATAATCAGGTTGATTAGATAAAACATTAATATGCCCAGCACGTACCAACAAACTGGAACATATTTTGGGCTGATAATAACCCAGAATGTACTACTAAATGATGTATTAGAGAGTAAAGATTGCTAAGTGCCGCGCCCGTTAAAATCAAGCGCTACCTTTCATTTTTAAAGTTTTCCATGCATTTTCCACCATCAAAAATTGACTTTAAAAAGTATTCCAACTCTTACTGGAGTGGGTCAACTGTTTAATAAGAAACAGAGCAATATATTTGAAGTGACTCAGCAAGAGAGCCGAGATTTCGCTAATGTCAATCACTGTTTAATTTTAGAGCGATATTGAGTTGACATGGCTTTGCCCCGTCCCAAGAAAAGACCGCCTGCTTGTAGTCCAAGCATTTCCTTTTCTACTATTTTTTGTTGGAAAAGAAGCAACTTTATAGTTATTTAGTTCCCACGCATTCTGCTAAGTGCGTGATGAGACGAACTAACATGTAAATCAGATCATTAAAGCTTTTGTTTGTTTATAACTTTAGAGTTATTCTACAATATAGAACAGGAAGAGTTAGAGGCCCTTTTCTTTTAATTAGATTGTTTCAGTGACTGACGGAGAAGCTAAAACAAAAGCCTGTTACGTCATAGTAATGATGATAAATCCTTATAACAATCGTTGTTGCACAGATCTCGCACTTCTCTCAGCGGAACAGTCGGCGCAACACTCGCAGCCCACACTGAAACGGGAAGATATATTTTGTCCGTTGTGTTTTCCAGGAAAATGGACTCCTTTGCTTTTTCGGGTAAGCCTCTTCTTCAAGACTTTATTACCCTTCAGAATAATATCACTCAAACAGATGCATGACATTTTCGAATCCTTTTTTCAAAACTACGGCCAAATAAGAGATTGTTTTAACTTTAAACAACGTTTGACGAACTGACGAAACAACTTAATATGGTATGTTTGATTTAATGCTGTTTATTTCTTAAAGACATTACTGAATTTGTTGCTTCACCAGGACAAGGTCGAATGAACCAGCTTGGCGGAGTGTTTATCAATGGCAGACCTTTGCCCAAAGTTCTGAGGTGGCGGATCATCGAGTTGGCACAGTTAGGGGTGCGACCTTGTGATATCAGCCGCCAACTCAGGGTATCCCACGGCTGTGTGAGTAAAATCTTGTGTAGATACCAAGAGACTGGATCAGTGGAACCAGGCGCTGCTCCATCCAACAAACCCCGAGATGTAACGCCGGAGATAGAACACAAAATTGATGAGTATCGCCAGCAAAACGGAGGAATGTTCTCATGGGAGGTTCGAGATCGGCTTCTACGCGATGAAGTTTGCTCTAAAACCACAGTGCCCTCCCTAAGTGCCATCAGCCAGATCCTAAAGAGCAAGATAGTCCAAGAGACAGCGCAGAGAGAAGACGGGTTGGCTAGGAAGTCAGAGGCAAGTCGAAGCAAGAGCTTCACGGAGGAGGAAGTGATAGTGAAAGAGGAGCCGATGCAAGATGAGGGAAGCCACGAACGCGACGTTCCCAGCCCGAGCGACAGTCCCCACCGCTCTTACTCGCCAGGTGTGTATAAACAAAGTGAATCAGCTTGGGTGAAGTATTTTTACAGCTAAAAACTATTTTACAGGTGAATTTACGATACTCTATGGGGTGCGTTTTTAATATCTTTCCGTGCTCTGAGCCGTTAGAAAACAAGCTAGCGTTGCGTGAATTTTCCCTCAATGCATTATCATCAATCAATAAGTGTAGATATCGGCCCCACTTCAGGCGATTATCAGGGAAAAGCCGCATAAGTATAAACCACGTAGTCACGACATCATGAACACGCCGGATCAGCCCAACGCAGCACTTAAGTTTTACTCGATATTTTCGCCGCATAAAAAGAGAAAGGAATTCATCTTTCTCGACATAACAAGGTTGACTTGTCGCTGACGTGTATTTAGCCACGCGAATCACGCCGCGTTACCGGTGTTTTGTTGCGGGAAGAAAGGATCACTTGATAATCAAGGAAATGCAAGAGATATGTGAAGTCATTGAGAAACAAAGCTTATGACAGTATAATTACATCTCCCACTGAATGAAACAAACCTTTTTCCTCGTGAATGATACTTGTTTAGCCCCATTTATCATGCTTGGACAAAGAAACTCCTGTCTTTCTTTTGAGAACCACTTCAGATACAACCACACTATAGTGATCACAATGGAAAAACAAA
>OZ038468.1:18979682-19059682 GCA_964036295.1 Plumapathes pennacea
TTCTAAATAAGTATCTGAGTTTAACACAAAACGGCGTCTGAAGCTCCCGATTTGCTTTCAAGCGCTGTTCCCTTTGCGGAGTTGTCTGTGTTACCCGCTTCTGTTCATGTCGCTTTTGGTCGGCATTCATGCGCTGTTGTCTTAACTTGCGGAGTCTTCTCTTCGGCCCGCTTTTTCTCCTGAAGTTTCCGATTTGCGTTCAAGTGCTGTTCTCTTTGCGGAGTTGTCTGCGTTACCCGTTTCCGTTCATGTCGCTTTCGATCGGCATTCATGCGTTGTTGTTCGCTCGTTTCACGATTTCGCCTTGCTCGTGCCTGTTCCCTTCTCATTTGAAGACGAGCTTCGCGAGACTGTTGTGTTTCAAGTTTTTCAGTTTTTAAGTTTTCCATTTTCGTGAACGCAGCTTCGATATATTGTTGCTTCGTTCAAATCTAAATGCTTCGTTCAAATCTAATTTCTCTTATTTCGGAGTAAAACAACATTGCTGAGTAAAACTACAGGCCAGGGCACACGTGATCGATCCGGCCTTTCTTATTGGTTAGCAGGGTAACCGCGCCTAAAGTCGTACGACAGACTGACTGACAAACTGACAGACAACGTTAAATTTCGAGATGGCGACAGGCTTGGAGTCCCCAAGTAGGCGGTATAATATTATTGCATTAGTGTCGTGAGTATTTCCCTCACTTCGTTCGGGGATTATGTTTAATGGTGCGTTAAAGCTGCGTTGCTAACTGCGAAACAAAAGAGGTCAGGCCTCGCATTCTTTGCGTGTCACAGACGAAAAATATCTCGCACCTCAAAATGAAAGCGTAGCGTAGTAACACTGATTGATAGTCGCAGCCGACTGGCAAGATAGAAACCTATTACATGAATTTCTAAACAAACTGAAAACATCCATTGCCTTTACAGCAAGAAACTAGTAAAGCCTTATATTTATAGTTTGTTTCGAAACTGGAATAAATTATCAATGGTCCAAGCTTATGCACGCGATTAACATATGAGTCCGTGGTATTCAAGTCTAGCACTTTCATGCACTGAGAAACAAATATTATTCTGGTGAATGCATTCAAAACGCTGATTAAAGCACCGGATAGTAGAATATTTATTATCTGAACATTACTATGGTGTATTTAGGGCGACTCTCTAGACAGATATCTTTATCAGAAATTGTTCCCTGACTTTATAAGATATTGCGTATTTCTAGCCCAGTTCTGCATCCCTGTTTCTTATATACTCTTTCTTCGACTACAAAACTTCGTATTAAGACTGGTATCACAAACCTCGCGGCTTATACAGTTCCGTCGTCAAACCTTCAGGGTGAAACACAGCTTCAGAAGGGAAATGTATTTAATTGACTAAAATGTCGCAAAAAGTGACAAATTTAAAGCATAAAATATTTAATATAGTGTTCAGATCTAAAATTTGTTTATCTCCGGGTGTCTCTAAACATCCACAATTGTTTGTTTTTGGCGATGATAAGGCAAAAAATTCCTCTGGCGTCAGTTGACGTCAAAGCCGCCAGAAATACGTAAGGGGGGTTTGTTTATTGATGGCTGACCGTACAGAATCGATACGATGTGATTCATTTATATGCTAATGAAAACCGAGGCTCTTGAAAATGCATTCCTCTGCGAGAAAATCGGTGAAGTAGTTTGTTGCCTGTTTTACGAGGTGTAAACATTTCAAACGCTGTATAAAACGGATGTAAACCAGTTTCACGACCAGGAAATCTTTCTTGTTCCCTTCTGTTGGGTCTTTAAACAAGACAAATGTTCAGCAGGTGTGAATTTTTGAGCAAGCCTTCGCTGTGCATCTATAATTATATCCAACACAAGTATGGAGATTGTAGTTGCCACAGTCACTGACCCTCGACCAGTCGAGTCCTGCTGTGTCACGATTCTTCTCATAGTTATTTAAAGAGATGTGTTGTTGGGCCTACGTGTAGTAATGATATAGCTTTGTCTGTTAGGAAGTTTTAAACTAGATAACAAGCCGCCATAAAGTCGCTGAGTAACTCCCTCAATGTACGGATATTGGGCGTGAGGTTCCGGTTGATATTAGTAGCAACGTATTGCTTTTCAGTATCCGCAAACAAACAGTCACTGATATGGCACAGAATTTAACTCAAATTGAACCAGAATCCTGGCTTTAGAATTTCCTTGTAGTTGGTTCAAGACCATCCAAGTCAAGCATCGCGAAACATAGAGCAAGCAGGCGTTGGAGTAACGAAAGACTAATTTAAATATTGCGAATACGCTCTTTTAATTACAGTTTAATTACAGGCAATCACAGGAAAACGCAGTTCTGGACGTCGTTGTTAGCAGACAGAAATTTAAATAGGGCCGAGACAAGAATGTTCTGGACATTTTACTGACCACATGCCGCGGCTTCTCGCGTTTGTGTAAATTCTTACAGGGCGGATCAGGCAGTCGTAGCTGTTAAAAATATTTCAAAAAAAAAAAGGCGTCGAATGTAAATATTATGCCACTCTTCGTGGGGTGTCAACTTGAGAGGTTTAATCGCCGAACAAGCAATCGAAAGCGAAACATTGATTATTTTCAAGAAAATACATTTATTTATAAAATATTTCCACTGGCCGGACTAAAGACTGTCAGTAAAATAGTGCTAACAAAGTAAGACAAAACTCAAGTATTAAGTAATTCTTACAGGATTAGGTTGATCTTTAAGATTTTACAACTCAGGGAATACTTCGGAGACGTTGTCAAAAGACTATTTGAAAAAGGTAACACAACTTCTTTATGTGGTGCTACTGCAAGCATTGGATGAACACTTTGGAGGATATGCGCCTTTAGTTTTGAGTAGAGAGAATATTTGTCTCTTCTCATCCCGGAATCTGCTCGCTCAGCCAACATACGACACGCCTACTGACTAGTGGGCAAACATTGACAAATCACCGGGTAAACTTTATTTTAATATCATATTTCTTGCCAACTATGTACATACCAATGTCATAAAATATAATCGTAAATTTAAAGACGACTGAATAACCTTAAATGAAAAGAAAAGAAAGCGTATAGAAGAAAAGTAATTAGAAAACGCAAAGAACACGACTGCATTTTAACAACTATTAGGATGTGCTCATTGACACAGGAGTTGAAAGTAAACACTGCTTTTAGAATGTACTAATTGAGAATTTTTATATGTTAAGTTGTCCGCACATGCCTTCAGGTTAATTTCACCTAAGCAGTCCAGGCGATAGCTAAAACCCACTTTTATAAGTAGAAAGTATGTCTAAAACAGTAACTGTGACTCCAACAAATAAATTTCTTCTCCCAAAAATTTGTGTTCGCTTATGAAAACATTCTCTCTTTGTTTGAAGACTACTATAAGTTCAATTTTTCTACTGACTAACCAGCATGCGCTAAACTATTTAATATAAAAACTGCCTTTGACTATCATACGAAGTTTCATTTTATTCACAATTTGTTCGAACCATGGTTACTATTTATACAAATGATGGAGTCCCCCTAGCTCGTGTTTCTAATTCATTTACAAAAACAATATATAGTCTCGGGTCTCGTTCTCCACAGGCAAAATATATCTTTTCTCTTATTTGTTCGTTGTACGCATAAAGGAACTCTTTCGTTACTTATAAATGGTTATATAAATATGTGGAAATTCCCCCAACCTTTACGATTTAGAATTTAAGTAATTACTAGCACTAAGACACTGCAATGGTCCCACTGCGAACTTGCATATCATTTCTTAACCCGCCATATAATTCACAAAAAACAAATATTTTTTCAATACAACTATCCCCATGCTTTATACGAATAACTAATCTTGTATTATTCCACCCTTCAGTGCAAAACTCACTTAAAATAGTGGCATGAAGCAAGCTTCGGTTGGTCGAAATATTTGTGTCTTTTGTAGTGAGTGGGTTGACATATAACACGGGGTCATCACTGGTACGTTGATGGGTGTAGACCGCGGTCCAGTCATGTACAAAAATTCTTCCTTTCTTTGTCGTGCTCTCCGGTTCGAAAACCACACCTAAACATGGAAAAAGAAGACAAGACTTTTAGCAATGACAACGTAACAAGGAAGTCTGGCATGAAAGAATAAAAGCATCAAGCTAGTTTTTACTTCAGCAATGTAGTAGCCGGGTGGGTCACATATGCTGGTATAACTGTAGAATTGGCTTTAAGGTGAGAACATGTGTATAGTCTAGAGTGGTGATCACTCAACTATGAAGGCGGTGCAGTCGTAATAGTGTTAGTTAAAGAAACACAGCTAAGAAAAACTGCCAAGAAACGAAGACAAAGAAATAGTACGCAAGTCTAAAAAGAAAACAAGGGGATAAAACTAGACCCCAGGAAATAGGGAGTGGGGAAAGCGGGCGACTAACTAAACGTCAGAGAGTATTGGCTGCTGCTTTTACCTGTACTCTGGCCTCTGTGAGCCCCAAGCGCTGAGCTATCTCCTCTCGAGTGTAGACGTCAGGATAGTGGGTCTTGAGGAACGCCTTCTCTAGTTCCTCAGTCTGACTTAAAGTGAACTTTGTGCGACCTCGACGGGGTTTACGAGAGAACGTATCGTCTCGTCGCATATCTTTTACGCAGATGGCATTTCTTTTCCCAGAATGGCCTGATAGAAATATGAGCAGGGATATTTAGAAATATACAAAAATAACGGCTTAATTCGAATTACTACTTATACTATTAATACTTAGAAATGCATTTTTTTTCCTGGTTCAAAGAATTTTAAACTAAAATAAAGTTGCTATTCTTGCGCGGTTTATGAATCAATATCACTCAGCGCAATTAAGGCTGCGTATAGATTGGGCTACTCCCTTCTACGTAAACGGGAGCATAATCTTTAACTTCCTGTTTGGAATAAGCAACCACATCCTGTAAAACTGTCTTATTTCTGAGGTTTCAAATTTGAAACAAAATTGGTAGACTGTTTTAGTCAAATTGAGCAAAGAAACGTTGACGAAAGACAAATGTGGCAAAACAGGAACCAAACTAAAATCTTGAATGACCGGATGTGTTCGGAAAGTATAAAAGAATTCTTGAGAAAGAAATAAAGTCAGTTATACAATGATGTCACCATAAAAGACCGCGATGAGTGCTGTGTAATTTCTATGTAAACCAGAAATTGCATACATTTATAAGATGAGCAACTGGTCAGTTGAAGTCTTGTTTCAGCTTGTAAAACTAACATGAAGAAAAAAATTGGGGCAATATCCTTCTACACTAACTGATTCTCAACATTCGAGCTCCATCATCGATGACTATTGACCTTTCAATTTTTTGAAGTCACGCTCACTGAAACTCGCGGCTTCGCTGTTTTTAAGTACTAGAGGAAAAAGTGGATAGCGGAACCGACAAGATATGCACCATTAATTTCTACAACTATGCACATCAGCTTACCTTCATGATCCTCGCCCACCATTTTCGAAGTCTCCCGTAGTTTTTTCTCTGCATTATTCGCTTCTCCGGTCTTCAGTAAGCTTGTAATTGAGAACGGTCCATCGAAACTCCTGGCTTTCTCTTGAGGCTCGTCCGAATCTTCACCACTTTCTGACTCTGTATCACTGTAGCAGTGCTTCACTTTGACCTGTGGGTAGGTATTTTCGCTCTTTCCTGCTCTCGCTTTCAGCAACTGGCTTATCTTGTCCATTGACGGCAGCGTTGCCTTCGTGCAAGTTGCATCCATCAAGAGACGATCTCTGACTTCCCAGGAGAAGATGTCTGGATGCTCGTCCGTATATTTTTCGACCTTCTTCAGGATCTCTGGAGTGATCTCTCTGGCTGTGGGGGCTGGCAAAGCGCCTGGTTCTATGGATCCGGTTTCGTAGAATTTATTCAGAATCTTGCTCACGCAGCCATGAGATATTCTTAATTCTCTGCTGATGTCACTAGCTCGCACCCCGAGCCTCGCCAGTTGGATAATCTGCAGTCTGCGTATTTTTGGCAGGGGTTTCCCGTTGACGAACACACCTCCTAGCTGATTCATCTTTTCCTGACCTACGTAATAAAAAAAATCTTACTGATTCCATCAAATTTGCACCTATTGAATACTCAACCCATGCGTTTGATTGAATGTGCACAACAAACCGTGCTATTTGTTATCAAACAGTACTCTTATACTATAACTAATACTTCGCTGTGGAACAATTCGTTTTCGTTTGAGCTAACACCCTTGTGCCTCTGTATACAGCTCGTTGGCTTGATTTACTCTCTCTCTCTGAGAGAGCAATGAGACAGTAGAAGTTTGTTATTTTGAGAATCACGAGGCTGTTCTGCCCGGCTGGCTTCTAAAGTTAGAGATGAACACCTAAAGAAACGAATCATCTTATTTCTAAACATTGAAAACATACGAGCTTAGACCATATTTACTAAGACGTGCTTCAATTTTTGCCGATAAAGTTTAGCTAAGCCGGAAGCAGTTTTCTTAACGTTTTGTGGGTAAATACATATATATTATGTGCACAGAGCTTGAGGTCTGGCTACATTTCTGAAAAACTCATTTGGGTTTCAGTTTCCTAGTTCTGTTAGATTTTTACCTGGAAACAGCAGCATATCCATGGCGCACTAGTTTTACCACAGTGGAATGCAACCCTCGTTTCAGTCTTGAAACTACTCTGTGTCTCGTCGTAGCCTCTCAGCAGAATGACCCAGTTGACAAGTGCGTCGGCATTTGAAGCTGCGGTACAAACAAAGGCTTTTATTATGAAATCAAATTATTCGCATTGAGTACTTGAACAATATGTTTGTTTATTGGCTTTCCTTTGTCTTGAGGTGGCATTAAACAGAACTGCCCTTTCCGCATCGCGTGCTTATTGACTCACTAACGGTTTAACTGACGTAATCAGTGGCCAGACGTCGTACCCAATCAAGCATCACTTGCCATATATAGTCCCACAAGGCTTCGTTTGCTTTGACAACGCACTATCGTATTGTTCTTGTAGTGACTATGTAAACTAACTTCTCGCTATAAATATCACTTAGCCCGTCATAGGACAGAATTATACGGAAAAAGCATTGTCCTCGTTGCTTTTAGTTTCCAGTTAGCTTTTGATATTATTTGTTTGAGCAATGCTGCACTAACTCTATAGTCCGCTTTTGTTTGTGTTGCACTATTGCGTTATGATTGAAAGATTTCCTCGTATGACCGATTCTCAGAACATATATACAAGTCCTAATCCTCACAGGCGTGAATGAGTTTTCTTATTAAATATTTAAGCAACATCGGACAAACTTCAACAGTTTTTTTAATTTATACTGACATGATAGCCTATTAAACATTTAAGTAAACGGTTCCGCACTAATAAGTTATACAATCCACTGAGGCTGAAAATTACATAATGATAATCATATAAATGAATTTGAACATATGAACATGAAGTATAGAAGTCGAAATCACATAAGGAAAAAAAAAAAAGGATATTTTGTTATAATTTATATCACCGGAGCAAAAATTGCTAAAAATTTTATCTTCAGACAATAATAGTGCCCTTGAATTCTCGTTGGCAAGTCATAAGGCGCCGTCCAGTGTATTTGCTTTGAAACAGAGATCATCCGAGCGATCTTCAATGTAAAACTCGCGAAATATTGTCATGGGAAATATTAGTCAAGCCGTCATGGGGAATATTTGAATCGGAAATAAGCCACAAACTTGTGAAACAGACTATTCGTCTATACTCTAGTTTCTCTTACTGACTCCTTGTCGGCGGAGAATTTGGCCGAAACAGCAACGGCAATAAATACAGAGAAGAACGAAGGGAAGACGAAAATCCGCATGGAAGGGGACAGAGCTGAGGACCGAAAAGACTTGGGGGCGTCAATTGAACTAGGAAGACGTCGGAGAACTGAAGAAGGCAAAGATTGGAAAGACGAAAACGATGGGTCGGCGAGGGAGACCACAGAGGTGACGGCGGAAAAAAATGGCACAAATGAGCGCGACAGTATAACGAAGACATCGGAGACTAAGATGATGAAGATGAAAGGATGGGGGAAAGAAGAACGCTTTGAATGAAGAAAAAACAAACAAACAAACAAGCAAACGGTAAAGACCGTAACACCTCAGAAAGGACGGCTTTGAAAAAAGACCGGTTCTTGGTTTCAGTGGTTTCGGTTTAGAAGTGAGTTTCGTTACAGAAGTCAATATACCGGCAGTTTGTTACAGTATATCAGACTGAAGATATTTCAATGATCAACTTGACTGATTAAAGTAACTCAGCTCAATAGGGCCGCATTTTGTGGAACAGGAGTGGTTCCGATAGGTTTTGAACAGCGAAGTCCGTCGTCCAAGCGACAAATATAAAAAGGTAGAAATTTAGAAACTAAGCCAAGAATACCACAACCCATTTCTCTGTGGTTAAAAAGAATACGTTTGCCATCTCTTGTGCATTCTAATTATTTACTGTTCCCAATTAACAAAATGTTAGAGTAAGAGTCACTAACGACACAATTATATGGCCCGCTTCATCTTAACTAAATTTCATCCTTTGATCGAATAAATAAAACTTGACTAATGTTCTTTTAAAACATTTATGTTTTGATTAAGCTACATTTGACAATGCTGATTGGTTTTGCAAACAATTTGCTTCTCTCGCTGTGACAGAAATAGATGGTTGACATCAGGTGTTTCAAACGAGTCTACTTTATCTCTTTGGAAAATAGTCAAATTTCATTTATTTTTCGTGGCCTCTTAGTTGACCCATAAGTTGTTTTAGGAGTTTATTCCGGAAAGCATACTATAGTCAGTCAATTAAAACAGCGGGTTCAACTGCTTAGGAAAAAGGGTGCGCTCAAATTATTCCGGTTGGACCCACCTTATTTGACGAACGCCGTCAGTTGAGTTGAATAACTCATCCTGCTTACGCATTTCCTTTATCGAGCCACGACTCCACAAGCCACAAAATATTATCCTTTCAGTTTGTGTTAGTTTTATACATTTTGCTTTAGTTTATAATATCTCACTGCATGAGTTGTTAACTACTAAATACAATACATGAACAGCTAATGCGGTCCACCTAAAGGTTCACTGGGCTCAACAAATTCAGGTGAATTATATGCAGTCATACCAGTCGATAGCCAGAAGCAGTATTCAGACAAAACCCAGTCGTGCGAACCAAAATGTTGGTGACTTATGACATCAGGGTATTCATCGTACAGACTAGAAGTCTAGAAATCCGTATTCATTACAGGAATTGGTCCGTGAAACAACGTCAATTTTTTTTTCATGACTTTCAGACAAAACCCAGTCGTGCGAAGCAAAATGTTGTTGACTTATGACATCAGTGTATTCATCGTACAGACTAGAAGTCTAGAAATCCGTATTCAGTACAGGAATTGTTCAGTGAAACAACGTCATTCTTTTCAATAACTTCACGCAAGCTTTTGACCTTCGTTTCGTGGACTATAGTTTTTAACAATAACTTTTATACACCATCCACGTGTTACCAGCGTCTTACCCTTTTTGGCTGTACAAGTATGGGGTCGAATTTTTTCATGAAATTGACTTTCTTAGGAAGACAGGTTAGGTTTTGTGAATAATGGCCACAGCCGGGCTACATGAACTCCAGTATCGCAACGTTAACCGATTACCCAGTAATTCATGCATAGCTTATAACTTATTACAAATAACTAAATATAAAATACTTCTGCTCTGACGAAGGGATTACGCTTGCAACGTCAGCCTACACATTCCTTGAGGCGTTCAGTACAACAATCCACGTCCGTAATTTACGTCGATAGTTCTACCTTATCGCTGCTCAGATGAATATCAAAATTATTCCATTGTTACTTAGACATCTAACATTATTAATCATGTTATTCTGGAAGGACGACTATTTACATATCTTTTTTTATTCCTCAGGCCTTTTGAAGTATGACTCAGCATGCACTCAACGCCGTAATTGTCAGAAACAACATCATTCGCGCGAAGGAATTGTAATTTCACCCGATTACACCTCGTTGATACCGTCAGCAATTTATGCTACCTCTTACTAAGAGAGTGGATTTGGCAGGAGTAACTTATTTTACATCCCTCTTAACTGCACCCAAACACTATTGGCGCCGAAACACAGGAAACGCCCACACTTTTAGATTATAATTCTCAGTGACTTTCGAGAATTGCGTGGGAACACAAGCTCATACCCTGAGCCACAAAATTTTATGTGGGTGTTCCAGATCTGTGCTCCAGAATCGAACAAAAGCAAGAAAACAAAACGTCCGCAATACGAAACTAACATCGTCCTTGCTGACTGGGTTGCGATCACAAAAAGCGAGAAAAGCATTATGGCTAAGTTAATAAACGAGAAATATAAAATAAAGCAGAGCATGACAAGTGTGTATTCAAATTGTGAAATAAGTACATAAATATTGGACATTCCATAACTATAAAATAGATGCATTTTGCAGATTAAACTTTTACTGCATAACGGCGAACCACTACGATCCATGGGCTGAGTCGGGCCGTTGATTACTGGACAACAGAAGCCAGCACTCAGCTGTGTCTAAATTCCAACCACGAGTTTCAATTTTCACTCGGTCGCTTCCATAATCGCCATTAGCTTGGCTCTCAGAGGCGAATCTCAATGACTAATATAACTATTGAGGAACGGATCACTCACTAAATATGAACCAATCTTGAAGTAGACGCGGAACTTGATTTTGGGTGTGTTCTAAGATTTTGATAAACTGGTTTTCTATATATAAGACTGAAAACTTGAACCATAAGAGAAAAGAGAAATCCAAACTGATTAAGACTCTTAAACAGGAATTTAAAAGACAAATGAGGTAAAAGCCGCTTTAAATATAGACAAAGGTGCTATGAAATGTGCTTGGATTTTAGTGACGAAGAATTCTTGTCAGTATATGTTATTGAGATAAAATTTTCCCTCCACTTCATTGATCTCAAGTCGTATATTTGTGGCCAGGCTCCAACTCTATCAATATGCACATCCGTGGCAGTAGGCGTGTCAACGTTACAGTTTTCGTACCATATTAGTTTCACAAGTTTTTCCGAGAACAAGCTAGAAAATAATGATCCTGCATTTGTTTTACATTATCCGCCAGGAAAATTTTAACAGGGAGGTCCAGTCAACTTCTCGGAACCATATATATCAACTCTAGCGTTTCTCTTTTCCGGGGTATGATTTTTGCAACTATACAACGTTGCTTCATAACTGCGAATATCACTAAACAGACATAGTAACATACTATGATTGATGCCGTACCCAAGGTTGAGTTTATCAAAACGCATATACTTTCTGGAACCATGGAACATCCATTCGTTTAAACCATTTGACATTAATCTTTTTTTCACCGGGCTATGATCTTTGCAACTGCTTTAAAAAGTTGCGGCTTCATAACTGCGAGTATTACTAAATAGATGAAAACGATCGATGTATATCAAGGTACTCTGAATTACTGAAACCATAAACTCGCATCTTTAAACCATTGGCATTGGTCGCCGAGGCTGTTATATTCATGAATAGATGAAGACTTGTTACAGTGAGACTTAAATAGTTCAAAAATGAGTATAGTTACCTTGGTTTTTGAAGTTGAGCACAACATACCACTGTTGCGTGACCAGTGTTATGCGGGTAGGAAATTGACTTAATCCCAATGAACTTTTTAATTTGTACACCTTTCTGACCCACTGAAATTTTAAGGACCGAGGAGAGTTTTAAAGCGTTATCACGGATTCTACACAAGTGTCATCAGTGTCAAATCGTCAACCAAACCACTATCTGTTCCTCACTACTTAGCATTACAGCCGTGCAGGCGCTTGCCACTTGGTTGACAGTGCACCCATCCTACACAATTACTAGACTGTGACCAATACCAGCTAACCGTCTGAAGCAGCTCCTGAATTATCAATTTTGTCAGCATAATGATGTTCAAGTGCGCGCGAGGTGTAAAGTTTTCCTAAGAAACTGAATATTGTAAGATGAAGGTGCCCCACCTGGGATAAGTTTGGAACTTTCCGCTTTCAAACGTAAAAAAAAGTAATCAATATAGAAAATGACTGCATTAGTATATGACACTTGAAGGAAAACTGTAGCTGGCGCCAGGTTAAGTGCTTTGGTCTGATATTGTTTGGCCAAAACAAACTGGTTGGGAAGGTAAACGCACGTCACGAACTCACTGCTGAAAGTTCAATCTTTTGCGCAATATTCAACCTTCCGCATAATGCCTAAAAGCTTGCGGCAGGGATAAAGACGAATGAATATATCTGACCCACAATAAAACTAAACAAAATATACATCGGCTACAGTGTTGCGAACTTTGACGCGATGGGGACGTGATTGGTATTCACAACTGCGCCATCTGAGAATTGTTTAGATATTTCTCAGGCTACAATAGGTCTACATGTTCTACATTGACCAAAAGTTATTCGGATTCGTTTGCCAAGATGCGGATATTACGACAAATGTCAATACGACGGCCGGGGCTTTGATCGTTTGCAGCACGTCTTGTACATGCCGTTCACTTCCGCGCTGTTCAACTTCGGTAACTTTGAAATCCTTAATTTGCATCAATTACTCCTCGAAAGTACTAGTTTATTAGTAGTGTTAACCAATGCTGCTGAGTCAGCAGGTTCATATTGTGGGCTCAATCTTTGCGGTTTTTAGTCAGGGAAGTTTTTACTTCCATCATGACCCGAGAACTAAGGCAAGTCTCAAACTTAATTCCCACTCTCCAGCTTGCTTACTTTCTATATGCACTTGTTTTACTACGCGGACCCACAAGCCGTGTATAAAATAACCAGAATACTGCACAATGTGCTGGTAAACTGAAGCCACAGAATAGGGCACAAAGGCCACGGTGGTAGCGGGCATTACCCCTTGATCTACCAAAAAAAAAAAAAAAAAAAAAAAAAAAATGTGAGCCCAAGTAATAGCAGCCATGGACAGCTGTTTCGGCCTTATTAGGCCTCGTCAGCATGGCATAGCTATACTTGGGCTCGGGTTCCCACCTTGAGGTAACAAGCTGTAAAATCGTAAGGCTTGCGGGATGTCGCTTAATTTATGCGTATAAAATAGACTGCTCTCATTAATTTTACCACGTCCTTTATTGCTCGTACAAATCTTTTTTATGAGTTGATAACAGCTGCTATAATAGTTCGCGTCTGTTTCTGTATGGTGCCGGTAAACAATGCCAGTTTTTCTAGTTGAGGCGAACTCAGTAAAAGTTAATCATTGATTATAAAGTAGTTGTTTAGCACAATGTACATTTGATTAAATGCAAATTTAAATTTGCTATGGACCTCGTTTTAAAACCGAGGCAATAAGATCATCGGTCACGTGAGCTAAAACGTCATGTTCAAACGCCTGGTGACGTATTTCTGGAGGGTTCGCCTGTTTCCATAAGCAGGGAACCTGGACCCTACCACTGCCCAATGCCATAGGGGAGAGGAGGGGGGGGGGGAGTTATTTAATACTGTCCGAGTAATGAATCACTGCTAGAGACGCCATTTTGTTTGTCAAGCCAGTCGGGCGGTTACAATCGCTGTCGCACATCAAAAATAGTTCTCGGAAGTCTTGGTTTTTCAACCAAAAGTTTCAAATCCTTTCAAATTGTGGGCATGTTGATAAGAGTTACTCTGAAGCGAAAGAATGAACGGGGTAACTAAAGGCAGTGTGGAACGTTTCCAAATGAATTTTATGAGAAAACCCAAGTTTAAGATGATACTTTTTTTTCGCATTATTTTGTTTCACTGTTTGGCTTTAGGCAAATATATAACTTGCCACATTGTCTGAGAAGCATTTGACAAAACTGTCTTGCCGTTGATACGTATTTTTGTTTAATATTCCAATACAATTGCTGATCAAAGTCGCTGTTACTGGGGCAACACTGGAATGTATAAAGAAAAATAACTTGTCTGCTTCTGCAGAGGTTTTCTTGTCATTATAAGTACGTACTTAAAGCGCACGCGACGGAAATGGAAAAGCAAACAGCCTCCGTATCAGTAAACTGTCATTTAACTATACATTGCATTGTGTCGTCATTTCACAGCTGTTTAGTAGTGAATGTTGAGTGATGTTCTCAAAAAGCCAAGTTCAAAACCTGCTGAATCGCATTACGCGGGAGACCTTTGCTGGAAAATGAACATGAGATGGCTTTGGTTGTTTTGCTGCTGCTTATTCGAATTAATAGTCGTTCAGCTGACTGCGAATGAGTTGAAGAGTTCTGTGGACCTCTCGTCAGTTCCTCTTCGCCGTCACAAGCCTTCAAAGCCTCCACACAACACCAAACCTACAAATCGTCCACACAAACATTCACATCCCCACACTCACAAACATCGACCTAAACCGACTCACGCACCGACCTGCCAGCCTGTCATTTGCGCTGTGTCACCGTGGAGTTCATGGAGTAGCTGCTCAGTACAATGTGGAAGCAAAGGAATGCACAAACGTACACGGCAGGTATGGTGGTTAATGCAATTAAAAAACGATTTCTCATAGAAAGATTTCTCATATCATTATATATTAACATCGGTTGTACTCAGGTAGGCAATACGAAAAGCCAGGAGAAACTTGTAAATTAAATTTGGGTGGGCAATTTGACCCAGTCGGACTTGACTTAGATTGCTCGGTTTCATTTCTTTTTTCTTGGCCAAAGATTAAAAAGTGGGATCATTAGTCTGTTTTACACAGAAGTACCCCTTATAGAGTGTGTTCCGTTTATCACAGCGCCTTGACAGTTCTTCATTTTAACGGCCATGAAGAAACCTCGGAACTCGTGGAATGTAGCCCTTATATCAAAGATAAAATATAGACAATGCATCTGGTTGAAAGAAATTAAAAGCTTACTTTAACATTGAAAATTTACACAACTATGACTTGAAAACAATCTGAGAATGAGTGGTCAATATTGAAGGAATTTAATTCGTTTTCTTTTTGTCGCCAAGTATTGCAAAAGTTGCATTATTTCGCTAATATGACTACTGTTTTATAATATGCTGTATATCGAAATATAGTTATATACCAAAGCTGATATGGATTTTTCCCTGGTTCTTGACATTCAGGGTTTAGGTTTTCACTCACTGACTTGATTAAGTTTGTTTAGGCTACTCAGAGCTGTCAAGAATGGTATGAGTTTGTGATATAACTGACGTCATTAAAGTTGAAGAGTAGGCAAGCTTGTAGGATAGAGCGAGCTCTCTTCAGTTAAATTCTGCTGTGTAATTCTTTTAATATGAGACACAGATATAAAGTGGCTGCTGCATTGTGTCCTAAACTTTAAACTGGCATTTTTACCATGTTTTCAAACAACAAAGAATGCATATTAAAATTATATTGGCTGAACACTAAAGAAGCGGAAGCATAGCTATGATACGCCATGATGTTGGAACAGGCCACTTGGTATCGAAGAACCGAAAGAGTCGATCTTGGAACTATAATTAAATCTTTGATAAAATCCTTTGACTTTGAAGGTCACTTATGCTCTTGTTTTTCTTCTTCCCAAAGGTTCTCACGCCTGAAAGCTGCGGTGGAATTTGCCCGTTCGAACTGCTACAAACACAGGGCTGCAATCACTACTGTCAAAATGGCGGCACTTTACTTGAAGCCAGCTGTCACTGCCTGCCCCGTTATGGCGGGGATTGCTGCGAGAAAGGTTCGTTGTTCTGACTTGTTTCTTGTATGGACCACATCATGTGAAGCCAGTGTGGCGCACCATCAATGGTGGAGGACTATGAAAAATATAACTGAATATGTTTTATATCAAGTTTATCAAGTTATGTTTTTATTATCAAAGTTGCGTTTTACTTTGGTTTTAGTTTTGTTGAAGTTGACGTATTAAACCCTGGCAACGTTCAAAATGAAACCTTTGAGCAGAGACAAACACTTATGATCGTACGGTCCGATCTCCTTGTCGTTTTTGACTAGCATGGACTACTTTTAGCACAAAATGTATTCCTGATTCACTGATTGGCGTTTTATAATTTACAATGGAGACGGTTCGTCTGGACACATTAGTTCAAATAGGCCTGTTGCACCTGACACAATTTCTGATCTGGGTTCCAGTCCACGGCCAGTGGAGCTGTTGGGGAGACTGGGGCCACTGTAGCGGCACATGCGGTCAAGGAACTCAACAGCGCAAGCGAACATGCACCAGTCCTCCACCGTTAAACGGTGGCAGAGCGTGTCATGGGGTCTACTTGGAAATGCAACACTGTAGCATCACCCCATGCGCAGGTATTATAAGTCTTTCCGTCCCAAGTTCAAAATTCAGATTCTCTCAACCTTTAAGAAGAAAATTTAGTGATGTAGTGAGAATTGATAGTTCAATCAGCTTTCATCTGAGCAAGTTATCAAAAGCCAAATTCTCCATACTATATGATATATATCAGGTGAGAAACTGAAAGAGAAATTTGAAGTTGATCACTCTTGGAGTTAAAGGGTTATGCTCTCTTATTTAATCTAAGACTATGAAACTATTTGGTCCTTTCACTGCAAGGCCATTGCCAGAATTTCTAGTAAGTATTCTGTATCTCGTTAAAACAGTGGATGGGGGATGGTCCCCATGGCAGAGCTGGTCCCAGTGTAGCACGTCCTGTGGTAGCGGCACCAAAACACGTTCCCGCAGCTGCACCAGCCCGCCTGTGGCCCACGGTGGAAAAGACTGTGATGGCATAGCGAATGAGAAACGTCTGTGTATGGAATTGAAACCCTGTCCAGGTTGGTCCCAATTTGTTTGTTTGTTTTTGTGGTGCATTTTCAGAGTTTTGTAAAAATTTAATCGTTACATTTTGTTGGAGGTGGCACTCTGCCAAGAAAAGGAACTGAAGGCTTAGGGCGCTTTCTGCTGGGACTGTTCTGTCTATCCCTATTCCGGTATAAGAACAAAAGAATGCATAGAACCAGTCAATTCCAAATAAATCATACTTTGTGATAGGCTGACAACAGAAATAACTGACGTGACAAAACCTGACGTGCTGAGACGGATTAAGTCTGGGTACGGGACTTGCTAGGCGAGGGCGCACAATTTTCCCGCCAGAACGTAACGAATTTGTCAAAAGAACACGATGTCTATTCCAAAGAAGCCGCTATTCCGTTTGTTTCTCCTATCGGGAGCAGAATCAGAACACCATTCCTTTCATTCCAGAATAGTAGCTACATATTCCAGTAACACTGTCTTTAATTACCTTCTCAGTTCACGGCGGATGGTCTCCCTGGGCAACCTGGTCCAGCTGCAGTGTCACGTGTGGCCAGGGAACTCAACTGCGCACGCGCTCTTGCACCAATCCTCCTCCGGATCATGGTGGAAGTCGATGTCCTGGAGCGAGTGTTGATATCAAGCAGTGCTCTATTTCGCCGTGTCCAGGTCAGTTTCATGTCGCTAACGACAAAAAAAAAACTTCCAGGTTAGTACAGCAGTGAGAGAGTAGGAGCCGGCGAGATACGTACAGGGATGAGAGTGCGACATCTTACGTGTCATCTTATTTTACAAAAGCGGCAAGAGTACGTCACGTGGTAATACGTAATGCCGACGTATGTGTACCTTTTAGGTTGGTCCGAGTGGGGGGCCTGGAGTAAGTGCGACAAAAGTTGCATTAGGACCCGACGAAGAACTTGTTCCAGTCCCCCATCCGTATATGGCAATACAGCTTGTGCTGGGGCAGAAGTTCAAAGGGAAAAATGCAGTTTTGACCTTTGCTCTGGTTAGTTTCATTCAGTATGCAAACCAGTTATGCAGTGAGTAAGTTCTCGCAGAAGAAATACCTTCTCGATAAAAAAATACTTTTCATTATTCTGCATCAATTCCTAAGATATACAGAGAAACATCTTCTGATTTCGAGGCCCCTCACGACAAACACCCGCGGCTGATATGGCCTTCCACGCTAAATAGGTTAAATTGTTTTTTCCCCAGGTGGCAACGGTGGTAGCGGATCAAAAAGCAAGCGGAAACGTAACATCTCGCTTAGTGACGTCATCACAGGAATTTAGACCAAGTGGACCAAGTAGTTAGAGCAACACCTGTTCAGTGTCCCGCGGGCGGGGTATACGTCACAAAATCCGCAAACGGTTACCATGAGAACACATGTAAATGATCTGTGTACAGCCCTGCATGTCTTAAAGGTTGTGGCAAGGGGCCTAGGCCTAGTGACGTCATAAAGATATAGTTTTTGTCGTCATAGTGTTGGCTTGTGTAGATAATTTGAACACTGGCTGATAGCGGTATTTTTATTACTTCCTTATAATACGACTAGAAATGATGGATTCACAGATTTTCCAATGATTATTTATTTTAATGTTTTTGATTGTCTTTAAGTATTAGATACCAGAATAAAATGGATGATTTCTTGTCTAATCACTCCAGATTTCTTGCTGCTCCTTAGATTTGTTTCCTGTGTGATGCAAATAATATTCCAGAACGCTAATAGACGGTGAAAGTATAGCCTAAACATTACGCGACCTGTCCCGGTTTGTTGAGATCCCGGTATGGCTGTGAAACAGCAAACATATTGTGCGACTGATGAGAGCCGGGCCAACTTGGCTCATGTATTCACTCCCTATGCCTCGAGTACTTATTCACTCCTACTTAAGACAGTGAAAGCATCCATCGAATAATCATTCAAAACTAGTGAGCGTTAATGGACGGCGAAAGTATGCCTCGAGTAATCATTTAAACCTTCTGAAATTCTGAATTTTGTTTCACAATAGCGCGGCCTAAAAAAACTCAGTTTCCGCAGCACATGCACAACGCAACAGACTACATGAAGTAAATGGACTTCATTTTCATTGTGCACGTGTGGATAGTTGAGTGTCACGTTTAAAACATGCGCTGTCTGATTGGCAGCGGGCGTGCTAACCAAGTTTTGATCGACACATTTTTGTGCTGTACGCGTATTGTTTTTTGCCGATAAAGTGTTCGCATCATCTTCTCATTATTCCACGAGGTCGACAATCTCAGCAGCTTCAGTGGGGCCGGCTTCAATCGATCAGCAGAGCTTCCACAAAGCTCAAGTCAAAACTACACGGCAAAGAAATACAACCTTACATTTTTATTGTATATTTGCGTCAGTCAATTAAGCGACAAGATGCAGACGTTTCTGTACGGCACGGGCAATTCAAACTTGCCACCGAGTGGACGGACCGCCGGCCAAGAGAGTAAGGTGAGTTTCTCCAGCGTTTTACCTTGAAGTTGCTCGGTCCAAAATATGAAGTGTTTCAAAATGCATTATCTGCGACACTGATTTTTCGACAAGCTCTGCCGACGTTGTAGCTTTTCGTGAAACCGCCACGTTGCCCGCCCAAGTTCGGTCGCCATTTTGACCAGAGTTCTGGACCGTCTAACCAAGAGCTAATAATTTAAGGAAAGCCTAAAATATTTCGATAAACTATATTTCATGAGAAAATTCTCATAGTACAAGCGTACGAGCAAAGTCCTTCATTGATGCAAAAATATTTCGGATTTGCAAGGCACAAGTTACATATCAGACGTGCTGTTTTGCACGTTTTTGGTGACACTGTGTTTTGAGATAATTGTTTTCTTTCTCTCTCTCTCTCTCTCTCTCTCTCTCTCTCTCTTCAGTTGGCTAAATAGACCAGGAAGGAAGTTGACTTTATCCGCCCAACACTATTTTCTGTTGTGGGGCTTGTGCACAAGGCCGGTGAGTGTCAAGTAGTAACACTTATATTTCAGTCCTTCTTCAATCGCCTTTCTTTCATCAATCGCATACTCCTGCTCCTGCTCCTGTTTCTTATTCTTGTTTACGTTCTTGTTCTCTAGGCTAATTTTTGTGTGTAGCTAGCTTAACCCTTTAATCTAACCCTTGTCGCTGTTTCCGTCGGCAGGATTCCAATGATCATGCCATGGAATGTACTGATAACACAGAACCGCAAAACTCCAACCCAACCGTCAGTCCGTGAAAGCCTTCCACCCCGACAACGCCACAAGAAAGCTACAGAAAAAGACCTCCACTAACCGCCCGTATTATCCACAAGTCAGGTAAGCGGAGTATTTTTCTCTGGTCAGTTTGACTCATCACTATACGGAAGTAAGTCTTTCTCGCGGTTTTTTCACAGTTCTCAAGGAGAATAGTTTCTTTTTTTGTGAAGATGTCAAACTGGCCAGGTTCCAGGCCCTTTAAGTAGTTACAGATAGTAACTTAGCGACAAGTCTCCGATTCCTCTCGTCTGAAACTCCGAGTGCAGTCCTCGCTTCGAGAACACCAAGGTATACGGATTTCTCCGAGTCCTCGCGTCGGAAAAATGAGTGCATTGCATATCTACTTCTCCGAGTCCTCGCGTCGGAAATTCCAATGTCATAACGGATGTCATCGCGTCGGAAACTCCGGGTGCAACAAGTATTAGGTAGGGAGGGGGGGGGGTGGGTAGTGGTATAATAGATGTAAATTAGGGCCTGGAAAAAACTCTGAACACAACTTGGTCAACTTCAGGACAGCGCGGTAGGATGAATGGTAAGATATCCTTTTTTAAAGAACATTTAGAGTGTGGTTTCGTTTTCAACAGGTTTCTTCGATATATCTTCGGTGCAATAATCGATATTTATTCGACACCTCGGCGTCGCCGGGTTTTTGTGGTAACCACCACCATCTGTTTGGACTCCCGTCGAACACTTCGGGCCGGTAGTAGAAATAATTTAAGAGGTGTTTACTGGCACAATGCGACCAGTCGGGCTGACCATAGTAATCTGAACAGTTTCTTTTTTCGTGGATTTCTCTCGACTTCAATGTTTAGGCGATTGTGATGTGTGGTAACATTCAGAATTTGTCATTCGAAAGTTTGTGTTATTGCCGTTTTTATAGTTATGTGGGTGGTCTCAGCAGTCCGAAAATTGTTTTAACATTTAACATTTAAAAATGATTTAGGCGATTGTTCTAAATAACGTTCAGGTCATTCAAGTAAAGGCGTGGATTAAGCTAGATTATATTTGTGTGACGCTATGCGACCATCAGGATCAACAATCTTTCTTATGCGCGCAACTATTAAATGGTATTTAGGCGATTGTTTATAATCCTGGCACATAACTATTTAATTTCTGGTCCCGACACGCTATTCTGCCGGTTGCAATCGTTTTTCGCCACCTTGTCATAGGCTGTATTTCTAATCAGTTGTACCTCTTTTTACCAAGATTCCGCTTTGGATTAAATATCGCGTCTTTCCCCCTCTGTTTTTTCGATGAACAATCGACTTTTTCTTGCTTCTTCTTTTCATTGACATTTTTTCTTCGTGGTCTTTTGGGACCAACGATCGTATTTTTCGTCGTCTTTTTCACCGTAACGTTTCTTCATGGCCCTTTTTGGATCACCATTTGTCTTTTTCGTCGTCTTTTTTCACCGCAACGTTTCTTCATGGCCCTTTTTGGATCATCAATCGTCTTTTTCGTCCTCTTTTTTCACCGTAACGTTTCTTCATGGCCCTTTTTGGATCACCAATTGTCTTTTTCGTCCTCTTTTTTCACCGCAATGTTTCTTCATGGCCCTTTTTGGATCATCAATCGTCTTTTTCGTTGTTCTTCCTTTTCACCAAGGCTCCATCGAGGGATTCACCTTTACTGCTTTGCCTTTCAAATCAGCCTTTTTTGTCCTCGAGTTTTCTACGTTGGACCGTGACTTCAAAAAGGAATGTATTTCCAGTTGTTTTTGCTTTCCTTCATTACCATTTTGATGTATTGTTTTGATGATCTAACACTTTTTTTGTCTGTGTTTGTGTTTTGTTTTTGCTTTTGTTAGTTTTTCTTTTCTCCAACAAGCAGTCGTATCCTTTTGGTATCCTTTCTACTCCTGGATAAAGAAACGATGCTCAATTTGTATTTGTTTATTATCCATTTTGATGTAAATACATTGTCAATGCACGGACGATGGAGTTTCCTTATCGTTTTCCTTTGAGTTGTCTTGTCCAAATCAGGTCAGCTACTGCGCCTTGCCAGACCACAAAAGATGGACTCGTTACAGGGACGGTTTCGCTGCATTTGTCAGATGGGAAGACGCCTAGCCCTGTAAGACTTGCAGAATAGCCCAACTGTAAAACGTAAGATAATTATTTGTTTCTGCCAGTTTTTCTGTTTTTGCCTCACTCCGTTCTGTCCGTCTTATTTCCATTTTGCCATTTTGAGCGATGCAAAAAAGCCATCTCAAGCTTTTGATCAAGACAAATAAGATCCTATCATACCAACTGTTGTACATTCAGTTACACGACTTGCTGTTTTGTTTTTCCTTTAGAGCCCCATTTAACCGATGCTTCCTTGATCGTTGAGCCTTCATCGGATGTTACGGAGACGCCTTTCTTAAATAGTGAGTACACGGCTGGAAAGTTTGTACCAAATAGTGCGATGGAAACTCTGTCTTAGGGCCAATTGAACAATGAACCGTTTAGTTTTACACAGTCTATTAGCAGTACCCGACCAAAGCTTGTACAAACGTTGGTCGTTTGATTTTCATCCTGTATAATGCATGTGTTTAACGTAGGTAACCTAACCCTGACCATAACCTAATCCTAATCCTGAGCATAACCTAACCCTAACCCTAAAACTTACCTCCCTTTGGTGATCTGCTTTTGCCGGAGGGAGTTATGTCACTCAGGAATGGACAATGAAGGTATGATACGTCAAGTGACCATTCAAAACCGTGTAAACAGGTAATTATTCTTTATTATAACTTATTGTTAGTCATTAAAATCAGGTTGTTATCCCACGCTCCCTTCATTCTTTCGTTGTCACATCTCTTTTGTTTGTTGCATCTGTTTGATGAAATGAAATCATTGACGAAATAATGAGGCTTATCTCGACCGTACGAAGTCAGCTTTTTGTAGTGATAAGCTGAAAACTCATTCTTCTAAGATTGTACTGTGACTGAACTCTTAACATGCAATTACTGTGTTAAAGCTTGGTAAACGGCCGACTTCTCCACTCCGTTTGTTTTGATTAGTAACTTCTCTGCTACAAGAATGGCAAATTCATTACTCTTCCGACTTCTATTTTAAACAAACACCAAGGGACAATGTAAGCTAAAAGTTTCTGCTGACACTTTAAAACAATTCCGCTCGGTACAGCTGCAGATAATTGTGCTCTGCTAATAAGCGTTTTTTGTGTGGGATTTTGTTGTTAAACTAAAAGAAAGGAGCAGCTGGCAAGAGAATTGCCGACACGTCGTTATATCAGTGGGAATGAACTCATTTATCCGCAGTCGTTCTCAGCCTCAGAACTCAGTTCACTCCAGCGCGGCGAGCTTCCTACTTGAGAAAGATAACTAATGATGAAGTCTGCATTCTTCATGATCTTAGCAATACTGCTGTTCGCGTCGCTTGTGGAGTTCAGCCGCAGCGTTCCGATGCCTGATCACGGCGGATTTCACGGCAGACATCACGGCGGAGCTCACGGCAGACATCACGGATCTAACGATGGAATGACTCACCCGACTGCCAGTCCGGACGGTAAGCCCTTTTTAGAAAAGAAATCTCTTAGGAATTAATCTCAAACTGTTCTGCATATTAAGTTACCTTCCATGAGCTGCACGATGGCGAAAAACAATCATTTTATGTGCCAAAGGAGCTACTCAGCCGGTTTTTTTTTAGGCGGACGGCGGCCTGAAGTGTCGAATTCTTTTGAATATGAAAGCGATTTAAAATTGGTTAACTTTGCTAGACTGCGGTCCTTGACACACAGTGTTCCTTGCGTCGTATTTTCAAGGTTTTGAACTCGTTTCCTTTTAATCAAATCAGGAAGCCAAGGTATGCATCGGTTTGTTTCATTTCCTTGACTCCAATGAAAAGTTTGACATCAACAAACGTCAACCAATCATCGTGGCCCAATTCTCGACACCCCCCTCCCCTCCCCCCAGGAACAAAACAAAAGCAATGGCAATAATTAATGAGCACGCCATCTGCAATCTTTGAGAATAATCTCGGCACATAACACATTAATATTTTTTTCTCGTGAATATTGTTATTCTAGACAATCCTCCCGAAACTCGGTTTAAGTACGACTTCCTCAAGCAAATTTGGAGATATGGGAAACCAAAAAGCGAAACTGATTAAACTGCGATCAGCAAGTGTTGTGATTCTTCAGAGGCGTGAAAAGGTACAGATCTGGTATAGTATGAAATCATCATTACCATCACCAGCGCCACAACATTTAGTGCTTGATGTATGTACATGAACCTACCCATAATTACATGCGGTCAGATTACTGTTAGGATCGTTTAATTGGTTCAAATTTTTGTACACTACATTATTCCCCATATTTGTATCTGCATTGAACATATTATTTGTAAATATACAGTACCTCGCATTGGCTTTCGATTTTATAGAATTTAGATAATAGATAGTTATCATGCTTTTAGATATATAATGTCCCATTAGTTTTTTTCTATAAACTTTAGTCTCGGTTAGTTTTATTGGGATAGCTTATTTGTAAACTGATACAATGTTCCCAATTATTTGATCATTCTTTAACGCTGAATGACTGAAGTCTATATTTCATGTTATATCTTAACTTGAAGACTCGCCGAGTTGCCTGCTTGTCCATGATTAATTCATGATTGGTCCCTTTTCTTTTTCCAGATTGACGTTTACGGACCGATTCGTTGCATTGTTTTGTTCATTTGGAGCTTTTGTCAGCTTTTGTTAGTTTAGAAAAACCTACTTCTTTTGCTGTTTTAATAATAAACTGAATGTAGCAAAGAAAACACGTCTTTCAATGTCTGAGGGAGGGAATTCAAACAGCTGTACGGGTTTTTCACGTTGGTTCTGTTGGTCAGCGGTCGTCGTCATTACTATGTAGCTCGGTCCAACGCAAGTGAAATTTCACCCTTTGTGCATAGGCCTTTTTTCTTGTGCACAACTTCTTGTATAGAAAATGCATTGAGTGAATTTATGCATTTCTTTTACGAGCGTAACACACTGAACTACAAAATCTTCACTAACCTGTTCCAGGCCCCACAGAAATATGCAAAAATGCCGCGACGCAGAAAGGCGCGAAAGACTGGGGCAACATTCACAGTTTGGGCAATGACCGCTGACTCAAAAATAAGGTGACCGCACGGCCTGATACCGCATTTCCGCACATCTCAAATTGGAAAATACTGTGACAAGAATGACGGCTTAATATTTTTTAACGAACGACAATTTTTTACACCCAGCAGTTTTATACACAATGCTCAGCAATACTTGAAAGAGGCGACGCTTCATAAAATGACCAAACCAAGCTCGCGATCAACCGGCGCATAACGCGATGAAATTGACACCTCAGTTTGGTCCATCAACAAGTACTGCACTTGTTTCTAGCTGCGCTTTTTCAGTTGTGACAAAGCCGCTTTAGATCCCTTATTCGCCTCTAACGACACAAAAAAGCTGATACACCAGCACATTTGAACTACTGTCATCGCGCATTTGACTCTGCCACTTAAAATCTAACTCAGAATCGCCACCTTGTTGTTGGTATTTGGGTGGACCAGTTTTAAACGTCGGTAAAACTCAATTGCGGTTAAGGTTGTATGCTGCATGTAATTTATCCTTTCGATGACACGGACTCACTCTTAAAGTGATCATTATAATTTAAACAGTTTTACTGACAATAGCTGATTAGTTGAGTCTGGCACGGTGCCTGTGCGATGTTTGACTGATCAACGGAGCGCCATACAGCACGACAAAACTTGCCGAACAATTCAACTGTTGATTAGTTACTTTAAGAAATGTTGTTCGCGCGCCAAGCTATCTTTTGCATGCGTTACAAGTGCTCTTTGTGCTATAAATTCATAATAGAACAATAGCGCGTTGAAGATTATGCATGCATTGATATTACCTGACACGACTGAGTCTTTCTGTACATGACTTACACGAGTGAAGAAAAGACTTGTATGCGAGGCTTGACCTCCAGTTACAAGTAGCAATGAACCCTAAATTGGTCTCCGCGTCCCATCAAATCAGAAAAAATCAACTGGGAGGGACTTTCGTCAATGGAAAACCCTTATCAAGAGAGAAAAGACGGCGCACCATTGAACTTGCTCTTCTGGGCTTTCGAGCCTCGGACATCAGCAAACGCTTGAAAGTCACCCATGGATGTATTAGCAAGATTTTGGCGAGGTACAAGAAGACGTGCTCCATAGATCCGCCGAGGACCCAGCAAGAGAAAGAGCAGTTGGTGATATCTGAAGTGAGACACGGAATGGAGCAGTACGCGAGACAAGGGGCTCCGACTTTTACTTGGGCCACACCAGATGGACGTCAACTGGTGAAGGAGTACAACGCCACAACTCTTCCTGTGAGCTCATCTGTTTGGCACCACTCAGGCGAGGCTCACAGAAATGCCTTCTTGCATCAAAGAGGAAAGACCGAGTCAAACTTGGCTGCTTTTCCTTATGTACCCAATACGCTGCCCAACTTCTACCAGGGTCCCTCCAGCACAACTTATCAGCCGTTCAGCGTAGCAAATCCTACCATTCCTGGTGTGCTTTCACAAGTCACTGCAGGTATATGGCACTATCACATGATTTGGTTTTTAACAACACTCATTTTTTAACCTCATTATAACCTTTTTTTCAAGGTCCATCCAATGCAAGTTTCCGACCATTTCATGGAAGTTCTGCAGGTAGGGTACTGTCAAATGACTCGGTTTTTAACCGAACATTTATGTTTTCTATTCCCGTACTATATTCTTTTTATTCATATGATTGGTTTTTAAGCACGTGTATACATTATACTGGTTTTACTGGTTTTACTGTACTGTACTGTACTGTACTGTACTGTACGACTTTTTCCGTCCTCTTCTATTCCACGCAACATTATGTAATTTTGAATCTCTTTCTTTTTTAAACATTAGAACAATTTGAACGAAGGTTTTCGTATTCCTACTGCGTGTGTGACACGGTAAAACAATTTACACCTTGCCTGCCAATCCCCCACTTTGGTGACTCCATATAGAGACCGATTGTTAAACTGCTAAGTAACGTCTGAATATTTTTAAATTCAGTCACCTTAATACCGCATACTACAGAGGATATACATCACACTAAAACATTTATCAACAAACTGTCAAATAGATGTCTTTTAATTTTTGTAAATACTTCGTGCCATTTTACGTCAATGCAAATTACCATCTCCGAACTTTCCTTTTATCTCGCGGAATGACTAGTGGAAGAGAGGAAAATGCTGGAGGGAAGACTAACATCATTTGAAATTTTCAATAAAGAAATCATTTGAAACTTTCATAAGTGACTTTTTCCCTTTTGACTTTTTCCCGACGACCGAGGAAGAAATAGAAATAACTACATTCTTGAGCGAGTGAACATATATTAACATCATTTATGATCCATTGTGTATTGTGAAATATGAACAATATAGTCTTACGGCAGGTGTTTCTTATGAACTCTGTATACATTTTATTAGTTTATTTTTTTCTGTATTTATCGAAAACAACTATAATCGAATGAACCTACTCGATTATGCTCTTGGGCGAGAAAATGTCTGCGCTCCACACCGTGTGCCTATAACACCTTTCCGAATATAATGCGCATAAATAGCTTGAAAATTCCACCGGTTATTTCCATTCAAAGATCATCCGCTATATAAAAGCCCATATTCTGAAACTTTTACTTTACCTTTAAAATGCTCAACTTAAAAGTAAATTACACACTTTTGTTGTGAGAAACATTCTTGTTTGACAAACTCAAATAGGCAAATTTCATCGCCCGTATTATTCCACCTTAATAACGCACCACAATAGACTGCCGCTGCTCAATTATAATATGCTTATTTTCAAAACTAATTTGAGTACGTTCACGGTCTACAAAACGAAGCGTATATATACAACTACCAATGCAGGTTGAAATTGAATAAAAAATGTTTGGATTTTTGGGGGTTCGTAGTCACAGTCAGCACGTTCTTGAATTCAAAATTTGGCCGTGCCTTGTCTCCCAATTCGCGCAACCCGATATATAACCTGGGCCAAATTTCAAGCTGAAACTGTGAAAATCTGTTTTTGGAGTTTTTTTAGCGGCCACAGGAAATTGAGGGCAAATACAAGTAGAGCCATTAAATCAGGAGGAACTTCCCATCATTCAAGCCGATTACCACCTGCCGTGCATGTTCTGTGTGCCAGTAAAGCACGTGGCTTGACAAATATCTAAAAGATAGTTCATACGTAGGAGAGATTTAATATGCTCCAGAGTGTTGGCTGTAAAAATAACCGTAAATAGCTATATAAGGCGCTCAAGATAAGAAAGGAAGGTTTTTCACACTTCAGCACACAAGACTATAGAAAACTCAATTTTTTTCAAAAGTAAACAGAAGCTTCCGGTAAGAAATCTATGGAGAAGCTATCTACTCTCCCATAAAATAAATTTTTGTGAACAAATTACGCGAAACAAGACTAGTTGATTCTTTTGTCGGCTCGCTTTAGCATTTTATTGCAAATAAGATATGTGAACAGAGCTCACTTGTATGCTGACTCGACCCTTTACAGAATGGCTGAAGACATAAATGCTTTTATTGCTTACGCAGCAAGTCCAGTAGCATTCCCCAATGCAAGTGTATCGACACAAGTCCTTCCATTTGGCGTACCAAGATACCTGCCGGCGTTCCATACCCGTCGCCGGCCGCGCATACGGTACACCTGTCAACAGCTGGCAGAACTGGAACGCGAGTTCCAGAAATCTCCCTACCCAAGCACGCTGCAGAGAAGCAAGATATCTGCTAATCTCAAACTCAACGCGACAAGGGTCCAGGTTTGTGATATTGATATAGAGAACTGGTTCCGGTTGTTTAGCTTTCACTCCTGAGTGATCAACTTCAATTTTCTCTTTCAGTCTCTCACCAGAGATATATCATACAGTATGGAGAATTTGCCACTTGATAGATGCGATACAGAAGCCAAACGCCATTTCCTGTTTTCTTTTTAGCCGCGCAATGATCTCTGGGATTCAATTTAGCTCCCAGTCTTCCACGACTCTACTCACTAAATAGTTCTGAGGGAAGTTTTAATCCTGCATCGAACCAACGATTCACAGGGCTGACAAATTATTTAGAGACTTCAAGGCGATACTCCACAATTTTCTCAGCACGTTGTATCGTAACGTTAAAGGAAATTAAAGTTGCGGTACAAGTTGGAACAATGTTCGACATATGCGAAGCTAACGTCGGCTATGTTATTATTTCATAGATTTGGTTTGCCAACCGACGATCTAAAGCAAGAAAGCAAGCTGGAATAACTGTTAGTGATGAAACAGCTGTGAGCCGGGATACAGAACGTCATTCAACAGACAGCGAAATGACCTGCAACTCGCAGCCTAAACTTTACTCAGCGGTTGTCTGCTTTCCCGAGGCGGAGTATTTGCAGGCACCACAAGACTAGGTTTTAGCATTATAGTCGGAACGCACTAAAAAGGAATCGATCATTTATTCGTTGTTATTGTCGTGTCATAGTCTTTCTTCCCGCAGCTAACACAATTTGGTTATTCTAAAACATGTATGATTCAGTTGTATTTGATTTTATTTGACAGCTGTAGTCACAGACAACCTTTTTTCATTGATATTTTTAGTATAGGAGCGAGGGATTGCTGCGTGCTTCTATATGTTGCTAATTATATCACTTTTAATTATTGAGATAAACTGCACAGTGAGTTCACAAATAAAAGCGAACTGATGCAAGTTGTCCACACTTTCTGTCCTTCAAATTAAGAAGTATTCCGTAACCAAACATATAGCACGTTGAAAAGCAGCAAAATTCCGGGTAAGAAAAAACTTGCAGTTCCATCCTTACTCTCAATCTTTTCTAATTAATTTTTTACGGTTGCCATGCAAGTTCCCCGCTCCCGGGCCAACCAGAGTGACAAATCCTTGGCGGCGTTGCAGGGGGTAGGGCGGGGCGGGGCGGGGTGGAGATGATTACAGCTGGAATTGGTTTATACACTGCCCTGGTTGAGCTTTCATTCATAAGGCTTCGCAGTTGTTTTCAATAAATTTCATCTTTGCCAAACACAGATTCAGTGCAACGCTCTTCAGGTTTTAAGTTCTGAAGCAGGACATTGAAATACGAGTCACACATTTTTATGTACTCAAATTTTATTTCTTCTTTGTCATTAAACTGAAAGCAAATTAAATAAACATTCTAGTATATGACTGTGGCTACGAATTAATACAATACAACAGTTACAGTTACTTTTAATAGGAGCTTCTATTGATAGTTAACTCGTTCAAACGTTGACTATGCTGCTGTGCATGTGCTTACGTCAGTAATATGTCCGTGACTATGTTTATAATTGTTACTAGGACATAGGACTATTAACTATAACTAAATATAATTATCATGAACTTGCTGTACCATGACTATTGTTTGGCTATAACTTACTATGGCACTTTAGTATGATGTAAATCATATAACTATATAGAAATATGATTGATTATGACTGAAATGGATAAAACTATCCAACAATAACTTAATCATATTTTAAATGTATTCCGATTATTACTATGCTCAGATCGATCTCCATCAGTCCTTTATATGCACAATCACTCAGCTTGACATATCTAGTCCTGTATATAATGAGTAAGACGGAACATCAGCAGCTTCATTCCTTTAACTAAGGTGCGTGCTGAGCCTGCAAGCATTCAGCAGTGGGACAGCAGACTGCCGCTGAGGGAAAAATGGGAGTTGCGGGTCACTTCGCTGTCTGTTGAATGACGCTCTGTATCTCGGCTCACAGCTAGTTCATCACTAACGGTTATTCCGGCTTGCTTTCTTGCTTTAGATCGTCGGTTGGCAAACCAGACCTATGAAATAATAAAAGCGGAAAACACACTTCAACGATGAATATTAATCAGAATACTTTAACTTGAGACGACTCACAACGGAACCTGGCTTTATCCTTGACAACATGAAGCTGTACTTTCTAACTTTCCGCCATACTCTTTGTTCTTTATTGGCAATTGCTCAGTGTTCTAGGCACATCTTTTTCTCTGATTAAAACGGACCGATTGATAACTTGATTGCGTGAATATTGATTCTAATTCTTTATATCACAAACCTGGACCCTTGTCGCGTTGATTTTGAGATTAGCAGATATCTTGCTTCTCTGCAGCGTGCTTGGGTAGGGAGATTTCTGGAACTCGCGTTCCAGTTCGGCCAGCTGTTGACAGGTGTACCGTATGCGCGGCCGGCGACGGGTATGGAACGCCGGCAGGTATCTTGGTACGCCAAATGGAAGGACTTGTGTCGATACACTTGCATTGGGGAATGCTAAGAATATTATAATTAAGGTGAAAATGATGACCATTTCCATTTAAGCTGCGTGCTATTAGTTTTAAAATTATTATTCTCGATATTATTAAAATCGCATCAAACAAAGTGGTAAGAATAATGAGGCCGCCGCTAGGACCCAAACAAATGCGGACATTTGTAGCTCAACCTGATCTTATTTTTCAACTCGTTTAATATGTTACAACCTGCTCTGGTTCGTTCTATTCGCTCATACTTTTTAAGACCGTAAACACTGCACTCAAATTTGCCTGCGAGTATAAACGTGCTAAAATTACTCCATCATTACGTATCATTCTCTTTGTCAGTACGGCTCATAAAATGTTGCAGCTGTTCCAAGGTAAAGTATTACGTCTTGCAGATAAAATAGTACCTCTTGTCAAGGGGGTTGAAAATACTTTATAACGCAGGATCACTTGTTAGTATCACAAATGCAGGGAATTTGGTAGTAGATAATTATTTAATTTCATCACGTACACAGTTTTCTTCGCAAAGCTTTTGATTTAACCTTCGTTGGTTATTTTATCGAGTGTAGTTGGTTAGAAAATCGGTTGCTCATTCTATTCTTTCAGAATATCTTTATTCCTCGACGAATATGCAAAACTGATAAAAAGTATACAAGATGAAAGGCTATTGTTCTTTGTGAACAAATATGTTGATGAAAAATTGGCCATGGATTATACTCTATGACCCAGTGAAAATGTACGAAACGCACAACAGAATATATTCGACACTTATTAATAAGCGTTCTGATGGAAATCTTTTATAGGACGTCGGGTTCTTTCAAAGTTATTTTTTAAATTTAGTCTCCATGGAGTTACCAAAGTATGGGATCGTCATGTAGGAATTTTTTCTTTACTGGAGGCTTTCAGATGAAGAAAATTACAAAATGTTGTTATCAAAGGAGCATAAACAGTTATGGTATTCCTCGTAAAAACGAATGCTTGGCAAACTAACAATAAGTACTATGTATCTATACCTGTGGTGGGTTGTTGAAGCACACCAGGGATAGCATCTGCCGAGCCTCCGCCAAACGGTCGGAAACTTGCGTTGGATGGACCTTGAAAAAAATTGATATTGAGGTTAAAAATGAGTGTTGTTAAAGACCGAATCATGTGATGGTGCCATATACCTGCAGTGGCTTGTGAAAGCACACTAGGGATGATAGGATTCGCTGCGCTGAACGGCTGATAGGTTGCGCTGGAGGGGCCTTGGTAAAGGTTGGGCAGCGTGTTGGGTACGTAGGGAAAAGCAGCCAAGTTTGACTCGGTCTTTCCTCTTTGATGCAAGAAGGCATTTCTGTGAGCTTCGCCTGAGCGGTGCCAAAAAGATGAGCTCACAGGAGGAGTTGTGGCGTTGTACTCCTTCACCAGTTGACGTCCACCTGGTGTGGCCCAAGTAAAAGTCGGTAGAGCCCCTTGTCTCGCGTACTGCTCCATTCCGTGTCTCGCTTCAGACATCATCAATTCCTCTTTCTCTTGCTGGGTCCTCGGCGGATCTATGGAGCCCGTCCTCTTGTATTTCGCCAACATCTTGCTGATACATCCATGGGTAACTTTCAAGCGTTTGCTGATGTCTGAGGCGCGAAAGCCCAGAAGAGCAAGTTCAATGATGCGCTGTCTTTTCTCTCTTGATAAGGGTTTTCCGTTAACAAAGCTCCCTCCCAGTTGATTTTTTTTTATCTGATGGGACGCGAAGGTAGGGTCCATTGTTACTTGAAAACTGATTAAACCTCGCGTACAGCTCCTTTTTTCACTTGTGTGATCGTGCGCGCACTGAAAGACCGTATCGGGTATCAAATAAATAAACATTTAAGAACTACCACCAGTTAAAATAGGAAACGTAACTTTAATCTTGTCAACTCTAATCATGTGATGATAGCACTGTGTTGATGTACTGTTTTCACAAACTTTAGAGTTCATGGACAAAGTTTAGGATCTAATATTGGACGGGTCTAGAATCAATTTTGACGAATCCTTTGCCTCAATTAAAATTCTACAAGCGCTTCTTATTTCTATAGAACTGAGTACCGCATTTTATTAGCAACAACTGGAGATAGTGACAATTTAAATGATATTAAGTTCTGGAAATTTTAGTTGAGTCTTGATTGCAAAGATGGATACGGAACATTTCCGGCACAAGAAAGATTATAAAAGCTCGCTAATATTGTACACTTTTAAGTTTACAACCTTTGTGCTCACTACATTCATGAGGCGGTATCGGGTAAAGAGCATGCAATTCAGTGTTTCCCAACGATGATAGATGGGTTGTGGTTGAGTTTTAGTGTAACCTTCCACCTAAGATCGCACTGTTTTCGTTTTTGAAAATTTCGCATTCCATTATTGCAACGAAAGAGTTCGTTGATAATATTTAGAAGCTGCCGATGAGGTGTGACTCCAAGGCAACCAAGTTGATGAGAAAAGGCAGTCATTTCCTTTGTCCAAAATTTCATTCGGAAGACGTCATACCCCAAAATAACAAAAGAAAATGAAATGAAAAGAAGTTGTCCAAAATTTTATGTTGAAATCAACTGATCTCTACAAAAAATGTTTGATAAGAATATCATCAGCCAATTCATGTTTTACGGCGTGGGAAGTTGATAATTTCTACTGAGCAATAATACACGTACGTTTTGTTTTTGTTTTAACCATTTGGGATGAACACGCGGTGAAGTGCTTACCTTTTTTAAAAAATATATAAAAATGTCATTAGGTATAATTATTCTTAACCATCCAATGAGCGTGCGGCGAAGTGATTTTATGAAGAGAATTATTCACACACTGGACAAAATAGAATGAAATTGAAAACCCCGTTGTCGTCACAACGCAAAATTTCCACAAGTTTCCATTGTGAAATGATTTAAAAACGCACATCTTGTTGGGGCAAAGCGCGTTGCACAGCAAACAAGATGAGATGCTTGCTGTATATACCAGTTTTTATTCTGCGCAAAATTGTATCACGAAAATTCGAGATAGCATTTAATGCTGGTTGCACCTGCAGGTTTTGTTGTCGTCACAACGTAAAATTTCTACAAAACTTCTGTTGTAAAGCGATTATAAAACGTACAACATGCTGTGGCAAAGTACATTTCAAAGAAAACAGAATAAGTTGAGGTGCATGCTGGGTTTCCCCCTAACAGCTTTTAGCCCAAAACTGTATCACGAAAATTCGAGCCAGCTCTATAATGCATTCAATGCATGGTCGCCTGTAGGTTTTGTGGCAGTTTTCTGTTATTGGTTGAAATTCATATTTGGCATGGTGAAAGGGTGTCAGATGTTGACAAAACGACTCCCCCTCTCTTCTTCTCTCTGTGTTTCTCACCCTTTGTATCTGCTGCTTTGTAAATTGAGATATAAAGGGAAATAATGCACCAAAATAATCCATCTATTTATTCAAACGAAAGTTCACGATGCTTATTCGAGTGGACAAAAGTAACACTGAGAAACATTTATTGAATCCTCACTGGGGTGGGGTGGGGGCTAGTGCGTGGTCTGCGTGTGGTCCGCCTGACCAAACTTCATCTCATCGAGAGTTAATGCTCAATATCAAATTTAAACTTGAGCTTAAGCTCAATCAACGTCAATGTTGATGCTACCTAATGTCGAGTGGTATTGTAAATTAAAACTAGAAGTATTTGTATATATACAAAACAGTATTACTTAGGAATCATTCCAAGTATTATCAAAAGTAAAAAATGTTCATCAACTAGCTGCAAGTGATCGTCATTTTCTCCAAACTGAACTACATGTAGCTGAATGTGTATCGACAGGTATTCGTCTTTGATCAGCACGCACGCATTGTGGTTAAGTATTCCAATGTTAATCAGGGCTGACTGACAAGCCAAACGCGCGTAGGTGTTCTGAGGAATGCAGCAAATGCACGTAACCAAATGCACTTAGTAATATGTTCAACTCCTGACGAAATAAACCACGCTTTGCTTTAAAAGAATCTTTGTGAGAATATTGTTCTGATGTATGTCCATGTTCTGACGCCGGGAAGCGTCTACGGTTACGGCTAATTACTCACTCCACTAACGCGCATCTCTAAACTTTTCTCGATGTATTTCCTTCATTCTCCTGCTTGACCTTTTAATCAATGTAGCGGTCTGTTTGCCAACTTTCGTATTTACTTATATTCCTCTCATAGTTCTCGGATATTTACTGCTGCGATGTATGGCAGAAAGCTTTCAAGAATAGCTGCCTTAAAAAACAAACGGAAGCTAATGCTCGTTTTGTTCGGCGGCAAGAACAAACAAATAGTGTGGGAATATGTTCGACCGAGCGTTACTTTAAATTTGCTTTAACGAGTGCATCAGGAGCTATTTGTATTCACAAAGATAATAATGAAGTATTGTTAGAAAGCTAGAAGATGTACGTGCATGGGGTAAAGAACAATCTTGACACATGGCAATTAATTTTGAAATAAAGGCAACACAAAGCATGAATCAGATGTTGCGGAGACTTGGGGGCGGGCGCGGGGGCGGGCGCGGGGGTGGCTTGGATACCTTTCAATTTTATTCCTTAATCAGTTAATACAATTTACAAACTAATGTCTTCATTTTGGTCAGGATTTGATACCATTAGTGGTATCCCCATCCATGCCCAAATTTCTGTCGAGTATACCAGTTTCTCCTATAATCAATTAATGGCCCAAACCATTCCTCTCTTAGTTCTTCAGTAATTCCTATTCTAAGTTGTGTGTTATGGGCATCAGTCATTGCTGCTCCCAATCCCCAGTTCCAATTTCCACTTTTCATATTAGACTTTAAGGTTTAGCTTGATGACATTGCTCCCTGAAATACACATTGTACACTTGTAAGTTTACAAGTTTTAATTTACCAAATACCAAAAGTACTCTGGCTTGCAGCACGAACATGAAAAGTACAATAAAAGAGCCAAGTGACTTCATTTTGACGCCCAAATTTACTGTTTTACAGTGTAAATTTGCGAGGAGTGCGTTTTGTGTAACAACTCGAAGCACTGTAGCAACTAAACTTTGTTTAACTGTTATCCGAGAAAATAGAAAAGATTCATACTAACATCTTGTCTTGCTTCACAATGCAACTGGAACTGACACATAACGTATCTACTACTTGTAAATCGACAAGGTGCTTAAAAGATCTGTTTATATACAAGTGAATTACTATACTGAACTGACAGAGAACCCGACGGGTACAATGTAAACTGAATCATCTTTGAACACCAAGGATATAGATCTTGTACTAACACATGTCCTTGCTTGGGTTAGTTACAGTTCGTGTCTACAATTCACATTATCTATTTTGCCCGTTCACGCTGGTCAGTTTGTTTTCATGCAGCTTACAGTGATTCACACGTTCTTAACACATTCAAATTGTTGCTGAGCAAATTTGAGCAGGAAAAAGTAGTCGGTTTAGCAACATACGTCTTGTACTGAAAGCTCAATACTTACCTAGCCATTTTGAGAGTTAAACATCGCCACCTTGTCCAGCTGCATCATTATGTACGCTAGGAAGAGACGGCGCGCAGTGTATTCCTTTCAAATAGTCGGATGGAAAATAGATGCGGGTTCGCTTTGAAGAGATACAGTTAGGATCTAAATCTGATGAATGTGATCCAGTCACAAGACCATTCTCGTGTTCGTTGTGAAGTAACTCATGCTGCAGGCTTCTGGATTTTGCACGTTGGTTGGAAAACCAAACCTGTAGACATTCAAAGGAAAAGTACATTAACTTTTCGTCTTCCTAAAACGACTTCTTCGTCAAGAGAATGATAAGAACCACACTGATTTAACTGACTATAGAACAAGACGCGGATTGAACAGAACAGAACTCAAAGCGATTAGACATGCACACTCAGTTACATTCAGTTGTTTGCGTTCATGTGCCACGGCGACAACTTCTCGAGCATTTCTTGTATTCAAGTTTCATTGGGAAGGAAGAATAGGCGAAGAGCACTAAGGATGATGGGAAGGGAACTACTCAATGGAAGATAATATTTTCTGCATATTTCTATTATCATGCAATGATTTCAGTGTGAACATACCAAGATATGCTCACCAATACATTTCCATTAGAAATATACTGAATCGATTGTTACATTAGGCATGTCCCTGATATCTATATCAATAATGCATGATGCATTTGGACCCTCTCCTGTGGTATACTGACTTTAGTGAGTAGACCGACATATGTCCCTAAATATATTGTATTTGTGCTGGGGATACACTGCTCTGAGTTTTAGTGAGTATATTAGGACACACTCGTACGGTTCTACTCTGGCTAAAAACCAAGATATCTATTGGAGGTGTGAATATTTTCAAAATGCTCAAGATAAACGAATGGAACAACTAATTGGTTCTCTCTCAGCATATTTTTTTGCCCTGCAAGATACCTTGTGAAAAGCAATGATTGTTATTTCTCATGTCTGTTTAGCCATCAAGTTACACATCATATACAACTGAGACCCCAGTTTTGTGTCCAGATATCTTCGTCTGCTTCCAAACTGATCAGGAGTGACTGACTTATAAGTTACAAGACTATGGACGAGTGATAAAAGAATTCTTTCCGCATTGATGCATGTTCAGAACCCTTTTCACTGTGTTTTGCACATGTTGGAACCAAAACAATTCTTTATGATCTTTGAAGTTGAACAACCTGTGGCTAAGGAGTCAGATTTATAGAATCAGGTCTTGTTTGTGCTGACCAAACAATGTATTTACCAGGAACAATTGTCTGAATTGTGATTTTCTGTTTGCCTCTTTTTCCTGTCTGTGCCAGTCTCTCTGCCTTTGTCTGACTGTGTCTCTTGTGTGAGTGCCTCGACTCTCTGTCTATCTTTTCCCCTTTGTCTCAGTCTCTGTTTCTTTATCCTTTACTATAACCTGATCTCCTCCCATACCCACAGACAATTCCTTCATTCCAAACCTGAATCCTGCTCTCGTGGACGCCAAGCTTCAATCCTAAGTTTTTCCTGTGCTGCATATTTGGATAGGGGTTCTTGTTAAACTCAATCTTCAGTATTGCCAGCTGCTCAGAGCTGTATTTAGTACGCGACCGCCGAGAAAGATGAAACTCCGATGGGACACTAGGCTGGTCATATTCAGGCGAGCTAGTCTTCCTCGTATGACGTTGATCTTGACAAGCAACGAATGTTTCACACGGACTGCGTGAATTGTTTCCTGCAAGGCAGATTTACCAATGTACATGAATCAGCGAGATAGAAACAGTTTCTAAACATCTTCAACAGAAATGATACAATGTTCAACACACAATATTGAATCAGAACATTGACTATGTGGTCCGTCGACTGTAACAGTCACTGCAAATGCTGGTAAGTGCGTGAATCAAGGTTATGATCAATCAAATTACGACAAAGTTTGAAACACGAACGTTGTTACTTGGCTTGGTGAATATAGTAAAACAGCCCATCATTTTTGAGAAATAAATTGCACGCGGTTGGGGATGAAACAAAGAGAAGGTTATATCAGACAACTGCATGTGCCACGAGCTTGCATGTGTCAATGCCTCGTTAAGCCGTAGGTTATGGTCTTAAATACAGAACACAGCACTGGAAAAATAAAAAGTCCGTTACCTGGCGCTTTCTGTAAGAATAGTGGCTGCCTTATGACTGAGCGTTCATTTGGCCGACCAGCACCCACACCACACAAGGTATCGAACTTTGGACAGCAATTGACTCGGTAAGAATTGGAAGGGCTGTGCTTGAAGGAAATGCCATCCCACCTTGAGTGATTACTTCCTTCGCCCAAGGTCGCAAATTCGAGCTGGGAATTCTCTTGTGTGGGTTGTGATAACCGGTATAGAGAGGGCGTAACATTTTTAAACTCCGAAGCAACATTCTCGGGTTCTGTCTGCCGAGTGTTTTTTCCCCTGTCCGGAAATCTTTGCTGCAGTTTTTGTCTGCTCCGAGTTGTATTCACGGCGGCGAGGCCAGCTCTGTACTTGCCCAATATCTTGCTGACACAACCGTGGGTAACTTTCAATTGTTTGCTAATATCACAGCCACGATATCCACACTCAGCCATTTCAAAGATGAGTTGTTTCTTTTCCTGCGAGAGAGGTTTTCCGTTTACAAACACTCCTCCAAGTTGGTTTATCTTTATTTGTTGGGTCGTTGACGCCGGAGCCACATTCATTTTAGCCACGAGGAAACTCACTTATTGAATTCACCGGCAGAAGTCTACTAACTTGTCCGTGACAACGTTCGTGCTTCCTCGACTACACTGAGTGGCTCTTGCGGGAGCCTAATGCCTGGTAATCATGCAAATTTGGCTACGTGCAATGCAAATGTAATCGTTGAAACTAGTTATATGAGGCAAAACATCGCAGTGTCTTTGTATCACTTTAAGTATGTAGCCTCCACAAAAAGTGACCCGCTTAGAGCATGCGTATGCAAGTCAATCGAGCGTGTTCCCGGCGACACTCAGTGTGTTATTTCCATTTCACCTCAAAGAGTTTGGAACGGTAGTAAGGGTCGCTCTTCCTGGGACACGCAAGCCAGGGAAACCAGATTTAAATTCTCCCGTGGGATATGTAATCGAATCAGTTGAATATTTGGCTCTTTGTCAGCACATCGCTCCGGTTCAGCTGGTGTCAAATCTTCGGTTGTAGTTCCTTCATAAGCTCACGCAGGATAGTACATGTGCTCGCAAGTGCATCAGATGTCGTGATTAAACTGAATTATACTGGTTTTAAGTACAACGGAACGTGCTAATTTAACGCCTACTCGCACAGCAGGTCGTGCTCCGCATGTCACGTGCCCACTTGATCAGTTGACTGCACGTGCCCAACTCCAACAGAGTAATGATAACACAATATGCGAGTTACATTGAACTTGTGTATCCCTAAATATCTAGGCAAAGCAAGTTTTGCCCTGACTAATACACTAATATACAGTAGTGTTAGGATTGATTGGCGTAACCGTAGCTTGAGATCAGCAACCATTTTCTCTTTGTGTTTTAAAATATGTAAATAAAAACATGCGCGTGTCCAAAATAAGATTCAAGTCGGCCGAAAAGGTTGAGGACGTGTGGGTTGGGAAATCGATGGCTGCACGTTCGATTCTATAATTCTTTATAGATTCAAGATTTTTGTGTTGAGCAAGGTATAGCTACAGGGACAAGTTGTCTGAAGTGTATGTATGCAGCGTTTTCTATTTGCCTGTTACTTGGTTTGTTGTGCAATTTTCGTTCTGTCTTTGTCCGTGTGCTAATGAATCGTTGTGAACGGGATCTCTATTTGACGCCCGCCGGCATGGTTGGTGGACACAATGTTGCCGCTTTTTAAATAATTATTGAATTGAAACGCGTAGGCGCTAACCTGCCTGATCCGTCTACACACGTGCGGCACGCGTATAGTTGAGCCATCACGTCCGTGTTTTGTTCAAGTTCGGGCCGGGTCGCACTAGGAAGTTTAGTCGATAATAACTCAGCCTCGACAGCAATACGACGGCTTCTTCAATGCTTGGTAGCAACTTGCTGACATTTATTTCTAGTGACAAGCGCTGTTGTACTTCAAGTGATGCAAATGTCGATATTAATGTCGTTAAAGTTACGAGTGCGACCGGAGCCTTCCTAATGACATGTTGGCGAATCGGTCTGCTACCTTGCGATTTATAGTCTCCCATTTGTACATTTTTGGAGTATCACAGAGAGCATGCCAAAAGCTATTTTTGATAGAGGACGGAAGTCAATTTATTGTCATCACCCACGACCTTTAGTCGAACAAAATTTAATATGCAAGTATAGCAATATACACAAGGACGGGTATAATCTTCAGAGTTTCAGCGTCTGTCAGCTCAAACCATGGCCAGAGGGTCTTTCCTGGGCTATGGGATTAGGAGGGTAAGCCAAATCAAGTATTACTCACTCATCAGGAACGCTTTGTAAATCAATACGAAATACTTAATACTTGCGTTACATACTTGCGTTACTAACGTCACTGACTTACTTGAGTTACTCATGTGGAACACTGAATAAATATCCATGAATAGAAGATGGTACCCAATAAGTTCGGTCTCGTCCATTATTTGCGAGTTCACAAAAGAATGACAGAACTCCCCAGTTGCCTTTCGTGTAATTGAGGTCGCATCACAAATGAACCGCATAAAGCCAAATAAAAAATAAATATATAAATAAAAAATGTAGTTCCGGGTACCCGACCGTGCAAAGCCATTTTTATTTCCTACCCTGGAACTATTGTCCAAGTGACTTTCGGGTCAGTTCTGCTGCTCGCATGGAACTATGGGAGCACGTGCTGAAACATGGCGGCCACGAACACGCCTGCACACCGTAATGTTTGTCAATGAATTTCGTTCTCCAAATGTGACCACATCGGGGAGACGGAGAATTGGTGCTAATTCTAATGGTCAGTTGGCGAGATATTCCAATAGACAGACCAACAGCGGGTTTAAACATTGTTTGAATCTGATTTGTACAGGCAATTCTTGGAAGAGAAATCTTCTATTTTATATTGGTTGTTTTTCATAACTAATCTTTGAGATTGAAGCTTTCTCGTTTTATTCAGCAAACCAATGATTTGGTGCTTGCTGAATTTGTCATTAACTAAATGTGAAGATGCATTAGTTGTATAGCGTCCGCACATATTCAGGTTTTGAGTTCTCAGCTCAGAGTTTTGCTTTCTTTAGTAAGTCAATGAACACATGGAGCTGGCTCACTCTTTTTGACTGACTTGTCCTCAATCATTTCTTAATTTGTTGCTTCGCCCTTTTCACTTCTATTGCCTCCCGCACGCTGCAAAATTTACTTCAATTTATTAGATCACTCAGTACCTTCTGACCTCAACAGAAAAATCGTTGTGAATTTGTTTCAACTATACACTTTTTTTCTTTTATGCTCTAAGAATATTCATGACAGAAGCTTCATCTGCTTTGTGGTGGGTTTTACATGGCGTTTTTATCTCAGCAACGAGATATAGCTGAAGTGTGCGCCATTGACTCTTCAGTCTGTGAAGACAAACGAATCCGCAAAATGAAACACAAACTGAAAATGTTCGACAAACAAAGAAGCTTGCTATATTTTGAGGGGAGTTAGCATTCCTGAAACTAGCATGTCCCAGTTTCATTTCTTCGGCTCAGCTCTCTAACCTCTGGCTTCGCCCTTTGGGAGCATTGACAGTCATGAGTCTTTCAAATTCTTGGCAAAACTTATCTAGTAAATTGCATTTGTTAGATTCATCCTTCATGTTGGTGGGAACACAGCTATTTTGCATGTAAACACACGAGAAACATCTCAATCCAATTTGCAGATGATAATTTTTCTGCTAATTTGGCTGCATTAAAAGGTGTCAAGAAGTCTTGCCTTTGTAATATCATTATACAGGCGCGAGATAGATGAAAACACCTTAAGTGAGAATATCAAATATTCTGCACAATCAGATGGCCTGTCAAGGCACCTCAGCAGAAAACGTTTGACAGAGCTGGTGGCTCAATTCAAAATGTTTTAAGTATCAAACATACATTAACAACCATATTACTTTACTCTGGAAAAGAAAAAGACTTTCGTAGCCGTCCTACCGCTTAATGATCCACTGTACTTGCTCATTGGGCACCTTTTTGCTACATTATTTTCCAGTAAAATAATAAAGAACTTAAATGCGTCTTACGAAATTGTAAGCAAGACCTCTGTGCAGATTGTACTGTACGTTTGTGCCAATTAGTAGCCGTTTTTACACGATCAAAATATATGGTCGTGTATTCTTAAAAAAAAAAGAAGCCTAAGAGGATTGTTCGAGCTCCAGATGGTTTATAGCCGAACTCGAGCGCATGCGCACTATCAGACTGACAACCAGCTCTTTGTACGTGAAATTACATGAGCTGAAGATGTCCATCTTAAAATCTGACTCAATATTTTGGGACGTACTAGTCAGTGGAGGGGAATTTTGACCGGGACCAAGAGTTGATGTTGATAAGAGACGATCAGCAAAGACTTTTCACACGATCACCTGGAAGTCTAACTTAATGTTTTTGAGGGATGCACCAAGCAAACGTTTTAATTCTTGAATACGCTCTTTATTTCTCGGCTTCGCTTTCCTACTTGGCACTTTTGCCCCACTTTTGGAGACGTTAATACGAGTTGAATCATTGGCCGCAAGACTTCTGTAGATTACATATGCAATAGATCTCTTTAATGTTCGTGGTCATTACCGCCAATTTAGAGACTGACAGAACAAATCAAATTACAAAAGAACAGACTTCAATATTCGGCCTCACGAGATCGTTCCTAGTTGTTCAATCTATCCTCCACACAGACCATAAGGGTAGTGACTTTCAAAATCATGATCTACGCGTCGGATAGGTGACACTGAACACCTTTTTTAGTCATTTGGGTCTTTTGAAGATGTTCGTGCAAAACGTGAAATTAAAGCGAAATCACAACAGCATCACATTTTATTAAATACTATATCGTCATGCTCAACATTTTCGACTGAGTAGTCACACGATGTACTAAGCTCGGTTAGTTTAAGTGGTACTCTCAGAAGAGAAGGGTCGAGTGAATAGACAAAGTGGAGCCAACACACAAAAATAATCTTGGCATATTAATCAGACAACAACCAAACTATTAGGGCACCTGAGCTAATAAGCAAGCCGCACTGATGCCGCCAAAAGCACACGTCTTCCGACGCTAAAATCTTTATATTCTTTCCATCCGTTTAAAGGAAAACGACAGCTTTTTGGAAGTACAAAATTAAATATTCGTTGGCGATCGCAAAGTACCGTTCACATGGTGTAGGCCATAATTGGTCAATTTCCCTATTTGGCATCCTGCATGCAATCCGCAAATTGAAACCGCAAAAAGGCACAAGTCACGTTTGCCGTAACTTTGTCACGTTTTCGACACCAGGAAGAAATGGGATTACACGAATGCCGCGCAGCAACACAAAGCTGCATATGTTTTAGAGTTGCCACCTTAAACTGCCGCAAACTCTGCCAAAAACTGCGGCCTATTTTCGTTTATATTGACAAGTGCATGCGAATGGAGTTTTGGAAGTCGTACAAGTAGTTGAAAGCATACTGGGCACTTTATCAATTAACATCAATTTAAACATACTCACTGATTAAATTTCTGTCTTTGCCACTGTGCCTCGAGGATAAACGAAGACCTGTTTCAGCCACAGATGCCTTTAAAACAATACTAAATATCTACACCAGGACGGAGGCAATATATACAAAAACAATTATTGCATTTAACAACTATTTATCGTTACATAAACAAGCCTAAAGCATGCACCTTTAGCTTATTGGAAGACTTCCACATCACAAACTTTCTATTCTATACTTCGCAAGAAAATGCAAGCAACCACTGACAGTGATCAAGGAATTTCGTTGGAAATTATTTGCATGGTACCTTTGTCTGCACTACAAAATATTAAATCATGAAAACTGATGTGAAAACCTAAAGCGCCATCACGTTTGAGCTGACATATACCAGACGGTTTCCAACACAAACTGGACGTTTGCCATCTTGCCAATTTAGGAAACATTTTCCAAAAAAAAAAAAAAAGAGAACTCAGCCGATTTCAGTAAAGTGTCCTCCTCGGCCAAACTTTACATTTAAAGTAAAGATCTTTAAGAAAACCAGAGGCTTTGCATGTGGCCTTTTAGTTAATACATTTTGAAGACAAATTTCCAGTGCTTGTATTCACGTAATTTTTCTTGTGTTAGCTATTTTGTCCTTGCGCTTCGGCTTGCGTTGCGCGACACCGCGAAGACTAACAGTTACAGGGGCAACTAAAAATGGCCATACATGACGTGTCCACAACAAACTATTCCTCTGTCCACATGAAAACGAATTGAAAACGCCAATAGGGAAAGTAGTCTGGATATGTTCACTCCTTCTTCTCCTGCAGTTTGTCTGAACATTCAGCAGAGGAACATTAGGCTGAAGACGAGCAGTTAAACTTGAAATTAAGCAACAGCGACGCTATCGCGGTGGTGCGATTGCCCGCCATGTTGAATATGCTTCTGATGGACTGGACCCAATTTCGTGAGGTTAGCGTTTTCGAAAAGCTCCGTTTTCAGATGTCACACGTGTGTGTGGAAACAGAGGTTGGAAAGCTTCCCCTTGGAATAGTTCGATTGTGCACCACACACAAGCCGACGATACTGCACCTTTTGGGTGATGTTGTGTGAACCACAAAAAGATAAATGAACGTTCCCCAGGCAGCGGGTGCATCCATCGCGGAGAATTCGCGGTACCTCACAGTGACAAATGGTGCTTATTCGTTAACAAATTACTAGAAATACGATAATCGCAGATATCCCCTCGATCTGTAGTGGGTTTTCGGAACGTGGGGTTCTTGTTTACTTTTTCCGCTTTGAGATTATTTTAAAATCTTTTTTTTTAGAAACCACGGTTTGTGTCGCGACGTCACCAGTCGGCCGCCAAAAAAAATCTTTGTCACACGGCAGTCTGGTTTAGTTCAGACAACGTGCACAGTCTGCAATTTTCGTGGACAGTACCTGAACCCCAAAGCTCGCTGAGACAACTTTTACACGTAACTACAGAATACTCCCGAGACTTGAAAGGCAAGAAAAGCGCAACTAGAATCATGACTCGATCAGTTTTGCACAGTCAGCAAAGTCGATCTTCGACACTAAAATGTTTATAAATTTTAAGACAAGCCGCGATTTCTCCAGCCAACGCTGTATCCTAACCACATACGTGTGTGTGTGTGTGTTTTTTCACTTCATAAATCTAATACGCTTCTTCGAGTGTAACAAATTTAGAACTGTCAAAGCGAGAGTCGCTTGTTTACACGCTTTCGAACTCCCGCAAAGTGTGTGAATTTTGGCAAGGATTCAATTTTGAACACAACAACTTTTCAAACCGCGTTTGACGAATTTAAAATCTTTGACAGAAAAAAGAAATTAAGCCACTAAATAATACAAGGTTCGATTGTACTGAGCGAGCCAACCCGGTCATTAAATAGTACGAGGTCCGATTGTGTTGAGCGAGTAAATTCGGCCACCCATAGACAATAATATACAATAGTTAATTTGGAAAGCAGTGGCCCCTGGCCGGGTATTTTCCACGTTAATAGCCTTCAACCCGGTCATCCTTGAATACAGTGTGCCAACAAACACGGCGAGAAAACTTTACAGCATTTCCATATGTCAAACTGTCAGAGTGAAATTTGCAAACATGTCAGGAATCGGATGACACAATCTTGCACGAAGGCACTCTGAAATAGCTTTGCAAGCTAGCGAAAAAATCACACTATAATCTTACTTGGCCTTCATCACAGTTCCCGGGGCACCAAACGACAAAATATACGGCGATTGTTGAAATACCATAATGATAACTTTGCTTTAAGATAGCATATGTAATTTTTCAAAACTCACCGGTTCCTGAAAGCCATAGCTTTAGCTCTTTTCCAGCAAAGGAAACAAAACCCAAAACACTATTGTTTACGTCTTCAATGATTTCAAAATACAATGTGATAGAGCAGTCCTCAAACAGTGGGAAAATTCCACTTTTCACTGTATTGTGCGTCGTCATCTTGTCAAAACTTGGATTCTGAAAACTACAATCCTGTTATTGGAAAAGGTGAAATTTGCCACGGTGATTGTTCGATTTCCACCGACTGTATTTTGCTACTCTTTTCTGAAGAAGTGTCTGCGTTTTAACACAATATTGGCGTCTGGGATTGTGTTCATTGTCGGTCAGTCGATGCCTTAAAAGATTCGTTTCACGGCTACCAAGCTTGCCTCCGATACACTGGCAAAATATCCGGGCAGTCTATAGCCATCCGTCGAACTGCTTGGCCTTGTATCTGCATCTTGTTGTACAAAATAACTTCCGTTCGTACTCTATCGCATGTCGCTTAAAAAAAATGGCGGCTTACAGTTCTGGCCTAAGAGCCTGGGAACGAGGTCGTACGCCAGACTGACAGACGAACATTAAATTTCGAGATGGCGACCCGCTCGGATTCTCTGAATAACGCGATACTACTGCATTAGCGTCGTGATTATGAATAGAAAAAGGAGATACACTCACAAAGCAAGTCGCAAAGTAAAAAAGAGTTCTCCTCATTTAGCTCGTTAAGAACCAACCATTTTCTGTAAAAAAAAAAAAAAAAAAAATACGCCTAACTGCAATAATAACATATGACTAGAAAAGGGAGATACACTCCTGCTGTGAGCTTCTAGAGTGTCTCACGCCATTATGGTTATTTGATCGAACAGCCAGATTTTGACTCGTTATAATAGTTTCGTAACGTAACACACTCCAGCCGAACAAACCTGTTTCTCGTGCTATTCGAACGGTGGTGAAAAGGATTCACAGTAAAATTTCCTGTCGATTTTTCATTGGTGACAGAATCCGCTCGAGACAATTTTATAAACAAACAACTCAGACATACCACAGTCGATCTGCATTTGCAATTATGGCATGAAATCATGTGTCAACAAACATATCAGCGAACGCAAAAAACTCGGAATAAGCTTTTACCTTTGCCAAAACATGTCATGGTCACACCATACAGCTGTGTTCCAGCGTATATTCGCAAATGTGTCCAGAAATGTCGCTCTAAATGTGAATCTGTGTCACCTGTTTGCCAGATACTACGGATATGTCAGCCGGGGGCTGAAGGGGGAGCAGATTTCCACATGCAACCAAAGAATCGGCAACGCTCACAGCCGCCATTAAATAATGCCTTGAATTTCCACGTGCGAGAGAGCCAATTATATTTAGAAAACCCCTCCCTGGAGAGGTAATTTAGCTTCTGACATTCTGTCGCAAAGTTATAACATTAGCACGGAAACCCTTTACTGGAAATCTCTCTGTGCACTCTTTGTGTTAAGTAGATAATAAAAGACAAACTTTCTCACAGGACCTGTACCACGGCGGCTTTTATATGGATAACACTTCATGCTCCTCCCCCCTCAGTAGTTTTTGCCACCTAGAAGGGGAGCATTTTAATGACCTAATGAGATGGGCCGAACGGCTGTTCAACTATCGCCCAAACGCCGACATAGAAGCTATTTGCATATTGCAAATAGCTTCAAAAAGATTTCTCCTCATTTAGCTCGTAAAGAACCAACCAGTTTCTGTAAAAAAAATACGCCTAACTGCAATAATAACATATGAGTAGAAAAGGGAGATACACTCCTGCTGTGAGCTTCTAGAGTGTCTCACGCCATTATGGTTATTTGATCGAACAGTTTCTTTCACAAAGCAAGTTGCAAAGTAAAAAAGATTTCTCCTCATTTAGCTCGTTAAGAACCAACCATTTTCTGTAAAAAACAAAAAAAAACAAAAAAAAAAAAACAAAAAAAAAACGCCTAACTGCAATAATAACATATGAATAGAAAAGGGAGATACACTCCTGCTGTGAGCTTCTAGAGTGTCTCACGTCATTATGGTTATTTGATCGAACAGTTTCTTTCACAAAGCAAGTCGAAAAGTAAAAAAGATTTTTCCTCATTTAGCTCGTTAAGAACCAACCAGTTTCTGTAAAAAGAAATAAAAAAAAGAAAAAAAAGAAAATACGCCTAACTGCAATAATAACATATGACTAGAAAGGGAGATACTCCTGCTGTGAGCTTCTAGAGTGTCTCACGCCATTATGGTTATTTGATCGAACAGTTTCTTTCACAAAGCAAGTCGAAAAGTAAAAAAGATTTTTCCTCATTTAGCTCGTAAAGAACCAACCAGTTTCTGCAAAAAATTACGCCTAGCTACAATAATAACATATGAATAGAAAATCTATTTGCATTTACCTGACCGGCGGGTGCTTTCAAATGATCAGTTGACTTGCATGTGGAAGGAATGGAGCCGGTTCATGTGTTCCATCACTTTCTAAAGCATATTAATATTGGTCCACGTTTCGCGCATAATGACTCAACGTAAACAAGGGACAAATACACTGACCGCATGTAGTCATAACACTGATTTTGTAGCACACAAAAGACTTTCGAATATCAGTAAACAAAGTACTGCATGCGATTCGTCTTTCTCTAAAGTTGTGACCAAGCACACCTATGCTCCTACACTGATTCATTCTTGTGCCTTCTAACATCCGTACCCCACCCCTCTTGGTCATAAAAGTGTTCAAGGGTCGAATTTTGAGACGCCATATTACAGCTTAATACACTTGCCACTTGCCATCCCACATGTCGGAATAGTACATTATATATGTACATATATAATGTGTTATCATGATTCTTGAAAATATTTCTACATGTATAGCATCTTCGTCTTTCGGTTCTGGGGAGGGGAATTTTGACGATCGATAATGAGTGGACAAAGAGGCCAAGGAGTGATGTTGATGATAAGACGATCGGTGAAGACATAACCCACACTCTTAGCTCATCCACCGGATGACTGCTACTTTTCTATAGAATAATATGCAAAAAAACAAAAGTTTAAAAAGGTGTCTGCCGATTACAGTTTTAATAACAATGGGCACAAAAGCAATGAAAAGTGGTAGTACGGTATCCCTGGTGACAGTGACATGAATAAGTAATGCGACAATAAAGATAATTAGACTGATCCATCGTTAAGACTTCCGGTCAAAGTGCTTGGTGCTCCCCGTACGAGTGTGGCCAGTATGTATAGAGGTAAGTTTGTCTATTTTGTACGCTAATACCGTCTCCTTCACCGAACCTGTGGTAAAAACATAATCCTAAAAAAAAAAAAAAAAAAAAAAAAAAAAAACCAAACGATCGCAGACCCTGGCTACCGATCAACAGGAGATGTTTCAGACGAAATGTCGGCCAGCCAGTACAACCGAACCGACTCGCAAATGCATAAGATAAGCATCCCCACAATATAGTAAAGAGCTTGCGGATGACACTTTAAAATATAGCGTAATGCTGTCTGTGAGAATGGAAGCCTGAAGGCTGTTCGTTCAAGCTGGTTTTCATAAAATATGGAGTTCAACTGGACTGGTGAACACGCGTTTTGTCCTCACGTGTGTTGTTTTGACTGTCGACGACTCGTAAACAGTTCGCATTTCGTGTACTGTGGAAAGCAACTCCTTGCATTAACTACAATACACAGTAGCAAATTTTATTCTCTTTAAACAATCGCGTGCAAATTGCTCTACTACAGGTGAATATTTGCTCGAATACATAAAAACAAAAGCGTCTTTGGAATTGGTCCAAAATATTAATTGCTAAAGTTCAGCAAACCTAAACGAATCAGTATCTATTAAATAAGAAGTTTTTTTTTGAAATATAGTTTTGTCCAGATGTTGTTGAATTGACGTATAATTTTAATTTATCCGGTTGTTGCAATCTTATGTGAGAAGAGCACAATCGGTCAAACAAGAGTTACCAGACGTGTTATCCGGAGAGACAGTCGGTGCACGAGTCTTAGAGCCTGGATGGGAACCCAACTTTAGACAGTATACTCACAATGCTAATTTTAATTAAGGGTGCGTTCGATTGAGGGTATTCCGGAATCTTGTTCTGGGGACAATTGTTTTCAAAACCTTCGCGCTGACATTTGGAACGGCTCCCGAAATACATCTCGACATAATTCAGCTCCGAAGCAAAACATTTATCAATCAGTATCGCTATTCCTATTCCGGAAATCGAACGCGCCCTTAGACATCGCAGCAATGACGCATCAAATGAAATGCATAAATTACACAAATTATTTTAGCCAATAACATTGAGAATGATGGAAGATTCACACATGGAATTAAATTCGTCGTATGAATCGGAGCGACATTTACGTCGTCTAACCGACAAAGTTAATATGAATTAAATTCGTTTGAATTAAAGTCGACGATTGTGCTACGCATAAACCAGCCTGACTTTATTCAGCTCAACGCACACACTTTATACGCACGTACAAAATAAATCCGGAACGATGATTGGTCAGAAGGAAAACCGGAACATCGTCTTTGGCATCAGAAGAAATGAAGTATGTTCTGTGAGAATGAATGGTTTACTTTGTATTTTCATTTACCGTACTACTGCGTTCTCAGACTCAGACAAGTCATCATCGCGTGACCGCAGCTGAAATTTTACCACTTTCAATTACCGAGGAAAAGTAGTGATCGTCAGCTATCTAAATGAAACAAAACGACGTGTCAACTGCTCAGATAAACCCTCGATAGTACACATTGTTAGTGAGCGGACGTTCATGGCGCTCGGGATCAGTCACCCACGTTGGCCTTCGTGGCGCCCCATCACGTGGCAGTGAAAAGGACATGTCGCTGTGACATCGCGGCAAACAAAGAAATAAAAAACAAAAACAAAAACAAAAACAACAAAATCGATAAAATTGAGTTGCAATATAACGCTAGTTTTCTACGACGAGCCCTCCTTTGGATTGCCGCATTATCCACTCACGTAAGTTTTTCCTGACAAACCTTGAGGTTGTGCACGGGTGAAATACAAGACGCATATCTTAAAATGTTTACGAAGTATTCCTGTACATACTGACTTGCTCCAACGAAGGGCTAGCGCTCGAACGGCGTCACGCTTTCACACATCCTCTGTCGATTCATTATAAACTGTGTGTAGCCCGATGACAACAAATCTACCTTTGAGAGTGACGAGTTCCTGGGAAGGAAGTGTTTACAAAATCGGCACCATCCGTGACCGACAAATGTTGTTGTTTCTATTAATAAGCACGTGGGAAAAGTACTGGGCCCGGTTTTTCAAAGCACGATTAGGCTAATCCTGGATTAGGTCTAAACTTTCTCGTCATTTTTTTTAGCTTGAAAACTTGAAAGTTTCGTCCACAACGACTTTCTTGATAATGTTTTAAGCTGGAACAAGCTTTCTAATCCATCTTCGAACAAAGCCAAGCAGTTTAATGACAGAGAGGTCGAGAGAAAGAATTTCGTTAATCTTGGATTAGCTTAATCGACCTTCGAAAACCGGGCCCTGAGTTATACATTCCCAGTTTTTTTGTACTTCCCACAAAGAGATCTCACACAGACTGGTTGCCCATGTAAATGAACTGCAAACATGAATCATTGAATGTTATCTACGTACCGGAAATTCAAAAATAACTTCTAATCGTGACTATCATATTAGACTGACCCTCCCAAACGTGCCTCGGCGAACAGGACGTAAATACTTTAAGAAGAATCCATTCACCGTAATTCTATCACGTTTCTTCATGCTTTTGGGCTGCGCACTGAAAGAGGACGTCCTGAGTATCTTTTAAATGGTATTTGTCGAAACGACAAATCTTTGCTTCCTAAATTTAGTATGTCGGCCTAAAATTAGGCCGAGGGTTTTGTGTGTACGTGCGCGCATAGGAAATCAGTGACGTCAAGGTCACGCTCTGCTGGGCACAGTGAAAACAAAGACGCGACAGAATTTCGAAGTACAAGCGACAAAAGCCGACAGCGTTCCGACAAAGCGGTTAGATCGTACAACTACTTTATGAAATGGAGGAGAGCGCGGCCGAAGAGCACTCGGCGTCACAACAAGGCATGTGAAACTTATATCAATTAAGTAACATACAAATTTTCTGCTATGATTTTGAGCGCCTCGAGGTAACGATTTTCGAATTGTTGATTTGCCTCAAAGGCCATGGAGGACAAAATGAAGTAAGAGCATCCAAGGGCACAGTTAAATATAAGGCATCGGTTTTAACACTAAAGCAACAGCATCAAACTAGACGCCTTCTGCAGTGTGAAGCTTTTATACGGGCACGGTGACTATAAACAGGGATTTCAACGAGAAAAGCCGATTTTATACTGAAACGCCGGTCACAGGAAGAATGTCGCAGTGTTACTACTGACGTAAAATGTCAGCAATCGCCAGTTGCGGAACGGCTCACCCTTCGCGCCGGCTCCGCCTGTTATATCGATGCCCGCTCCCAATTTTGTTCGTATCGGTGGCTAATCACCAACATATTTTATGTCCCTTCGCGTGCAATGGATTAAGATGGACGATTAATTTTTTTTACAGGCCATAGAAAATTAAACCAGCTTGGAGGAAGCTTTGTTAACGGCAAGCCGCTTCCCCTCGCTATACGACAGCAAATAATACAATTGGCGGAGAGTGGTGTTCGTCCTTGTGATATAAGTAGACAGCTGAGGGTCTCACACGGTTGTATCAGCAAACTGCTATCCAAATACAACGAGACTGGCTCCTTTCAACCTGGCAGAGCCAAGAGAAAGACTTCTCGCGACGTCAGCAATCAAGTTAGGCAGAAGATTGAAGACTACAAACGAGAGAGCCCAGGAATTTTCTCTTGGGAGGTGAAAGACCGCCTGCTGCAAGAGGGGCAGTGTACCAAGGAGACGGTGCCTCCCTTGTCTGTCATTAGCCGGATCGTGCGAGGAAAGTCGAGGATCCTTTCTGAAGTATCTGAGGCCAGTGACATGGACAGCGATTGCAGTGATGGTGGGCACATCCCTGATAGCCCTGACAAAACCGAGGATGAATTTCCCTTTGAAATCGCCAGTCAGACTCGACACGACAAAGGAACAGAGATTCAAAATGGTAATGTTGTGCCGGCCGATGAAGGAGCTCACTCACCATTAATGAGGAGAGGTACAAAGAGATTTTAGTTTACTTGCATCAAACCAGTCTTGTTGTAGTCCATTTTATATTATTTTCAAATTATAAAATGATGCAGCATCAACTTGAATGAGACTTTCATAGTTGATAAAATATGTGCATTGTGATGTTAGATTGATGTATTTTTCTCTTGTTTAAGGTTCAGGGAATGGCAGCGCATTGAGCGAGAGGTTTTATTCCATGGACTTGAACAAGCAAAGTAATCATGTGACCATCAAACACTACCAGCGCAGAAACCGCACCAAATTTTCTGCAGAACAAACCTCGGAGATGGAGAAAGCTTATGAGAGGACTCAGTATCCAGACGCCCTGACCAGAGAAGAGCTAGCAGAGAGACTGAACATCTCTGAATCAAGAATTCAGGTAAGCAACATTTGAACCTCCCACTGCACCAAAGCTACGATAGGCAAGCTTCCAACTGTCACATGAAACTAAAGATGTGACCACCCAAATGAAAGTTCTCAATGAGTACATTCTAACAGCAGTGTTCATTCCCACTCTTGAACTGTCAAGTGAAATCTAAGGGTGTGACCACTCAAATGAAAGCTCTCAATGAGTAATAGCAGTGTCATGTATTATACGTAGGGTTCATGGAGTTAACCACTTTAGAATTACAGATTCGAACAGAGAAGCGTAGCAGTAAACACCAAATACTTATCACTTGCATGTTGCCTTGCACAAATGGAAACAAATACTGATTTATAGCTCAATATAAACACCTCGACATGAACAAAAACAGTACAACACTGGTAACGGAAGGATTGTATAAGATATACTTCAACTAACGTCAGTTATGTACGTACAAAACATGTAGATTCTTGATAAAGTTTTAAAACACTACCTCTTGCAGTATCAGATTTGTCTTTTGTAGTCAGTGATAGTCATTGGCTTTACAGTCGCATTAACAATATATCTGGTATACATGCTTTAGTCGAGGTAGTTTCCAGTAACATTATACGCATACAGCGGCTACGGTTTCTCAGTTGACTCAGCTTTAGCCTCGGCATAAACGGAATCACAATCTGTCACTTCACAGGAAAATCAACACTAGCTCTGTGCATAAAATTGGAAACTTACAAATAATTATATATATATATATATATTTCACTACAATATTCTGGATAAAGCCTTCCGGTGTCTGCACAGCAGCTGATTCCTAAGGTATACGTGACTGTTTCATATCAATAATTTTCGGCCTTTCTTTGCCTTTTCTCGGTTTACAAAACCCACAAAAAACATGCAGGTAGCAGGTCATATTATCATTATCATCTGCATCAAGTTTTCTTTATCATTATCATCACTATGATTACTGCAGTGTAGTAGCATCAGCAGCAGTACTGTAGACAGCAGTTAGCAGTAGCTGCAGCGATATACTAATGCAAGTAGTGATGGTAGAAGCAATAGCTTTAGTATTTGTACTATCGAGTAACAGTGCATTAGTTACGCAGTATAGTAGAACGGAAATGATAAGACAAGAAGTGAAACTGTTCCAGAACAGTTTATCTCCAAACCTGTCACTTTCTCCCACCCTTGACCGTCCTAAACTCAACACAACAACACTCCTCCTCAATCCTTTCAGGTCTGGTTCGCCAATCGCAGATCCAAAGGAAAGAAGAAACAAAAGCCAGAAGCACAGGACCCCCCTCAAGCGGCTCCTGCTCCCCCTGTCACAGCATCTCACACGCGTGTGTTCTATCCAGTCTACCCCACGGTGCCCGTCATTCGTTATTCGCCCTATACTCACGCTCTGGCCCCAACATGTTGCTACGTGCCTTCAGACGTGCCCTACTGGCAAGCAAGAGCTGCTGACTGTCACTGTAGCTCCTGCACTGTTTGTCCAGATGAGTAGGCGTGATAAAACTAAACATTTTACTGCCGGTTTGGAACAATGTTCCGGCCACTATATATGAACTTGTGTGAACAACCCAACCAAGTTGGAGCAGCGGTTAACAGAATTATTCTGTACTCTATGTCATAAAGCTTTTAGACTTTAGTTGTGAACTTGTGTACATTAGGTCTAGACACACTCTATCAGTTAACCTTCAAGGCATTGGACTAAGTGTAGGGAACGTAAAGTGAGCGTTGAATTCTTCTCATTGGGTCAGATCACTGTAGCTGATAAGGCCTTCACAAGGCACTGTCGGTAAGGCTAATGAGGCAGCTATTTCCCACCTGGTCAAGGAACTTTCTGAGACTCATCTATAGGCGCGTGTTTGTGCTCGTGCTTGATGATAAAGCCAAAATTCAACATCAGCCACTCTGGCTATAAAACCTGCATGTCTGAACATTGATCCTAAGAAAATGTCTGAATACTAACCCCTGCATTTCTCGGCCGAATACTCCCAGAAGAAATGCTCATAAGTTCTCAGACTTCCGTCCCTAATAATTATTAACTCTAAGGCTTTCTAAATTTGCAGTAGCTGTTGAGTCCATCGATTGCATGTAGATAGTAATACCACGTGACTGGAGCCAGTCAGAGCCTCGCAATTGCTCCAAGCAAGACGTGTCGGTTGAGCAGCTGCGTCAGTTGACTAACACAATATTAAGAATCATCTGCTGCCGAACATTTCTACCGTGAGTCGCTTAAATTAATTAGCAGAAAGCTGTTCCAGGAGAGTCAGCGTAGATACAATCAGCATTACAAAGTAGAAACTAAGCCCTAAATGTTTCTCAATTGTCGTAGATATCGCGATAACACCGGATGCCCACTGAAAATAAAGAGTTCCTTCCGAGAAACCTATATGTCGGTTTTAATATTGCATTGTATCTGACTTACTCAACATCAACAAAGTTCAAGGTATTGGTTCAATTTGTACAAGTGGTCACGATCCATTGCACGGTTGAAACAAGTTATCGGTTTCGGACCCTTCATCGTTTCAAGTGTGAAATCGCTAGGAGCATATCTAATAATCTCATGGCCAATTTAAAATAAGTACAATTTGCTCAGCTATATTCAGCATGGAAACTAGTTTGTGTTTGCATCATTTACAACCACCCGCTTGACTACGAGCTTAATTCAATGCCCTTGAATGTCCTTTCAGTTCTCACGCAATTTAAAGCAGACTTCGACAATACTGGTGTGACCAGCACATAATGTCTTAACACCGTCTATTCCAGCCCTTTCGTTTTCCCCAAGATTTTTTTCACCCAAACCCAGGAGTGTTATTAACACTTGAAACTCGCTAAATTCATCCGGACCCAACATCTGCGGAGGTTTTGTCGTAGTCTCGGCACGGTTGTGCGAATCCTACCGAGTTCACAAGACTGCAACCAGAAATAAATCTCCGCCCAGCGACGTCGGTGGTAAAGTCTTGTGCTGCGACAGTTCGCCTGATCGAGCGAACCGGTTGATAACTGTTAAATACAAGCGGAAGTTTAAATGTAACTTTATATTTTGTCAGCTATGTAGAATAAGCCCAGTGTCCATAGCCGACCTCTCCGCAAACGGACACACAAACTGCACGGGTCATCGTCACCCTCACAAAAATTGAAAGCCCTACAAGGTGAATATTATCACAACACACTCATAAATCATCACAAACGACGCCACTGTATTTTATTCTACAACGATAACAACTCCAGCAAACGTGACTCGGATCCATTTCCTCTTGACGGCCGGATGTGATAACAATCCTGTGATCTCGATTCGTCGAAAGGAACTTTGGACTGCGTGTGTGATCGATCTTCTCACTCGGCATGTCAGCATGTCTGTGGTTTTACGTATTATCCGATGTTACGCTTGTTTACGGCCGATTTATAACCAGTCAACCCGAAAGTTATTTTCCTGAATGCGTTTATTGGATATCTTTTTTTTCCGTGTCAAACACTACACCAAAAATGCGCATTAATATTGTTTCAAGAGACGTTCATGAATTAAAATTGCATAAGTTTCAGTTCCAATGTGCGTCCAATGGCTTTATGGTCGACTGGAGTGACGCACGCTACACAGACCCCAAGGATCGCAAAATTGTCGCATTGAATAACGCTTTTGTGGCACTCTTGGCCGGTTATATTTTTTTAAAGGCATGGGAGCAAGAGTAAACTTCTAACATTATACATCTTCATTTTCTATCGAGTAATTTTGTTTTGACCAGGCCGTGACTTCCGGGCCGGAAGTCCTTTAAAGAGTTGGCTTGAAAAACAACCAAAGACGAATTCAAGAAAGAATGAAAGCAAAAAATGAGCAGACGGAAAAAAGGAGACGCAAGCTGTTTTGATGTGCTCTAGAGGACAGAAATTCAGACAAAGGCGTCACTGGCTTGTACTTCCGCCTATTGTTATCCGAATTTCATACTATCACGTACAGCTCGATGTTGTTTATGAAAACGGCCTAAAATTAGAAAGCTATTTGCATTTGCGTGCTTCGAAATAGACTTGCGTGCGTCACGCTGTCTCTGACGTACTTTGCGCACGCCCCGACACGCTACCTATAAAGCCACAGAGTGGTTCGATCAAAACAAACAACGAAACTCGAGGCGGAAGAAGTAAGAAACCGTGTAAAAAGAAAACATCTCTGTGAAAAGGGTTTAGACGACGCGGTTAAATCATGGAAACCTATAATTCTTCAGGTGAGCTAATTAGGTCGAACCGGTTCTCGCACCCATTCGTTTTGTTTTAATGCATATACTGAGCCTCTTTACGGGAAGACAGTAACAAACCAACGAACTCGAGAAGTGCGCGGTATTAAATGATGGCTCTATGTCTCCCCACAGGCAAAGTAAATCAACTTGGAGGGACGTTTGTCAACGGCAAAGCCTTACCACTGTGTGTAAGGCAGAAGATTATCGAACTTGCAGAGAGTGGGATTCGCCCGTGTGAAATTAGCAGACAACTCCGCGTGTCCCATGGCTGCATCAGCAAACTCTTGGCCAAATACAATGAAACTGGCTCCTTCGAACCAGGGCGAGCCCGAAGGAAAACCTCTCGGGACGTGAGCAAAGAGATCAGGAGCAAGATCGAAGAGTTCAAGCGTCAGAACCCGAGCATTTTCTCTTGGGAACTGAAGGACAAACTGCTCGCCGAGGGAGTGTGCAACAAGGAGAATTTGCCACCGCTAGCCGTGATCAGTCGCATCATGAGAGGCAAGTCTAGGCGGTATTCCGAGTCAACCAGTGACACTAGCGGCAGCGATAGTGATTGTCAGCAAATGGAGGAAGAGCCGGAGCAGAGATTCGGCGCATTCTCAATTGAGAAAATCCTGGGACTCTCATCAAGAAACGGCAATCCTCAACGCCAGAGGAAAATCGGCAGAGTGGAATTCATTGATATGAGTAAGTTTATGTCTGTTGTTATGTTTTCTCTCCGGGCGAAAGAGCAAGCGTGCTATATCGAGGCTTTCACTGTCAATGAGACTGCTTTCGTGTTTATTATGGGCGGAGAATAGTGGCAGGTGGGAAATTAAACTGAGCTTGCACAAAACACGTGTTGATAGCTATGTGCTTATAAACTTTCGTTTACTTCTTGCAGATTCATCAATGACTGAATTCATCAAAGCCAAAAGTGGTAATGACGAGCTAGAGAGCAATGTTGAACCAACCAGCAAGAAGGTTACTAGTTATCAACGCAGAAACCGAACCAAGTTTACGAGAGAGCAAATTGAAGAACTGGAAATGGCGTACGAGAAGACACACTATCCAGATGTGTTGACTAGAGAGGAGCTGGCCGAGAGACTGAATATTTCAGAGTCTAGAATTCAGGTGAGCACTCGTTTGCAATACCACACAGCTTAATCAGATGGAATGTAAACATACCCAATTATGTTCCTTGGTAGGGTATATGGTCTTGATCGTCAAATAGGTCTTTATTTGCTACATCAGCTTCGAGTCCTTTACCGATTTGTATTTTTAGACATAATTAGAAACAATGTTGAGCCCCATACTTCAAAGGTCATTTTAAAATGTTAATCCTGGCCACTTTTGAAAGTAGACTTCGTCGTTTAAACATTGTGGGTTTAGCGAAATCTATCTGCAACTTTATACAAATCATTTTAACCACAGCTGAGATAAGAAGAATCAGTTGCTTATTTATTTTTCTTGCTATTACTGCAGGTTTGGTTCTCAAACCATCGGTCTAAGGATAAGAGGAAGCCAGTGCCCCAGCATTACGCGGAAGAACGGGCGGTACAAGAGCCTACACTCAGTAAAAGCCGTGTGTTTATGCCCACTTTCCAGCCAGTACCTGTTATTCGCTACGGCCTTTACGCTCCAGCATATAGATATCCTGCTTTCCTCCCTTACTGGCAGGCGAGAAGTGACATGGATTACTCCTACAGTTCTTGTGATGAACAATAATGTCTCTGTTTTTTTTTTATTTATTTCACTGCCAATGTAGAAATCGAAGGCCGGTTGAAAACCGAAAAAAGCTTTCGAAACAATTCAATCCTTGTAACAGGCTGGATACAGTTCCTTTGTGTAGTATACACATGCAATTTTCGTCGTTCGTGTGAGACCATTTTGACCGGGAAACTTTTTCTCGTCAAAAAAGGTCAGTTAAGAAAATGAAAGATAGCTCAAAGCTTGCTGTAGCCATTGACAAATAAATAACGTATTTGAACATATTTGTTGTGTATAAGCTCCAAACCCACGCCCAAGAAACACGCTCGGTGTCTTGCTGACTGTTTGGCCCATGAGTGAATGTGTTTGCCTAGCCAAGGCAATACTTCATTTCTCATCTAGACCATTATTAGATTATCTGAATAAATTCAGCTATCGAAAATTGTTGCACTCGAGTCTGCAATGATAAAGTCTAGGCCGCATATCATCTGAACAGTGAAGAGTATTAACTTGAAAAATGGCGTCGATTCCAAAAGTACCGAGTTTTAATTATAGACGTATGAACATTTACACCTACAGAATTTCAGGCCACCAAACCTGTGAATATTATGAAATGAGTTCCTCTATACTTCAACTACACGATGGGTTGTTTTTAAAAATGTGGTTGGACAAGGCCATTGGTGGTGCCTAGTGTTTGTTATATTACTTGAAGTACTCTGATGATTGATCTAGAAAGAGAGCTGCATTAACAACTAGCTAGGTCGGTCGTGGTCTTCTGTGATTCTGGACGCCTTCAGTCGGCGACATCTTTATACGCGGCACGTGGTGACCAGTTTAATTTCCTCATGGTTTTAACACACTACCACGAACCAGTTTGAGGCCCAAAGAGAGAAACGAACACCTAAAATAGCAAACATATTGAGTAGGACGAGCCTGTTAAACACATTCACTCATTGCAATATCAGCGGGAACATAAATTAACTCGTTCGCACATCGACATGTCACTCGGAAAGATAAACGTACCATTCATTGAGATATTTCAATAGGATTCGTAATATTTGTAGCATCCGAACTATAATGCTGACAACTGTATCTAGTCCCAAGTAACAGCAATGAGTTTACAGCCACATAAAAAATGTATAAGGCTTTCGCGTATAAGGCTAAGTAAATGTATACACTGGAAGGCTTTATTCGCGCCATATGCCACGCTATTTTCACTTCCCCAGCTGTTGCTACGGCTTCTTCTGGCAGAAATTCAATCGCCATAACAAAGCATTTGTGTAAAGTGTCAGATCAAATTGCTGTGCTCACGTGCTAGATTAAAACGCTGTTCGGCTACATAAAGAAGGAAATGGCTCCGAGTGTTTCGTGAAGTAAGGCCGCATAGAGCCGAAACTCCAATGAAAAGTTAAAGCCAAGAAACTCAACATTTTGATTCTGTTTGGTCGAAATCAAAGAAGTTTCCAGTTATCCGATTAGAATACTGATCAACTAACAGAACGGAAATGGGAGACCCACTCAACCAAACTGAGGTCTCATTCACTGAACACAGAATGGTGTTAAAGCGGTAGATTATACACACGCGGAGCTATTCGGGAAGTTACGTTACTGTCGCTTCCTTGAAACTGTAACACACAATCAACAAGAAAACCGGCCAACGTTGCGGTTCTGCACTCACGTGCAACCGGCGTACCCGGCAAAGCTGTAGCAACTATTTTATTCATAGTCATATAGGAGAAAACAAACAAACGTTATCATCACTCTGCTTCTGTTTAATTCAAGACCATCCCACCAACTTTGGTATTCACGGCGAGTCATGGCAAAGCAACGAGAACAACACATGAAAAAAACTATAAAGATGTATTTGGTGAGAACAAAAAATTAACATTGTAAACAACCAGCTAATTTTCATACACTGACGTCACAAAAGGGAACATAGTACGTACAGTCTTGCAATTGGCTGCGAACTGAAACCAAACCCCGTTACTCTCAATTCTACAACACTCGCCATATACATGATATGACCTTTATTCGATGCGAGTGAACGGAACTTGTTGCTAGCTCCAAGATTCGAGGAGCCCACTGTTGATTGTTAAGCCGAACACAACGCCGCGCAACGCGCTCAGCCGCTGGGCTGGGAGCAGAAATTCGCGGGCGCACCAAAACCACATCAATGACAATCTATCGGTACACCCACACAACTCTTTTGTATGAACTTTTTGCCTGACGTAAAATGGATTCAATTAGATAACTAATCTCCGCAATTATTTTGAAATACTACCACGCGCCTTTTGTGCAAAGCAACCGTTAAACTGATTAAAATTCTTGTGTACAAAGAACATCTCCAGAGTGTACATCTGTTCACCCTTTCCTCCCGTCTATCAATCTGTCCTTTCTCTCTACAAGTGTAATAACATCTCTTGTCTCTTTATCACTCAGTGTCTCAACGAACAAAGATAAAAAATAAAGCTGGAAAGTTATTTATATTTGCGAGTTTTAAAATAGCACTGTACCGTGCGTCATGATACCGCTGACGTATCGTACTTTGGGAACGTCGCATGTTTTGTACCATCCGGACAAAACACGATACAACCGGCGGTATTCACGAGATCTCTCGAGAAGGCATCGTGTGGGCGTATGATCATGGAAATTTCTGACTCTGCAGGTCGGTTCAGTTCTTGCCAGATAAGCCATTGGTTACACCTTTAATTATCGTCACCGCACAATACAAGTTCTTTCTCTGACCAACCCAAACATTTATTGCAATCTTGCAACTGTATCATTTTGACAATATCGCCGAAAATGACTTCATGTCTCTCCACAGGCAAGGTAAATCGACTTGGAGGGACGTTTAATAACGGCAAAGCCTTGCCACTGTACGTAAGGCAGAAGATTATCGAACTTGCAGAGAGTGGGATTCGCCCGTGTGAAATTAGCAGACAACTCCGCGTGTCCCATGGCTGCATCAGCAAACTCTTGACCAAATACAATGAAACTGGCTCCTTCGAACCAGGGCGAGCCCGAAGGAAAACCTCTCGGGACGTGAGCAAAGAGATCAGGAGCAAGATCGAAGAGTTCAAGCGTCAGAACCCGAGCATTTTCTCTTGGGAACTGAAGGACAAACTGCTCGCCGAGGGAGTGTGCAACAAAGAAAGCCTGCCGCCGTTATCTGTGATCAGTCGCATCATGAGAGGCAAGTCTAGTTGGTATAATTCCGAGTCAACCAGTGACACTAGTGGCAGCAACCTCAGCAACAACTGCCAGCAAATGGAGAAAGAATCGGAGCAGAGAATCCATGTATTCTCATTTGACAACATCCTGGGACTCTCTGCATCACAAAACCCCCAACGTCAAATAAACGGTAGAGTGAAACGTCTTATGTTGGTGAGCGTCGCTCTCTATAGTATTTTCGAGCGCATTAATTCTCTTTGTACGAATAAGCTGATGACATGTACTCAGAATTTGAATGTGCCACACGTGCTCTTTCATTGCCAGGCAATTGGCGTCACGATCAGAGCAACTTCAACTCCTGTACTGTCGAAGGAGTGTGCATGCATGTATTAGCAGTTTCCATGTCCTGTGTTTTTGAACACACTTTATGCTCATTTTACTTGTGGCTTCCTTAATTTTGGTTACACAGCCGAAGCAACGTGGCAAATGGTTCTAAAAGTTTTAACAAAGAGACAATGTGACCTAAAGGCTACAACTCATCTTTGAGCTTTCACTTGCCTTTTTCTTAACTCCTCGCAGATTCATCAAACGATGATGAGCTTGAGAGCAGTCGTGGGCCAAATATGGCTTACACCTGTTACCAACGCAGAAAACGAACCAGGTTTACGAGAGAGCAAACCGATGTACTGAAAATGGCATACGAGAAGATGCGCTACCCAGATGCGTTGACTCGAGAGGAGCTGGCTGAGAGACTGAACATTTCAGAGTATAGAATTCAGGTAAGCACTCTATGTACCTGTATAACATTATATATAATAAATACTTCAATCACTGATGGAATTGTTCATAAACATTTAGTGCCCTTATGAAGCTCTCCGGACTACTACTGTAGTACTTCCTAGAGGGAACAAATCGAATACCATCCTACAGGTTGGGAAAAGCTTTTTAAAGCTCCAGAAATTCAGTTTTCAACACTCTGACCATGGCCAAGTACCATATACGACCTTGTTCGATCATGGTTTAGAAACATATCTGACCATGGTCCTTTGTCCTGTAGTAGGTACATATAGCTGCTTAGTGTTGATGCATAGCTGCTTTCCATGGCTGCTGTATTCTGAATTGTGAGCATTCTAACAATCACAGCTCTTTAGAAACTTGCACACGCGTGTTTTTCAGTGTTCTGTACATTTGTTTTTCACACTGAAGTTGAATACAGTGGAACCTCTACTTTGGGACACCTCCAATAAGGGGACACTTGTCCTTGTCCAGAAAAAAAAAGAATGCTCATATAATCCTTCTATTGATTACCTCCATTCAAGAGACACCTCCATCCAGGGGACACTTTTCCTTGTCCCGAGGGTGTCCCCTTAATGGAGGTTCCACTGTATGTGTGTTAAATATAGCTTCTTTTATGTAGTGTTAATCCTTGCTACTCTTGAAAGTATTTTATTCGCCTTTTTTAAAACTACAGTATCTTGCATTTCTTAAAACCTGTCTTTTGAGATGAATTCTTTTTATTGCTGACATAAAAAGCTTTAGCCTGCTCTCTCTTGATACTATAGGTTTGGTTCTCAAATCATCGGTCAAAGGATAGGAGAAACAGGACAGCTGTGACCCAGCAATACGCGCATGAACAAAGGGCCGTACAAGAACCTGCACTCAGCAACAGTCGCGTGTTTATGCCTATTTTCGAACCCATCCCTGTTACACCCTACAACGTTTACCCCCTTGCTGGTAGCTATTCATCCCTACCTTACTGGCAGTCGATATTGGGTGAGAGGGATTACTACAACACCATCTACACTTCTTGTAACAAACACTAATGCCGATCTACATTCACTAGTACACTAATGTAAAACAGTAAAAATGCAGTGCTTTTAGCACTCATAGTGTAGTTTCGTTTCGCGTCTGTCCAAGGACGAAATCCTGCACAAGCCAACGTATATCCCACGTACAGCACACGCAAAGTAATCTTATATTGCCTATTATGTCTCATGAAACGTGCGGATGGATTTCGGATCAAGCCTACGTACGTCCAAGGATTGAAGTTGAATAATAAGCGCCATCTGTCAACATAGTTGTCGCGAATAACATACTTGTAGTCTGACCCACGTACGACACATGTACAGCACACGCAAAGAGTAATCTTATATAGTCTATTATGTCGCATAAAACATGTGGACAGAGCTCACGCCTACGTACGTCCAAGCATTGAAGATGATTAAATATAGCCATATGTCAACATAGTTGTCGCGAATGACGTACTTGAAGTCTGGCCAAGGACAAATTCCGGCACAAGCCCACATACGACACCGCAGAGAGTATCAAGTCTTGTGTTGCCTATTTTGTTGCAGTGATCATCTAGATTTTAGCATTTTTAGTATTTTTCAGTTTACCGGGCCCACAGTCATTGGTAATAACTGTTGTGGTGTCCCCGCCTTTTAGTCCTTTCACTTCATCAGGCGAAGCAAAATATAGAAAATAAAATAAAATAAATAAATAAATAACTTTATTTAAGTCTCGATGTATTTAGCACTGCCGTGCTAATTGGGGAGACTTGAAATGCAGAAACCAAATATCATTAACTGAACACAAATTTGTTAAGAATCCCCACTGGTCGGAGGCTAACCAGTTGGCTATTTACATAGTGTGGCCGAGGATTTGAAGTCAGGGCTACTGCGTTGCAAATTCAGCTAGTGGTCAGAGCAGGACTTGAACCTGGGACCTCCGGATTTCAAGTCCGGCGCCCTAACCACTCGGCCACAATCATATTCACTTCCGTTCTAGATGTTCTAGGAACTCTAACAAACACTATCGTGCTCAAATATTGGTGACGAGCGCTTGCACGACATTTCAGAGAAATTACCAAACTAATGCAATAGAACGAGCTCCAGTAAATCAGTCCAAACATTCAGGCCACCAGCAGAATTCAAAGCTACTAGTACTTGTGAGAATTAGTGTTAGACTGCGTCGGCGTGGAGACAAAACGAATAATAAATTAAATAAAAGTCGACGTGGGAAAGCAAGACGCCGTTAAAGAAGTTTAAGTTCACATTTCGAGCGTTTGCCCATCGTCCAGTCGGGGCAGGCTTATGGCTTAAACCTCGGTCTATCTAACTTCTCATAATTCGAGGTAAAATTTCACATCGTATACAAGCCTCGTTTTTCTTGTGCACAACTTATGGTATTGAAAATGTATCAGTTGAACTAACTTATACAGTAGTTGAGTATCGAATCCTAGTATTGAGTTCCTCTTGAGGTTTTACGAGCGTTACTGCACCTGAATCCACGGTTTTGTGCAATAACTGCTGACTCAAAAGCAAGGTGGAACGGCCGAAACCCCCATTACCTCATGGTGCATGTACGGATCGAATTTGGCAGCATTTGAAGTTCAGAATCAAGATTTGGCAGCATTTGAAGTTCAGATTTGTATGGGAAACTATTGCTAGGACGCAAGCCTCGCGTCATAATTGCCCTTACTATTTATAGTCAGTTCGTTGTTTTCCTTTCTAATTTTCTCTCTTTTTACAGCCGCTCAATGCCAACATAAGTAATTACAGTCAATTGAACAATTTTGCTTCGGAGCATTTAATAATCCGCCCATTGCCGAAACTACATCATCGTTCCCAGGCTCTTTCTCTCCGCCCCTCGGGCGAGGGGGGCAGGACAGGGAAAAGAGCCTGGGAACGAAGATGTCTGGCGACACAAGGAATTAATGATACAAAGCACGTCGTCTGTAAAGTGACGGATAAGGTTACTTGATGGACACAAGACGGGTGAGCGATACTCCTGTTTAAATACGGTGATCAGATAAGTATTAAAAATGAGTCAGTTGGATGATTTTGCTACGGACCTTTTGATAATCAGCCACTCGATGTCAAAACAAGGAATTAATGAATTACAGACAATTGGATAATTTTGCTACGGAGCATTCCATATTCCGCCCACTTGCCATTAAACCTTGGCTCGTCAGGACACAACACAAGAACCAAACGACTTCAATGAAATCACACATTTCACTGCTTTTCAGCAAACACTTGGACATGTACATCGCCATTCAACCCCTATCATTTAATTGGCCTTTCCACGTGGTCTGTGGCGCCATAACTAAGATGTTCATGTGTGGTAAACACAAACTACATTGAACTACACAAACTGTGGAGTATTTAAGATGAACTAGAGCCGGACAATTAGATGATTTTGCTACAGGGCATTTGATAAATCCGCCCACTGCCGTTCGCCAACACCGTTCACTCAATATCAACACAAGGAATTAAAAGTACAGACAACTGGATAAATTCAATTATCCGCCCACTTGCCAATAACCTTGGCTCGCCAACCGACCGCCCGTCGTCAGTGACGTAAACATCCGGTGCTTATATGGCCACTGAATTGACCCAGAACGCAAGCACCACACGACTTCATTGAAATCAGATGTTTCACTGCTTTTCAGCAAACACATTCGAACATGTACATTTCCATTCAACCCCTATTATTTAATTGATCTTCCCACGTGGTCTGTGATGCTCGTGTGTGGTAAATACAAAATTATTAAACCACAGAAACTGTGTGTGGGGGGGCACATGACCGCGGGCGACAAGTCACCCGCTTGCTTTCTTTATATGTGCATAAAACAATCAAACGTGTTGATAAGACAGAAAAACTGGAATTCGAACATCGACCCACGGCAGGATTTAAACCCGCAAACAGCTGCGGCAAGATAATCACGAGTTTTCGTAGTTTCGTCACAACGTTTGTAAAACTTAAGAAACTCAAAACTCAAAACTTGCTCATTCAATAGATTGTCTACAATATGAGTGTGCAGAAGGGCTTGCACACGAGGTGAAAACATATCCGTCGACTAGATTAGGCTGCGTAGCAAGCGTTGCCGTGAGTTTCTCAGCGCCGTTCGAAGACTTTTTTGACTTTTGATCACGGGGAAAAATGGGGCGAGCGCAAAAAGGACTTTGAGACGGGAGGGGGAAGGAGAGAAGGCCTCCTCTCCCTCGCCCCTCCCCCCCTCGAGGTCCTTTTTGCGCTCGCCCCAATTTCGCGCGGTCAAAAATCAAAAAAGTCTTCGTATGCGCTAAGAAACTCACGGCAACGCTCGGGAGTTTCGGTAAACGGCACGTTTGCGACGAAAACACGCGACGAACAAAATATTTACTGTTAGCTGCTCAGTCAAAAAGAGGGGAGAGGGGGCAACGCTACCGGCCATGTCTTGGGGGGAATTCTCCCCACTCTTCCCCCTCTTCCTGATTGAACTGCGCATGCACTCTATATTTTCGTGTCCTCGACTTTATTTGTTAATCATCGGTATCCGGGGTACTTCAACTAAATTATTAAATCTGTTTCCGTTCTACTGCAGACTGGAAGTAGTTCACAGCTATCATATTCTATTTGGACTGTGACATAATAGATGAAAATCTTTGGTGGGGGTGTGCGGGACGGCTCTCAAAAGTCTGATCCTATTGCAGACTCCCGTTCAGACCATAATTTGGGATTTTAAACGCACTCTTGCAGGAGGCTTGATTTGCAGGTCAATGGGTCGTGTGTAGGTTGACGAGATAGATCAAAGGTTGCGGGTTGCACGTTGTGCGTTGTGGAATGAAGGTTTATAAGGAGGAAAAAAGAACGATACCAGTACATCCTATTATATGAAATAAAAAAAAGTAGCGTGCCTACCGATTTCGTGATCAAATCCACAGAGCTGTCTGAGCTCCAGTTTCGGTCGGCTCCAGTTCCCGCTCCAATTTGTATTTCTGGCCTGGGATACAACGGGAGAAAGACTCAGTTCCGTTCAGTCACATAATGCAAGGGTAGGACGCCTTAGATAAGTCATACCACACGCAGCTAATCTTCTGTGACCTTGTTCCTTCATGATCAAAATATCACTTCTTGTCCGCCATTTTCTATTTTTTTCGGCCCAGTCCTCCCAGTCGACAAGTAAGTTTTCCCAGCAGACATTGCGCGCACGGCAGCAAGGAATCAAGGATGGCGAACAGTGGTGACGTGGATGAACTGTTCGAAATCAAGAATTCTTTCTTCATCGGGAACTACCAACACTGCATAAATGAAGCACAGAAAACTAAGGTACAGTGTACTCTTCTGCATTACAAAGATTCCTTGTTTTGACTCTATTTTACTTAGAGTTTTATGTTTTCAGGTATCTCGAGATCTCTCCATCGAAAAAGACATTTATATGTACCGGGCATACACCGCTCAGGTAATTTATCTTGCATTGATGCGAGGTTTATCCTTTTGCATAGTATTTTATTTTGGGAACTTCTGGACAAATTCCTCTCAGAGGAAAGTGCAACAGCTCATTTTAACTCATTTATGGCAACGACTGCAACAATTTGTAACACCACTACTGTGGTTTTTGTGAAATATATGATGACAATTGCAGTGCTGTATGGTAACAAATGGCTGTTAAAACTTCTCTCCCAAGACTAAAAGTAGTTTTTATTTACGATTTTCGAATGTGCACCTTTCCCAGCCAGTTGATCTTATTGATTTAATTGATCCAGTTCAATTCTTCACACAGGGAAAGTTTGGTGTAGTCCTTGATGAGATCACATCCTTGTCACCCCCTGAAGTGCAACCTGTTCGCATATTAGCTGATTATTTACAGAACCAAAGGACAAGGTGAGGCAATATATATATAGAGGATATTACATGGTGGCGCGAAGATATGGATTTTATTTTTGAGTGGTAAAAACAATATTTTACAAACGAGCGCTTCACGAGTGAGTAAAATATTGTTTTTACCACTCGAAAATAAAATCCATATCTTCAAGCTGCCATGTAATTTTTTTTTTATTATATTAGACATGAGTGTTTTGCGAGAAATTGCACAAACAACTGTGCAAAAGCGAGAAATGATGCCAACGATATCTTCACCAGTGAGGATGTGGAAAATACGCCACTTGGGTCCCGGATGTAGTTTTGTATGGATTTTACGCACAGTATATTTTCCAGCAAAACACTCGTGTCTATATAATATTGATGACCATCGCACTGAGCATAAATTTGGATGCAGGCCTTCCTTTAGGATAGACACTCTTGGGACCAGCTCCAACTGTCAGATTTAGATAGGTGTCTGTCTTAAAAGAGTTAAGTTTGAGTAAATGACCAAAGAAATGGCAGGGACTTGCTCCTCCTGGGTGTCCGTCTTAGAGAGGTGTCTGTCTTAGAGAGGTGTCCATCTTAAAGGGGTGTCTGTCTTAGAGAATGTCTATAAGAGGAGTTGACTGTATTTATAGTTTATCCCTGATCAATATCTTTGCTCATGTATTATTTCAGAGAGTCCATCTTGAAGTCAATAGAAAAGAAACTAAATTCATCCGACCTGAATGATTATCACCTGTTGATATTTGCTTCAATTTACTTTCACGAGCAGGTAAGTTCATTTCTTATCTTTCTCTCTTTTTTATTTAGTTCATTTTTGTTTTTGTTTCTCCCATTGCAATCAAAGATCATTCCACTTTCAGGTGATACAACTGTTAGTGTGGATAGTAGGTTTGATTTCAACTTGAATAATGGTAAATTATACATAATCTTTGATTTAGTTTTGCAGTTTTGAACTTTGAGTTCCACTTTCTGATCAGACACTCATTTACATGTTCATGTCAGTGCTGGACATTAAGGTTTTAGGTTGGTTGCCCTTCAGACTGTAGATTGACTTCAAGCAATAGAAAGTTTCATAATTTCTAGTTGCCCAGCCCAGAATTTACCTGCCCAACCAAAAGTTTTGGTTGCCCTGGGCAACCGGGCAACCGTTAATGTCGAGCGCTGCATGTTTTCTTGAGTCAAACTTGAAAATGTGACCCTCATATCTGAGACCTGAGCATGATGACAATGCCTCTTATTCTGCCTCTGTTGTTATTCTGATCCTGTTCCTGGTATTTTAGAGGAGACCATCAGAAAGCACGTTTACAGGCTCAGAAAAGCAAACAAATAAATTCACTACAGTGATCATAACCTATTCACTATAATAATTATAAAATAATTATAGAATTATTCCTATTGCTGTAGGATTATGACTCGGCCCTCCGGTGTCTCCATCAGTCTGAGTCCCTCGAGTGGTAAGTCTTTGCTCATTGTGACCACCTGATCACTTATGTTTAAGTGCTGGTGTCATTGTAAGCATTATTGGAAATACTGTGAATCCCAAAGTTTTAAAAGACTCTAAAAAATAGTCTTGGCTGGTAAATGTGTAAAATTTCTTTAAGCTTCATGAAAATACAGTATGTGCTGGTACACACAGATATTTTACACACTTTGTGCACTAAAAAGAAAACACTGCAGAGCCCCGTTAGTAATCAATATCATGATGTTCATGCTTGTGGCATTTCTTGTTGATCTCTATAAAGGCACAGGGATTTGTTTTAGTTTACATGCAATATTGTAGTCAGTATAGCCTTCTTCTTGCTCAGTATTGTGTTTTTCTTTCAGTTCTGCCCTTAGTGTACAGATATATCTGAGTATGGACAGAGTGGACCTTGCCAGGTTTGGTTATCAATATTTAAAATACCTGTATATACATCAATTTCCTCTGCTCTAACTGTACTTAGGTGTTGAAAAAGTTCTTGATGTTTGTGTTTGTGTTTGTGTTTCTAATTTGTACATTTTTTATTGTGTTTTATTCCAGGAAGGAACTGAAACGAATGCAGGTTTGCACACTTATGTCCTGTATTACTCTCATCTAGCAACTCTATCACTTACAGAAAGTCATAACTAGTCATAGGCACTGTAACTTTAAAGGCTTTCTAAACTATTCTGACCAACAACTTGCACCCTTCTGGATTTCTGACTAAATGTCAAAAGTAGATACATCCCTGACTGATGGACTGTTCAACAAAATAACCAACTGACTGCAAGGCTTCTTGATTGTGTATTGTTTTCCAGGAGCAAGATGACGATGCAACTCTGACACAACTTGCTTTGGCTTGGTTTAACTTGGCAGTTGTAAGAAATTCCCCATTTTGTTTGTTTTCAAAAAAAGTTAGAATTTATTGGAAGAAAATTGTGTTGTACTGTAGCTGGCAAGAATTCCTGACCAGTAAGAAAACTGCTGCATTTGTGGCTAATTTAAGTAGTACTTAGTATTTTTATTATATTGATTATGCCGGTGAGTTCTCTGAGCAGGGTGTTTTGCTTTGCTTTCTCCTGTACAAGGGTGGAGAAAAGTACCAAGATGCATTTTACATCTTCCAAGAAATTGCTGACAAGTATTCTGGCACGGTGATGCTGTTGAACGGACAGGCAGTGGCTTATATGCACATGGGCAAGTTTGAGGATGCAGAGAGTTTTCTGCAGGAAGCATTGGATAAGGTTAGTGCAGACTCTCCAAACCATACAGTGACAGGTAGTGATACTGATGCAGGTTCTAACTTTCTCAGCATTGTCCACCATTTTTATTATTTTTTTTTTTCAGGACAGTAACAATCCAGAAACATTGGCAAATCTAACAGTGCTATCACAGCACTTGGGCAAAGCTCCAGAGGTTGGTACTACACATACACACTGGGTTGTGGAGAAATATTTGCTTTGAGAAAATTATCTGCATAAAAAAACATTGTGGAGAAATTTAGTTTGGAAGATGTACATGCTTGAAGGGGTTAGCTAACCATGAGCACTTGGTTTGTTTGTTTGTTTGTAGGTTAGCAGTCGTTATGTGTCACAGCTGAAGGACGGACACCCAAATCACCCATTTACTAAGAGCTACTCTTCAAAGGTACTTCTCTATAGTTTGTGATAATACATTATATTGTTTTGTTATTGAGGTTGTAAACACTCAGACAATATTAATACACTTGTGTACTCATTTATCATGAAGTACCTGAAATCTAGGGATCTTTGATGTGCCATCACAGTCTCCTTGGGAATAGAGTAAAATTCTGTCACAATATTTACAGAACATGCTACCAAACTTCTGGATCTTCTAACAATCCCAGAATCCTTTCATTCCTAAACTGGTGAATTGATAAAAGGAAGTTCTGTGCTTGTAGCATCATTGTTAAAAAGCCAGCTGTTACTAATAGGTGGCACTCTTTTTTTTTCTTTTTCAGGAAAATGAATTTGATAGAATTGCTGGCCAGTATACATCAGTGGAGGCATAAAGACTGTTACTGTTCTGTTTTGATTTCTGTAGAATAAGTATTTGAAATATAAACACTTTTTCTGGTTGATCAGTCATTGCTCACTTTATTTGTGGTGTGTCTGTAAGACTAGAGTTAAGTTTGCAGGTTGTTTCAGTAGTCTACAAGGTAGAGAATTCAAGATGCAGACAGACCATCAGTGATCAACTTCAATTTTCTCCTTCAGTTTCTCACCAGAAAGATATCACACAGTAAGGAGAACTTGACATTTGGTACTTTCTCAGATAAAAGCTCATCAAACTCTCAATTCTCACTACATCTAATACATTCTTTTATTTAAATGTTGGGAGAATCTACATTTTGAGTGGGACAAGTTGATCAAACAATAATAGTTAGCATTTCACCACTAAAGCTTTCTTTTTGACTTGTGGGAAGAAATTAGATACTGATTTCAAACACTGGTCCATCCATGCCCAATAACTTTCTATTTTGATAAACTTCCGGTTGTCCACCTCAATCTCGTCCCCAGGGCTATCTGAAAGCTCTCGCCCGAATGGGGCGAGGTTGTGTTGCCTTATTTGGAATAAATATGGCCGCACCAACCTTCCTTCCGTCCCGCAATTCAGTCTGTTCGCGCGCGGGAGATTTTTACACTGTGCGAGATTGGATCCGTGTTCCCACCAACAGCACGATTGCTGGCTAGAAAGCGGTGAAAAGCACGAGCGTTTTTGATGTTTGGTTCTATATCGTGAGTGATATTGCGATCATCATATTTCCTCAAGTGCGGCCGGCTCGACGCTGCATGTTTATGCAGTTTGTCACGAACGATGTGGTCCGGTTCTGATGAAGACTACGGCCTTCACTACCCATACTATGACGAGTTTGACATAGAAGACGAATCCGAATATGACGATGAAGACATTTTCGGTCTGTATGATAGCGATAATACCGACTTCTCCCCGCCTTCAAGTCCGGCGCACAGAAAATCAGTGGATATCGTAGACACGGATTCTGAAGAAGAACCATGCTCCTATGAGGTCCCCTCACTTGTGGATATCTCGTCACGTTTTGTGGCTCTCAATTTCCCTTTTGCGTACATCGAACACAGAAATCCGCCCGTGCCAGACGAACTGCAACTCAAGGTCATTTCCTTCTCCTTCCCAGACAACGAGGAGCTTGTCCGGAAGTACGCCGAGTTTAGCCGGAATTCGCTGGACGTCGACTACGCAAGTCGGTTACGTAAAACAGGATGCGTAAAGAATCTCACCCAAATAGGTAAGCATTGGTGCGATCGTGGGAAAATAACAGCAGTGGAACAACACCGCAAACCGTGACAGATACCCCCAGTTGTCAGGTTTTGATCTCATTTTTACAACAGACCAACCCTCCCTCACCCAAGTTCTGCGCTCTGCACGTACATGTATGATAATTATATCTCTGGTGAGAAACTGAAGGAGAAAATTAAAGTTGATCATGGACTGTGCACCTCTGGGTAAAAATAACTTGTGCTGAAGCTTTGTGTTGTGCGTGTGAATCAGCCATGATATCCTCTCTTTCTCCTCCATCCTTTCTTTTTTTTTTTTTCTTTTTGTTTAGGTTTTCGCCTTAGTGCAGTTGTAGAGGACCGGCGGTGCTGTGGACGCGAGGCTGGCAAAAACTATGTAGCCATCCAATTTGACCGTGGTAAAATAACTTCTGTACAGTGTTCATGTACATCTAATCCACAAATGACTTGGTGCAATCATGTGGTGGCCACTGCTTTTGAAAGGATTGCTAGTAAGCAAGATACAGCTAAAGTCTGCATCCGTCTTCCTGTATCTGACTCATTAAACTTGCTGAACAGAGAACAACTACTGAAGTTTGCACAGTATCTGTTGTGTGAGCACAACAATGAACCCATTGTGGACAGCGCACAGCAGCTGTTGGACAAGCTGCTCTGTCATGGAGGAACACAGAATGAAGAAGATGATATCAACACAGTGGCTGGAGCTCCTGATCTAACAGCAGGACCAGGTATGGTGCACAATGCATTGATACAGATTCCAGTGAAATTTACACCTTCTAACATCTGTACTCAAGTGGACACTGCAAAGTGGTTAGATATCTTATTTGTGAACTGGTAGTGTGCTGGTTCGGTTGACAACCACATTGAGTGTGCAAGATGGATAATTATGTGAAATATTATGTGTGAAAAATCACCCAGATTGGTAAGCTTGGAGATATATGCTTTATGCTACATTTAAACAGTGTATTTTTTGGTTGGCCTAATTCCAGATCGACACCCTCATGGGAAGAATTAGCCCCAGACCACCCTGGTCAGTAGTGCAGGTGGATGCACTCGTGTTCGGGTGTGAAGAGGAATAATGGAATAAGAATAACGGGAATTTTTGCAGCGGAATAATGGAATAATGGAATAATAATAACGGGAATTTTTGCAGCGGAATAATGGAATAATGGAATAATAATAACGGGAATTTTTACAGCGGAATAATGGAATAATGGCCTTGGTTTTTCTGGAATAACAAGATTTTCTGGACTGGAATAATGGAATAATGGAAATTTTTGAGGTGGAATAATGGAATAATGCCACTTCATTATTCTGGAATAATGGAAAAATGAACACTCCATTATTCCTGTTCATCCCCCGATCATGTGCCCATGTATCATGACACTAAGTACTGGTATTCATGCTTTCTCTTTTCAGGAATGGATGAAGATGCCCAGTGGTTTATATCTAAAGATGGATTGAAGAGCAAATTTGACTTTGTCATTTATCAAGATCTGGTGGAATTGGGATTTGAAAGCTGTGGAAAGGAAGCCAGTCAGGAACCAGCAAGTGTTTACCTTCATGAGCTGTGGCGGAAATTCTCACTCCACCCTGCCCTCCTTAAAGGTTTGTTGCAATCCATTTGTAACGACATTATTGAGTTAAAACTAAACCATGTAGTAATGTTATTATTCCCTTCCTTACCCCACCCCTCCTGGTGTATGAATACTAAGTAGTGAGAATTGATAGTTCAACCACTGTCATCTTAGCAAGTTATCAAAAGCCAAGTTCTCTATACTGTAGGATATATTTCTGGTGAGAAACTTAAAGAGAAATTTGAAGTTGATTAAGGGTTAAAAAAGACCTGAAATCTGATGCCTCCTTCCACAGACCTTTCACGAACATCTAGTGATACAGTGGCTGGAAGATTGGAAGCAACCAAGAATTCCTCTGTTTCACCTCACATCAACCTGAGAGACGAAATTGATCGACAGATTGACTTGATTGATCATCACGGTTCAGTATCTCGCATGTGTGGAAATGAGAACATGCATCTTCTGAAGATCATACCAAACCTACTGAGAGATGACAGCAATAGTGCTGTGGCAGCTTTACAGGCGTGTACTGAATGGCTCGTCATGAGGTTGAAACGTGCCGGTCATAGAGGGGTTTTTCGCACTGCCCCGCCGCCGGTGCCTCCTGATGGTGTGCCTGAAAGGAACGTGTCCCTTGCTGGTGGATTTACACCTCGCCCGTTCAGGTGTGTTTTATGAGCAGCAAAAAAGCCAATTTGGAGCGATGCTAAAGCTGGTGTTCAGGTGACGATATCGCGATGCGATGATGTGCTAAAGGACAAACGAGTGTAACGCTTAACACAGGCCGATTTTTCGTATCACTAAAAATCGGCCTGTGTAACAAGCATTTTGTAATGGATTAAAGTGCGAGAATGAAAAGTTACATACAATTTGTTGTTAAAGCTCATGTGTATGAACTGTGCATAGAGAACACAAGAGACAATTAGAAAGAACTTAAGTAGGCTCGGTCTGTATTTTTCAACAGTTGTGGAACTATTGTTTATGAAGTTTCAAGACTTTGGAGAATTGCTGTCCTTGATCCTAAGTTGTCTGTAAAGAGCCGCCAGGAACTCTTGGAACAGCTCACCAAGTGGGATGAAGAAGGTACCTTTCTTTTCGTACATTATCAAAACTTAGCTGGCTTTTCTGTAAGTCACTTACCTAAAATAACTGCTAAATAGCGGGCGAGATGACTAATGTACCATATGTCTTTGACTTATAAGTTTATTGTCTTACAGTGAAGAAGTGTTGCCGTGATGGAAATCTCTGCATGTGGCAAGGCCTCGAGGTGTCTGTTCGGTTGGGCCAACTTTACCAACAAAGCGCCGAGATCTCAGCCATCATGAAAAGACCGTGGCTTACAGTGCCAACCATCAGCTGCATGGTAGTGCATTTTAACGTAGGCACAGAGTTTGAAGTGAAACGGGAGGAGACTGAAAAAGAAGAGAAGACCGAAACTCAAGAGTCATCAAATGATGAAGAAATGCTTGAAGCGAGTAAGGACTCGCCATCATCCACTGGTGCATCAAGTTTCGAACCGTCGATCTTCTTTCTGCCTGACCGCGTGGAGTTTGGTGACAGTTTCACGCTTGACGTTCACACCGCCTGTTCATTAGTAGAAGCACTGATCATATACAGCAATCCTTCAGCTGCTCTTCACCTCGCTGTGGCTCTTTCAGCAGGCATCGTGTCATTCTACAGGGGAGCCTTTCACAATATTTCGGATCCTTCTGAGTTGCTTGTGTCCGAGACTACCTTCATTGGAAGAAATGCGTCTGAAAGACAACGCAGACCTGACTCAGAAGAGTACGCGGGGAGCACCACGGGATCAGCAGGGGCTGACTCAGAAGAGTACGCGGGGAGCTCCACAGGATCAGCAGGGGTCTGGCCGAAGGGCATTCTTCTGACGGTCACAACGTTTGCTTTTCTCTATGACGTGCTGCAGAAGCGGGCGGAGGATGCTGATGCTGTTGTCATGGAGATGTCGTCAGACTGGATAAAGAGTGCGAAGTCGCTGATGTTTCAGCTTGGGTTGTTTGGTCTGTATGTGCCAAAGTTACCCTCTCCAGGCAAGCAGCAAGAGGTGAGGGGAGTTTTTATTTATTTATTTTTATTTATTTTTTATTTTTTGGTAATGCGAGGCGTAAAGGTGGTTGAGGCCAGTAGGGAGTGGTGATAATGTGAAACGTTTGGTAAAGAACAGAAATAGGGCAGACATAAAAACTGAATTTCGCTGCGATTCACCATTTCACCTACGATATGTGATAAAATCGCATTGATTCGAAATGGTAGTACCAAAAATGGGGCGTTTTCAGAACGTTTCGCGTAAACAGCGAAAACGAGAGTTGAAAAACGCAGCAGTGATGTGCGAACGGAGCTTGATACGTCACGCCAAGTGGGTTCGATAATACGTCACGCAAATGGGTACGATAATACGTCACGCAAATGGGTTTGATAATACGTCACGCCAAGTGGGTTTGATAATGCGGGACGTTACAGGAAGTAGGTTGTGCCTAAATCGTACCAACAGTTTAGTTCGCCACGAGGTTCAGCATGTATTATAATCGTCTGAACTATGATGAAAAGAAGCGATGTTATTTCACTTAACTCGATAAGGCTTGTTCATTTCATCGTTCGATGAAATACACAGAAGACAGCCATCTTGGATTTACCGACATCGTCCGATTCTCGGTCGTGAGGCGATCGGGTCTAAACTCGTTTTCAGTCTTGCGCGGCTGTCCTTCCCGTTGGTACGATTTAGGCACAACCCAGGAAGTAGGTCTTGAAATGACACTGTCAAATATCTCTACACAGGTTGAACAGTACGAGCATGAAAGTTGGTTAACCCATGAGTTGCTGAACGCCATTCCAAGTGATCAAGACAAAGAGCTCCTGTCTTCATTTGGCCATCGTATCCTGCGTTCTAGTGTCCTGTGTCAGGCTGCTCCGCCATCATCACTAGCCCGTGTCATCTTTCATCACTTGTTTGTTGAAGCACCTCTGACGGTTGATATCAGCCTCACAGCAGCTCAAAGCCTCGGGCTGGATGTTGCTTTTCATGTCCTGAGAACTGTGAATGTGCAAAATGAAAGGTCCGAGAGCTGGTGCTTCTTCCAGTACTCAGTGTGTCGACTGTGGTCCAAGCTTACAGAAGCGGTCCTGCGCTGCTTGTCTGACAACAAGCCTCTGTTGGATAAAGCCATGAGCTGCATCCTTAGCCAAGAGGGTCTTCTTGGCCTTGGTGCCGAGATGCAGAAAAGTTCCGTGTCTGCCCACAGACAAATGCCTCTTGTAGAGATAAAGTGTAGAGTGGCGTATGGTCTTGCTAGAGCAGTGGCCGCAACGTCGTCAGGAGCAGATAATCAGAGATACAATCCCAGTCGTGTAGGGGTGTTGGTGTCGAATGAGACGTGCAGCAGAGTAAGAAAGATGTTGAAGACAGGATCAGATCAGACGCTCAAGCTGTGCGCTATTCAGCTTGGGGCTCATAATTTTTGGCTCCAGAAGTTACACAAACAAGTCTACATGCGCATTAATGGAGTAAGGTGAGAAATCTTGCACAGGTCTTGTTACAAATACCCTGGGTGCCAGAGGTTTCTCGCTCTCGGAAGCTCTGAGTTGCGTGGCCGCGTAGGGCTGGGGGCGACGCTTGTCCCCAGCCCTTTTGAGAGCGAGAAACCTCTGGCACCCAGGGTATGTTACAAATAGCACAGGGTAAGTTTTATTGCTACGTCATTTGCGGGACACGTTGCAGAAGAAATTGCGCACACAATTCCCCCTGTTTGCAGCTGGTCTCGCGAAGAAAAAATTTCGAGAAAAGTTCTCGGTGAAAGTAGAGCAATTTTCTGAATGCAAGTTGCAAAGAAAGTTTTGAGCTACCGACACTCCGTAGCAACTTGC